>WQNJ02000011.1:1200000-1562500 GCA_016584745.2 Phylloscopus trochilus trochilus
ACTTTCAGCAGCCCAGGTTTGTTTGGCTCACTGGAAGGTTTGGTTTGGGATGGCGTGGGCATGACTGAGCCCACCAGCTGCTGGGGGTCTGGCTTGCTGGAGGAGATCTTGCTCTCCATGGAGCCGAAGGTGTGCTCGAAGAGCAGGGGGTAGTAGAAGCGGGGGAGGAAGGCTGAGCGCTCGGGGCTCTGCAGAGGCTGGAAGTGGGAGGCATGGGGGTGCATCAGCTGGGCTGTGGAGGCCAGGAAGGGCAGCTGAGCCAAGTGAGGGTGTGTTGCCGTGCTGTTGGCCATGGTGGGGCTCAGGTAGGAGAAGAGACTGGGGTTCAAAGGGTAGTTAATACCCAGCAGTGAGAGGTTCAGGCCCTGAGGTTCGTGGTAGTCACTGTAGGCTGGAGGGGGGTAGCACGGGATGATGTTGCTGTCAGTACAAGGTGGGGAGACCTCAGGTGTGTTCCTCCTTTGCCCGTTTGCCACCAATTTCCACTGCTCCATCAAGATCCCACCGCTGGCCAGGCATTTCTTTGGCACTTTGCAATGCTTTGGCTTTGCATCTAGGTCGGGGGAGGCCATTTCCCTGCTCTTCATGACATGGTTCTTGAGGGAGAAGACATCTGTGATGATGAAGTCGGGCTCCACCTCCTTGCAAGGCTTGTTGTCCCTCTTGTTCTTGAAACCGAAGACCAAAGCGTTCACTTCTGGTTCAGCTGGGTCACCTTGGCAACCCGGCTCTTCGCTCCTCTCTTTCTTCTCCCCCGCATCCATCTCCCTCAGCAGGCCAGCAACATCCTCCTCCTCCTCCTGGAACTGGCCACCTTCCTCACCGGCCCCTTCAGCAGGCAGGATCTCTGCCATCGGCTTCTCCTGGTGGCCGTCCCCGGCGGGGCCGTGCTTGGCCCGCGCGGAGCCCCCCGGGGCGTCGCAGGCGTCCTGCTCGTCGCGCCGCCCGCGCAGCCGGGAGCTCTCCGCCTGCAGCAGCCGCAGCTCCGGGTGCAGCAGGTTGCCCTTCTTGTAGGGCCAGTCGGACTCGATCAGCAGGGACAGGGAGTTCTTGCACAGGCTGTACTTCATGTGGTTGTAGAGGTGGGACTTCTCCATGCAGGTGAAGGGACACTGGAAGCATTTGTAGTTGTAGGGTTTGCCCCACGGCCTCGGGATGTAGTGAGGCTTCTTCGGCTTCCTCTCCTTGTGCTTGTAGACCGAGGTCAGCTTGCAGCCCCCGTCGTCCTTGGACATGGTGGAGGCTGCCTGGAGATGGCTCCTGGTGGGAGTGGAGGGGCACGGCAGGTGGGTCTTCCCACACCTCTCTGGGAAGCACAGTGTGCCCTGGAAGAGGGACAGCATGGAGTAGGTGAGCTGTGCCTGCAGCTCCCAGGGAGATGGCTCTGCTCTGTGGGCACCTCTGACCCCAGAGAGTGCAGCCCCAGAGAGTGAAACTTCTGAGACCTCAGTATGGAGCTCCCAGGTTTGAGATGTAAATCCAGGCCAGTGATGGAATTTTTGCCCAAAGCCTGCAGTGCCTGTTTGCACTGATCCCATTATTGACCCTCTTCCCTCAAACCATCCCAGAGGAAAAGGAAAACAAACACTATTAAAGGCGTTGGAGCTAAACCACCTCCGACTGACATTGAGGTGCCCTGGTGACCTGCCTGGCCAGCCAGAGCCTCTCTGGGGCTGCCCCAGCCGAGCTCAGGGACCATTTCCCTGCTGAGGGCAGGGGATAAAAGAGAAAAGTTTCAGCAGCCCCAGTACCATGCTGGGCACAGACTGATTTGGCTTTGCCCTGACCCGGGGTACGGCAGTGCCAGAGCCCACCAAGGTGTTCCAAAGCCCTGGCACCAAACCTGCTGCAGAGCTGGGCTAAACCTGATACCTGCAGCCCTGCATGTGAGTGTGAGATTGAGGTGCAAAGAGGGCAGTGAGATGGATGGACTGGGTGGGAGAGGCTGCAGGCTGACTGCCTGTAACCTGGTGTTACTGCTGGAAAAGCAGTCCAGCCTCCACGTCCCCTGGGACTGACACTGTCCTGTGACAGAGCAAGGATAATCTGGCATGGAAAACCAATCCAGGCTAAAGTACACCTCCCCCACTTCCAGGTGGTGCCAAGATCAAAATGTCCAGGCAATATCTCCTGCAGAGCTCTGACATTGGGCTGCACTCTCTGTGCTTCCCACCAAAACCTCCCTGGGGACAGCAGTGTCATGCCTGTCCTACAGCCTGGCCCTCACCAGCCCTGGGATGGGCAGGGGGCACAGCCCCCCCCCACTCCTCATCTCACAGAGGAGCCAGACCTGCACAGGCACCACAGTCACGAAATTGGGCTCCTTCACAGATGGCCAAGCAGTCACAGGGCTCCCAACACTGATGCAAAAGCCTGTGTCAGTCACCACTCCAGTCACTGCTTTGCTCTGCAGGGACTTGCTAGCTTCTCCTGGGGAGAGCAGCGAATTTGGGGGCTCATTCTGTGTGTCTGGGGCTCATTTCTCCATGTATCAGGTCCCAGAGCAGAGCTCTGCCCCAGAGACCCTGCAGCCAGGCTGGTATGGGAATGCAGAGCCCAGAAAGGAGAAGGCCAGAAGCAGCTCCAGATTGGCACCAATGTGGCAGCTGGAGCCATTTGGGGAAAAAATCTGCTGCCTGGCTTCTGGGAAGAAGGAGGCAAGATTCAGAGGATTGGAAGGGGAACAGCGTGTGTCTCTGCAACTTTGGGCAGCTGGGACAGGGAGCTGCCTGGGGACAGGCCCAGGCAGTGGCTCAAGAACCTGACAGCCCCAGCAACGGGCTCTGCTCCCCAGCAACCTGGAGTGTGCCTAGCCATAGCCCACATCCTTCTGGGGGCTTCCCTGCGGGGCTGGGGGAGATCCTGGCAGCTCCCAGGACAGGGGGATTGGCACAGCAGTGCTGAGGGGCTGGGATGAGAGTGGGATGGGCAGGGAAGGGACTCCTGCAGCAGCACTACACCAGAGGATGGACTGCCACGTGGCCCCACAAGAGTGCCCACCTCCCACAGCTGGAGGGTATTCCTGCTGCTCCCCTTGGTGAGCCCCCACCTTGGGGCTGGCCTCTCCCCCACAGCCCCACAGCCCCGTGCATTTTTCCCTGATCATCTTGCTCCAGGTGCACAGGGATGCTCTGGCTGCAGCCTGCAATAGCAGTGGCCCTGGGGACAGTCCCACCAGACCCGTGCAGTGGCTGTGCTGGGCTGAAGGATGCTCCCATGCTCTGGTACCCACTCTCCTCACCACGGGCACCTAGGGGCATCATCCCCTTCCCCTGAGAGCATTTGTGTGATAGAATTACCTGCATAGAACCCTTTCAAATTCCCTTCTGAGGTTTGACATCGAACAGCAGAGTATCTCCCACCTGCCATGGGGACAGCAAATGAACCGTGCTGTGGTTTTCCCAGGGGCAGGCTGAGCTGCAGGCAGGGCTGGGGCACAACCCCCTGCATGCCCACATTGTGGGCTGAGCTGGTAGTCGACCCTGCCACTAAGATCTGCTCATGCAGAAAATAGGCACAAGCGTCCCCTTGTAAGGAACCCGCGTCCCCTGCGATGTGCAGGGGAGCCCGGGGGTGCAGCCCTGACCCGCAGCAGCCCAGGCTGATCCCTCCCATCACAGCGGGGTGTGCGGGCACAGCTCGGGGCCTCCCACCTGCAGGTTCACCTCAGCACTCCCAGCCTGCCCGCGGGGACACGCTTGTCCCTCAGCCACCAGCCGCGCTGTGTGCGCGTCACTCCCGGGAGCTGAGAGAGCTCCGCAGAGGCTGCGCTGCCCGGGGGAGCAGCAGGGATGCAGCAGCAGCAGCTGGGCAGGATGGGGCCCCTCCGAGCATCGCTCCCTGGCTCCAGCCACCGAGCCTGGGGTGCCCTGAGCATCCTGGAGCTGCTCGTCCCTGCTCCCCTGCCCCGTGTCACCCTGCTAGAGGGCGAGAAACCAAGAGTGGCGGAGCGGGGAGCTGGGCGCCCTGGCCCCGCTGCGATGCACGTCGCCTGTTTGCAGGTCAGTTGAACAAACATTTGCTGTTTATATGCCAGAGGCAGATTAAATCTTTGCTGGAAGACTGGAACTGGTTGTTCCATTCCTGCACACCTGATCCTCCTCCTCCAAGGCTGCTGCGAGAGCCGTGTTTGTTCCCCTCCTGTGCCCGGTGGTGCAGAGGATGGCAGGGAGATGTCCCGAGTAGGATGTCCTTAGCGCTGCAGAGAGCAACAGCGAGGGAAGAAAAAGGGAAAGAGCCAAGAGAAAGAACGGGAGAGAGCGGGGAAATGCCCTCCCTGCGTGTGAGCCGGGCAGGCTCCGGCAGAGCGGAGGCATCCCCAGAGCCGGCTCAGGCCCCGCGGAGCCGGGAGACAGGCGTTGTGGCTCCTGGTTGCTGAGCAGTTCCCGCACCAGCAGATCTTCGTGGTCTGCTGAGTCTCTCTCTGCCACAACACATTATTTCCAGTGGGCTGTCAGCTGCGGCGGCGGGGGCCGTGCCTGGGGGCAGCGCTCGGCGGGGACCGCGCACCTGTGCCTGGGAATTGCAGCATCCCCGCTCTCCTCCCCGGGACTGCCGAGGGGAGAGGGGCACGCTCCGACCGAGGGAGCCCATGGCAAGGGGAGAAGAAGAGACAAAGGGAAGGAAGAAGAGAGAGATCTCCACGAAAGGGATCTGCAGTCCCTGGTGCTCCGGTACTTAAAAAATTTCCCAGCCTGGTTTCCAGGCGCAGGGATGCAGGGAAGGGCACACAGCCACTGGGGTAGCTGAGCCACAGAACCTCAGTTGTCCATCCAGCTCCTGTCTCCAATAACAGCTAAAACTCCAGGATGTAGGACAAGCATCTATGGTTGCTCCAATTTTCCTAACCCATCAGCCATCCCAGCAGACCGGGTGCCACTGGATGCAGCACAAAGAACGCACTCTGAATCTGCAGGAGCTTCTCTGGAAGCTGTGGAAGTGTTTAGCCCCTGAAGCACGCTGCAGCAGGGAGTTCTTGGCACACCACCCAGAGCTTCACCCTCCAGCTTGCCCCCACAAGTCTCATTTGATGCCTCCCAGTTCTTTAACTGGTAGAAGCAGCAACCACGGTCCCTGTCCACCCTCCAGACACACGGTTCACCACCACACCCCTGCTTCACCATCTCCTTTCCAGGCTGAAGCTGGACACAGGGCCAAACCCTTCCAGATCCCATCCCCTTCCCTGAGCCTGCTCCTGGGTGTGTGGCAGCCACCTGCAGGAAGGGGCTCAGTCCAGTGGGTTTCCTGTACCAGTACAAACCCTCTCCACCCATAGGTGGGCGTGGGAACTTGCCCTGATCTGCTTTTGCAGACTCTCAAGAGCTTTTCTGACTGGAACAAAGACCCCATCTCTCAAACTGGTGTCCTTTCTTTGCTGCTGACCTCCAAGTGCTCCGGTGCTGACTGGGAGGCTGCCAGGGAGCTGCAACGCTCCCATGGAAGTTGGCTGCCCTCAACCTTTCCCAGATGGCTGTAGGACATGGAGGAATGGGCTCAAGCAAGGTGCTGAAGTTCCTCTCCAGCCAGTGATGTGTTGTGATGCACCTCCTACCGTGCACCTCGTCCTGCAGCTGAAGATTCCTGTGGTCCTACCCTCCACAGGTGGGATTTCATTGGGGGTGCCCTGCACACCCAGCACCAACCACAGGACAACTCTTCCCCCTCCTACATCCACCAGTTGCTTCTTTCCAAGCTGTCCAGACCACTCATTTCCCAGGGCTCAGCATCCTTCCAGCCTGTGTGGCCCTGGCGTTGCTGTTTGTCACCTGGAGATGTGTTTGTTGCCCTGGTGACTGTGCCAGCACAGGACAGTGTGGAGCAGAAGGATGGCCCTTTGATGGGCTCTCACACCAACCCCACAAACCTTCCTGCTCCCGCCTGTCGCTGTGGGACACGATCAATGACACACGTAGTTATCTTCCGGTCCTAGCGGCCGGTTCATTTTTTCAAATTCCTTCTCCCTAAGGAGAGAAATAAAAATCCCTTTTTCTTTAAAAAGGGGACAAGGTATTTTTTACCTTGTTCTCGCAGCTGCAGGTCACGTCAGGGGTCACCAGATATAACTGGTGGTGACGCAGGAACGAGGCAGGGAGTGCATCAAAGAGGCTGCGTGGAGCTCTTGCAAGCAAGAGACCCCTCCTTTATTTTCCTGACTCTTTTTGTACATTTTACAAATTGCCCACCCCAGAGGTGGGACCCTTGGGAACCACTGGTCATTTTCCAGAGACCATCACCGAAGCCCCTCCTCTGGGAACAGATGTGGGAACTTCGGTAGTTTACAGAACATGACCTTGTGCCTCAAGACCGTGCCTGGGAATAGAATTCCCAAAACCCAAACATGCAGGCACGAGAGCATAGCAACACCCGCCTTTACCCGGACTCTGCCTTTCTGGGAATCCCGTGGGGTTTTATCCCGTTTTCCCAGCGCCGTGGCTGGAGCAGGCGGGAGGGGAGCGGCTGGGGCGGGAGCCACCGATCAATGCGAACCACTTTCCCTCCACTGCACGCTCCTGCCGCAGGGGCCGCTCGGCTATTAGCGGCTATCGGGTCCCTTTTCCTTTTCGTAGCCCGGAGTTGTGCCATTTGAGCTTTTAAGCGTTTATCGGAGCCGGGATGAAGGCAATTTGCCGGCACTCGGCAGGGGGAGGGAAGCGGGGCTGGGAGCTTTGCACCTCCGCAGCCTCACCCTGTGCAGCTGCTGTGAGTGCCCGTGTGGGGCCACCCCACCACCCCTGCCTCTGGGTCCTTACATCAGCAGCTTTGAAACTATTCCCCCCTCCGGCTGTGCCTTCCTCCAGCTTGGTATCAGTTGTTGCACCGAAATCTCTTCTCTTCCCAAAAGCACATCTTCAGAAGAGCTGGGGTTTCCTGTCTCCTTCAAACAGTCCCACCACATCTTCGTGTCCAAGGCCAGAGGCTGTGGCCCATGTCCTGTGGCTCTGCTGCTCGGAGAGTTCTTCATCACCACTTCTGTGTCTCCATTTGTGGGCTGACCAAACCATGTCCTTCCCATCCCAGGGGCAAGACAAAGTCAGAGTTGTGATCTACAAATCTGACAGCGTTTGGTTTCCCAGCCTTTGGGTTCCCAGCGTTTGGAGGGACCTGGAGTTTGTGGCTGGGGAAGCTCAGCTCTCTTCACAGGTGGATTTTGGTGAGACCCAAACCCCAGCCCAGACATGGTGTCGGTCCACCTTTGTGAGCATTGCTGCCTTTGGATGTGCAGGTTGTCCCCTGCCTGGCCTTGGGGTGTCCTTCAGCCAGAGGATGAACGTACTCCCTGTAGTCGCAGCCCCTCCACATGTAAAGTTTTCCCTCATTTTGAGTCAAATCTTCTCCCATTTGTGCACTTGCTGAGGAAGTGTTGCTATGTCTCTAACCTCTCCTCGAGCCTCCACCCACAAAAAGTTGGCCTGAAGGCTCCCTGTGGCAACCCCAACACCCCGTGAAAAGCATTCAACCAAGCGGCAATGGGCTGGAGTCATCATCGTCTGCCTGTGACACTCACAGCACAACTCACAGGCTCCTTGAGAGATGAGATCAGGCCCTCACAGCCTCCAGGCTACTCTCCAGAGACGTGAGGGTCCTCCACCGCAAAAGGCTTTCCTCCCACAGCCTCTCCTGCTGCAAACCCTCCGGGGGAAGAGGCAGGTCCTGGTGAGGAGATACAAGACTGTCTCTCCTCATTATATCAACCACCCGCAAAGCTTCTGCCTCAGCCCCACTGGGGGAGCTTCCTACATCTTCCTCCACCTCCCTCTACCTGCTAATGGAGCCTCAGGAGACCACAGCCATGGAGCCAGCAGCTCATTGGCAAAATGATCTCCAAATTTTTTGAGACATCCTCAGTGTCCAAATGAGAATGTGCAGCTGGGTAGAGGGGAAGGTGTCTGTGCAGCTCAGGAGGATCAGCAGTGTGGTTGGCACGAAGGGATGTGCAGAGGAGGTGGTGTCCAGGCTGGCATGGTGAGCATGGGAAGGTGATGGACAACTGGAGAGAACCTGGGGGGCTTAGGAAGTGTGTGCAGCTGGGAGAGGAATGTAGGTCCACCATCCTTTGTGCTAAAGTCTGTGTCATACTTGGAATGTGCAGGGCTTTCCTGTTTCCAGAAAAAATTCCATAGCTTCTTCCAGTTTCTATGACCTCTGAAATTCCTCTCCCCACTGACAAGTTTCTCCTTTTCCTGCTGGTGTGACAGCCAAGGATGGATCCCACTGCCTGTGCCCACCTGCACTGGGAGGTTCCCTTCCAGCCTTCCATCTGGAGGACCTCTGGGGGTGGTGGCAATCTCCAGAAGCCCTTTCTGGTCACTGGCACCTGTCCCCTCTGTATGCTGTGACACACCAGCAGCAGTCCAAGGCTGGCAATATGGGGCTCAGCTCTGCTCTGATTACCAAAATCCACTTCTCCAAACCACATGAGTGTCCTCAGTGTGGACACAGAGGTTACATCATCATCATCTCCCTGCCCACAGGAGCACAGATCCCCCAGTCTGGGGATGGACAAGATTCCACCTCCTCTGCCACCTCCCCTGCAGAGCAGTGAGCTCTGCCATACACTGAGGTGCCTTTAGTCACCCCTTGACCAACTCAAAGGCTCCCTGAGACTCCCCAAACTTCTACAGCCCAGTTCCTCATACCAGAAATGTTCTCCTCCACTTTACATTTATCCTTGGACAGTTCACGCTCCATAAATGCCCCGGGGATGGGAATGATAAGAAGGGAAGGAGATCTCACTTTGCTTTTCCTGGCTTGGCAGAGCCCAGCCCTTTCTGTGTCTCCTAAGAGACACCAGAGATGGCCAAAGGTTATATTATATATATATATTAATATTGATACAACCTTGCTCACACCCCGAGCTCTCTCCCACCTGCTATTCTTGTATTTGCTGCTCAGGTGTCCTGCTCCACCAAATCACTCTCTTCCCACCACAAGATGCACCTCCTTGCAGTTCAGGTCCACCAAATATCCTCTGGGGACAGGAGCAGGGAGTCCTCACCCCTCCTCTGCCTGCCCTGCTCCTGCCTTGCAGCCCAGCCCTCCCCTGCTCCTGGCTGTGGCCACAGCTGTGTCCTCACTTCTCCTTTGCTACAGGAGAGGAGCTTTGCATGAGGACATCCCAAGCATTTCCCTCACCCTTCCCTCTCTCCATTCTTCCTGCTATCTTCAGAGCCTTTCCCAACCTCTTCTCCCTTAGTCCAGCTCCTGGCAGTCAGGATTCTGGCTCTGCTCATGTCTTGGATGTGGCTCCTTTCCTGCAAAGCTGCTTTTTAGCCCATTTGCCAGGACATGCCCTGCTGCAGGGGGTTACTGCATCCCAAAGGCAGGACTTTGCCATTCCCTTCCTGCAGCTGGGAGCTGCACCTTGCACAGCCCATTGGGCCTGGCAGTCCAGCCAGTTTTTGACCCACCTTGTCTTTACATTTGCAGTTTGGCCATGAGGACACTGCAGGGGACCGTGTCAGGGGCCATGCTGAGGTCACTTAAACAGGATCCCCTTCTCTCCCTCCCCTGCTCTGGCAGCCAGTCCTCTCCTCACAGTGGGCAGTTGTGCTGCTCTGGCAAGATTTGCCCCCAGTAAATTCACCCTGGCACCTTCTTGGCATCCTCAAAGATGGAAAGGACTTCAAGGAGGGCTCACAGCTATCCCAGAGACCAAGATTATGTCTGGCTCACTCTGGGTGCTCCCTGGTGGGTCTGAGCTGTGGGTGCTGCAGGGCCAGGGGCTGTTGTGTCCCTGCAGAGCCCTTTGCACCTCTCAGCAGAGGCTGGGATGGAGCTGGCAGTGCCCACAGCTGATCCTCTTGGGCCTTTCTCACTTGGGTCAGTGTCCCCAGGGGCTTGCAAAGCAGAGCATTGCTGGTGGCAGCCACCCAGCCCCCGTTTGGGATCACCCCACACAGCCAAAGAACTCTGCTCAGTTCCCCCTCAGGATGCAGACCTGCCAGCAGACACACTCAGTCACTGCCTCCCCCCTCATGGACTCTCCTGCCAGCTCAGGAGGGCAGGGGAGGGGACCACAGGTGACAGGGAACAGAGCTTGCTTCACGCACAGGACACCCCTTCATTTTCTTGGCTGGGGTGTTGTTCTCCCAGGGTAATCCCCAGAGATCCCCCCTCCCCTAAGTTACAGGACAGGTCTCTTTTGAGCAAAACATGGGCAAGATGGGATTTCAAGCACTCCTAGAAAAGGGGGGGCTGCTGAGATGCTGGGGCCCCACCCAGGAAGACATGGGCTTATCCCTGCTCCTGCCTGCCAGCTCCCAGCACTGGCTCCAGCCACCAATTTTGGGATGGAGCCCTTTAAATCATGGCAAGGTCTGACCAGCCACCAAGGAATGGCCACCTGCTAAAGGACTTGATATGTTTAAGGTTAAAGTCAATAAAATAAACTGGGGATGGGGGGTGGGGTTTGATACTCTGACCTGGCAGCGACACCGGTGCAGTTTTGTGACCACATCCATGAAATCCAGCCCACTGCAAAACCCATTTCAAAATGGTCCTAAGTAGGAACATCCCCTGCTTCTCCCTCCCCATCCTTAGGGGAGCAGAAACAATTCCACCTGCTGAATAAAAATCTGAAGGGGAAATGGTCCAGGGCTGGTTGGGAGAGCTTGGGAGAGCAGAAGAGCTGGCTGGGATGGACTCCAGGGAACGTGGAGGAGCTCTGCCAGGCAGAAGCCTTCTCACAGGGATGGGACACCCATAAACCCTTCAGGGGAGGAACTCAGACTGTTCCTGGGGATACCCTGCTCCTAACAGGGAGGAGGGAGGGACATGGAGCACATCAGGCAGCACATCACACCCTGAGCACATCACACCTCTTTGCAGCCTCTTTGCAGGCAGATTTCTCGCCAAAACACGTTTTTATTTGGGTTATTTTAAATTATTATTATTATTAACTATTATTATTATTGTTATTATCGTTACTAATATAATATACATATTTCTTCTTGGGCAGGAACCTCTGCAGTGCTGTGGGCTGACCCCTGGGCACCTCTCTGCCTTCTGCCTGGTACTTGGTGGTGGTGTTTGGTTGGGCTTTTAGTGCAGGTCAAGGGCGGTGCTGCCTGCTGGGATCCTCCCCGTGCACCCCAACAATGGGCCCCGCACCGTGGGCAGTGCCTGCTGCAGCCCAGGGATGTTTGCTGGAGCTGGAGGCAGCCAGCGGGCAGGTAGCACTCGGCCATCAAATCGCCCAGCCAGGTCTGTGCTGGCCCAGGGATGACCAGGAGGAGTAACAAGGGCCCGAGGCAAAGCCACCGGGGGGAGCAGGGATGTTATTAGCCGGTGCAGGAAGCGGGAATGCAGCTCGTTAACCTGTGCTGTGCCGCAGGACCAGGCGGAACAGCCGAGCAGCCCGCTGTGACCGTCCCCTGTGCTGCCAGGGGGGCTGTCTGCATCCCCCTTCCAAACCGGGGTCCTCCCCCGCCACTGCCTCTGGGCGGGGCAGCGCTCTGAAATTCCTTGGGATCTCCAGGAAAGAGTGAGAAGACCTAAGGGAATGAGGAGTGGCACATCCAAAGCCTCCTGTCCCAAATCCTTGCCATGGAGGAGGAGTGTGAGCAGGGCAGCAGCATCCCGTGCTTGCCAGAAACTTCTCCCCGTGCCAGTCCCGGGCTTTGCCACCACCCTGATGCACAGCTGGGCCTCACTGACCTGATTTCCTTACCTTTTTTTTTTTTTTTTCAAGAAGCCCCTGACTGCTGTGAACTATTCCTTGTTATGTGACCTTTTGATTTAATTGCCAAAATTCCTATAAACACGCATTCCCTGGCGTGAGGCAGTATATTCCTAGCTGACACCATTAAGCGTCTCAGTAACTCACCTCCTCTGGCAATTCAACAGCTCAGTTTAGTTTTCACTTCCTTTAAGAAGGATTTAGAGGGGGAATAAAAATATGGATAACAAGGATAATACTGTCTTACTGTTAAATTTCCCCTGGTTTGTATTTTTTTACAATTGCAAATGCTCATCGCATCTCCAAACCTGCAGAAAACCATTGAGCTTTTTGATTATTACCCAAACACGGAGAGGTAAATACATTCAAATTAACCTGCCCTCTGTGTCCTTCCCAGGCTGATTTCCCTTTTCCGATGCACCCTTTCATTTTTCACTGAGGAAACCAGTCAGACCTCTGCAGCCACCACGGGGAAAGCGTCCAAAACCCTCCTCAAACTTTCTATTGTCAGCGACTCGCGTGAGCAGATCCCCGGTGAAGGCAGTCGGACGTGTCATTAGGAGAGCAACCCAAGCAGAAAGGCCCCATATGACCTCCCCGGTGCCGAGTGCCTTTAATAATCGGGAGTTCCACACGGCTTGCGAAGAGACCGGGGAGCGGGATCAAAGAGCATCCATCCCTTGGGAGCAGTGGCTCCCTGCTCCCAGCGGGTTCGCACATCCCCGCTCCGGGTACCGGCTGCAGAGCCTTCCCTGGGCACCGCCAGATGCCTGGAGATTTATTTGGGAGAGTGGGAAACTGGCAGGAGCAGGCAGCTTTTCCACCAGGGGATTGTTTTCCGCTCCAGGTCCTTGGTGGGTTTCGTTCCCTTCCCAGAGCCGCAGTGAGTCCCTCTGCTGTGCCTGCAGCACCTTCCACCCTCCGCCCAGCGCGTCCCTCCCCAAAAACAGATTGAAATGTCAGGACTTACAGCTCGGCCCCGGGCCCGGCTGGGTCCCTGCTCAGGGCCGGGAGGCTGCGGGGAGGCTGTGGGAGCGGGGCGAGGGCTGTGCCCCCCGTCTGGGAGCCAGAGTCCCCAAAGCCCACCGAGGCGGGGGGCAGGTGATGTCCGAAGCCACTCCTGAGCATTTACGGGGTTGTTTGCAGGAAACATCAAACTCGGGAACAGAAGCGCCAACCCAGGAGTCATCGCCCCCCCCTCGCCGTCCCTCCCCACCCTCTTGCTTGGTCTCATTTGTACCGATTTGCCCCGCAGGCTTCGCGCTGATTTGCCGTGTCCCTGGCAGGGCTTCGACCGGGGAGGGGGAGCGGGAGCCAGACGGGGAGCGGATCGGGGGGAGAAACCATGGGGAGGGTGGTGGGGACCGACAGGAGCCTGGCTTGCCAAAAGCAGTTCAGACCTAGAAAAAGCTTTAATGTGCACAGACGGAGCAGGCTGGGAGCAAAACCAGCTGGGCTGGAAGAGAACGTGCTCGGCAAGAGGCTGGTTTGGGGCTGGGTGCGTGCGTGGCTCCGGGCTGGCTCCTCGCTCCAGCCCTCTGCCCCCCTCCCCGAGGGAAGGCAGAGAAGGGAGGGGAGGGTTACATGTGAAAATTCCCCTTCCAACATCAACTTTTCCTATCGACGAGTGATGGGCAGGATGCCAGCCTGGCTTTCTCCGGCATTAATGATTTACCTGCTCCAGCCACCACCCTTGCCCCGACAGCTCCTGCACCACATCTCCGGCTCAAGATCCCCCTCTGTGCCACGAGATGGGTCCCCTCGGGCTGGGACAGTCCCACCATCATCCCCACCCTGTGCCCACCCTGGAGCTGATGCCACCCTGGTGCTCCTGCCCTGCTGAGCACCATCACCCACAGAGACAGAAGCTGCACATGGCGGGTGATTCGGAACTTGGGTGCTTTCCTTCTCCCCTTGCAGGTCCTTTTCTCCTAGAAGTGAGTCCCAGACCATGCAGCTGGGGTGTCTGGCACCTGCCGGGGTGTTTGCCCTGCTTGCAAGGACTGTGGGAAGCTGCATCCCGAGAAATCTCCTCACAAGATGTTGGATGCAGTCCAGACATCTGCATTGGGCTGTCCCTGCATGGCATTGTTTGATAAAATTCCTTAAAATCAGGCCCTTCCGAAACTTCCTGATGCTCTGGGCGAGCTTATCTCTTCGGGGCCAAGAGAAGACACCCCGTGTCCCCCCTGCCACTTGAGCCAGCAGCTCCCTGTCACCCATCCCTGCTCTCTGATTTCACAGGGCCCAGGTGTCGGTGCTGAAGCTCTGGATCCAGCTCTGGGCACAGCACTGTGGGGCTCCCCCTCGGCTCTGCACCCCCTGAGATGGTCCTGGCTGTGCTCTGGGGCCCGGAGCGTGGCAGGGACCCGGCCCTGCCCGGGCACTCCGCAGGCAGCCGGCCCCAATCTGCCGTGTGCCAGCCACCTGTGCTGGCTGCCCCTGCCATCTGCCGGGGGAGGGGCGGCCCGGGGGGGCTACAATCCCCCCACCCGGGTCAGCGAGCACCGGGACAATCGGGATGGGAGCGGCTGCCATCCCCCCGCCCGGGTCAGCGAGCACCGGGACAACCGGGGTGGGAGCGGCTGCCATCCCCCCGCCCGGGTCAGCGAGCTCCGGGACAACCGGGGTGGGAGCGGCTGCCATCCCCCCGCCCGGGTCAGCGAGCTCCGGGATAACCGGGGTGGGAGCGGCGCGGCTGCCTCGCTCCGTGCGGGTGGATGCCGCTGCATCCCGGAGCGGGGAAGAGGGGGGGATGGGGGCAGTCCCGCCGCAGGTTCCTCCTGGGATCTGCCGCCGAGGGGCTTGCGGGGACATTTCTGAGCCCTTTAGTTCAACCCGGGCCGCCCTGGTTGGCTGCAGCATCCGCTCCCTGCTGCCTCTGGGTGTCCCCTGGCGCGGGGACGCGGAGGGGGATCCCGGGTGGGTCTTTGGGGGTATCTTGAATCCGGACCCCCTTGCACTGAGCGCGTGGCTGAGCATGGGGACATGCCACCCCCTTCTGTCCCGGGGTGTCCCAATGGGAGCTGCCAAAGGACCCCTGGGAGCCTGGCAGAGCAGCCACCATCCTCTGCTCCCTCCTTGCTCATGTCCAGGAGCATCCTGAGAGCTCCCGGCCGCGGCCGGAGCCCACGGGAGCCAGGCACCGGCAGGCTGATCCCAGGAACTCCCCCGGGCGCCGCGGCTGTGGCTGTGGCCGTCCTGCTCACGGGGGACGTCGTCCTTTGATGAGCCGATAACGGAGCCTGCCCTACGCCTTCCTACAGGTAGCCGGAAAGTTTTATTCGTCACCGGCTGCTGGAAAGGTCACGGCGTCCTCCTCCCCCTTCTATTTCTGGCCCGTGCCCTTTCGCCGTCAGTCGGGAAGCGCTCGGTGCCCTGGACCCCGGACACGCCGCCTCGGTGCGGCCGCGTCCCCGGCGCCTGGCCCCGGCGGCGGTGGGAGCGCTACGGGGAGGATGCTCTGTGCCTGCCCACGCCGCCCGGCCTCTGCACGGAGCAAAAAACCGCTGCAGGGCCGGCGGGGGGGAGCCGTGTGCCATCGGCTTCGCGGGGAAATAACGGGAAATTGGGGATGCTACAGGAATCCCCGCGGTACAAAGCCGGAGGAGGTTGGGTCTGGCCCCGGCTGGCGCAGGCACGGAGGCTCCCGAGGTGCCGCGGCTGCAGCAGCCGGTGCTGTGCCCGGAGCGGGGTGCCCGGGCTGGCTCTGGGGGCATCCCGGGAAGCTCGCCCAGGGTCGGCCCCTCAGCGCACACACGGTCAGCTCCGCTTCCCTGCGCGGACGGGACGGGAAGCAGAGCCCCGGGAGCGTTCCAGCACTGGGGAAACGCGGGGCTGGGCGGTGCATTAGTGTGTGGCACTGGGGACCTCCTGCTTTATCGGTGGCACCAGGATGGGGCACCCAGCAGCTCCAGCTTGGCCTGATTTAGCTGAGGTTTCGCTCAGTTCTTGTCACGCTGGGTTCCTGTGCACCCGGGGGGAGCGGCTGGGTGCCCTGCTCACAGCTGGGAGTTTGGGCTGTGAACACAACCAAGGGGGATCAAGAAAGCTGGAGAGGGGTTGAGCTGTCCTCATTTCAGTACAGAAATCTGGGAGCATTTGCCACCAGGAAGGATTTTCAAAGGTCTGGAGCCAAGGGGATGAGGTGTTCTCTCCTCGGCTGTGGTCTGAGCCAAGGGCAGGGGACTCCCCGAGCCCCTGCCAGCCCAAAGCGGGGAGCAAACAGGGAACACCCCTCACTGGCAACAGGAGAGCGAAAAAGGGGCTTCACCCCGAAACCCTCCCTTTGCTCTAACCCTGCAGGTTTTTTTTCCTAACTCTGAGAAATACCCAAACCTTCATCTGAGCTCTCCCTGGGGGCCAGGCAGGATCAACCCAGGGATGCACCAGCCTTCCCAGCGCTGTGGCCTGGGATCACCCTGCATGCTCTGCATGCCTGGGTTGGCTTTCAGCCGCACAAGGAGCCCCTGGAGACCCTTTGAACCCCAGAGGGAGACTCCCGTTATTCCTCACAGCATCCCAGCATATCCTGGGAGGGCTGTGCAGCCAGCAGGAGCTGCAGAGGAGCCCAGCTCCCCTTTGCAGCCTCCCCAGCCTGCCCATGCACAGTTGCACCCCTCACAGTACAGAGCCTTTTCCAGCTCTGGGCCAACCTGAAGAAGGTTGAGAAAAGCCCCGGGGGAGCTTTTTCATCCCTCTTTGTTCATGGAGCAAAGATATTCCCAGCCCTGAATCTATAGATTGGCCCTTAAACTACAACGATCTCCGGGGAGCAGAGAAACAAACGCGGATTTTGGTTGCGGTTTGTTGTGTTTTGTGGGTTTTTTTTTTTTTTTTTCCTGTTTCTTTTCCTACGCAGACAGTCTTTGCCCAGGAGGGGTTAGCATGAAAAATGCATGTGGGGATTGGGGGAGCGGGGGGAGTGGGAGGAAGGAGCTATCGATCAAGTATCTCTGAAAGCCACACAGCTGTGCCAGCCCCGCCGCCGCTGCCAGCCCTGCCCGGCGCTCCCGGTCCGGGCTCGGGGATGGGCGCCGGGTGCTGTGCCCAGGAAACCCCCCGGATCCCGGAGAGCTGCAGTGATCAGATACCTCTGCCAGCCCTTTCCAGCAGCGCCAGGCTCCGTGCCTGCCCCGGCTCTGGGATTCGGTGTCAGGAGAGCGCCCTGGATCCCGCAGAGCGGTGGGATCCGCGGCACTCCCTGCCCCGTGTGCGGCTCCCTCCCTCGCTCCCTCCCTCCGGGCTGGCAGCTCGCTCCGTGCCGTGCGGCAGGTCAGAAATGGGGGTCCTTTCCCCCCGGATCCAAAGGATTTTCCTCCCAGGCTCCACAGGACCAGAAGGAGAATCTGTGGAACAGCCACAGCTCTGCCCTCTGTGCCTATCAACTCCCCTGGCCGCCCCACACCTCTGTACCACTCTAATCAGAAATAATTAGAGTAATTGCAAATAAGAATGATCCTGAGCCTGATGCAAACACGGACACAGCCCAGGTTCGAGGGTGGGCTCCGAGGCAGGCAAGCAAGCACAAAGATGGGCAACCCAGCTCACCTCCCAGACCGAGAAGAGCGAGCTGAGCATCTCCAGTTCCAGCAAGAGCTGGTGCTGGCAGGAGATCAGGGACACAAGTCCTGCCCTCAGCTTAGGAGCTGTGCTTTGTCTGCTCCCGGCAGAGCTGGTGCTCCTGCCAGGGTTGGTGGTTCCTACAGGCAGCTGTGTCACTGAGAGAGCCAGGGTACAATCCCTGGATCAGGGCAAGGCACTGCAGGGGGAAAACCTTCTCCAGATGGTGCTCATCGAGATGGGGACGTCAAGAAATGGCGCTGGAGTGGATGCTTCGTGCTATCGATGCCTCCCCCACCAAACCCAGCGCTGCTAGGCAAAACCAGTCTGGAGCCTGGCAGAACCAGAAGGGTTAATTTTAGGCATCACCTTGGCTGAAAGTGCCCTGAAATTTGTCCCAAATTTGAGGTTTGGGAAGGGTGGGAGAGGAGAAAAACAGCGAGGGGAAAAGCGGTGGGAGAAAGGGATTATCATGTCCCACAGAGGTGGGGAGGAATCCCTGACATCTTTGCTTCACTCTCTGCCTGGGTGTTAGTGTGTGGCACTGGGGACCTCCTGCTTTACCAGTGGCACCAGGATGGGGCACCCAGCAGCTCCAGCTTGGCCTGATTTAGCTGAGGTTTCACTCAGTTCTTGCCACGCTGGGTTCCTGTGCACCCGGGGGGAGCGGCTGGGTGCCCTGCTCACAGCTGGGATTTTGGGCTGTGAACACAACAGAGGGGGATCAAGAAAGCTGGAGAGGGGTTGAGCTGTCCTCATTTCAGTACAGAAATCTGGGAGCATTTGCCACCAGGAAGGATTTTCAAAGGTCTGGAGCCAAGGGGATGAGGTGTTCTCTCCTCGGCTGTGGTCTGAGCCAAGGGCAGGGGACTCCCCGAGCCCCTGCCAGCCCTTCCTGTGCTGCCTGATCCCTGCCAGGCTGAGCTACGGGGAGCCCCCAGATTTCCACCCCTCATGCAGGAAAAGCTCATGGCAGCAGAGAGAGAGCTTGGCCCAAATCACTGTGCAGGGTGCCCCAGCACAGAGCCTGCATCCCTGCACAGAACATCTACCCCTGCACAGAGCCTCTCCATCCCTGTATGGAGCCTGCATCCCTGCACAGAGCCTGTGTCCCTGCACAGAGCCTCTATCCCTGCACAGAGCCTGTGTCCCTGCACAGAGCCTGCATCCATCCCTGCACAGAGCCTGCATCCCTGCACAGAGCCTGCATCCCTGCACAGAGCCTGTGTCCATCCCTGCACAGAGCCTCTGTCCATCCCTGCACAGAGCCTGCATCCCTGCACAGAGCCTGTGTCCCTGCACAGAGCCTGTGTCCCTGCACAGAGCCTGCATCCCTGCACAGAGCCTGTGTCCCTGCACAGAGCCTGTGTCCATCCCTGCACAGAGCCTGTGTCCCTGCACAGAGTCTGTGTCCATCCCTGCACAGAGCCTGTGTCCCTGCACAGAGCCTGTGTCCATCCCTGCACAGAGCCTGTGTCCCTGCACAGAGCCTGTGTCCCTGCACAGAGCCTGCATCCCTGCACAGAGCCTGTGTCCCTGCACAGAGCCTGCATCCCTGCACAGAGCCTGTGTCCATCCCTGCACAGAGCCTGCATCCATCCCTGCACAGAGCCTGTGTCCATCCCTGCACAGAGCCTGCATCCCTGCACAGAGCCTGTGTCCATCCCTGCACAGAGCCTGTGTCCATCCCTGCACAGAGCCTGCATCCCTGCACAGAGCCTGTGTCCATCCCTGCACAGAGCCTGTGTCCATCCCTGCACAGAGCCTGTGTCCCTGCACAGAGCCTCTGTCCATCCCTGCACAGAGCCTGTGTCCATCCCTGCACAGAGCCTGTGTCCCTGCACAGAGCCTGTGTCCATCCCTGCACAGAGCCTGCATCCCTGCACAGAGCCTGTGTCCATCCCTGCACAGAGCCTGTGTCCCTGCACAGAGCCTGCATCCCTGCACAGAGCCTGTGTCCATCCCTGCACAGAGCCTGTGTCCCTGCCAGCCCCCAGAGCACCCCTGGCCCCTCGTGGCAGACCCCGGATCCATAACCCACCCTGATCACCCCTGACTGCCCTCGGGATGGACCTCTCCAGCCGTGCCCGCAGCCCCGGTGCCCAGAGCAGGGCGCAGGGCGCTGCCGGGGCCGCCCCTGTCCCGGTGTGGGTGCTGGGGACACAGCCGCCCCCCTCAGCCCGTGGCACCGCGGGGCTGGCTCTGCTCACAGAGGTGCCTCTGACTATTGCGGGTTCTCTGAGCGAGTTCTTATCTAAATACAATCTTAATGGCACTCGGAGGCTGAGCTCTGGTGCTCCCCTGGGCTGACCCTTCCTGCGTGTGCCGGGGCACTGCATCGAGCACGGGGCTGACCCAGGGCAGGGAGGAACAGAGACGGGGAAACTGAGGCACGGAGCATCCTCAGCCTTGCACCCACAGAGCAGTTTTATCATCTCTGCACTCGCTGGGGGTGTACAAGCCCAAATGCCCCGAAACATTAATTTTAATGATTTTGTCCATCTGTACCCCGATTACAGTTATGCAATCCCTTTTACCTGGGACTGCCAGGGCTTGTGCAAGACTCTGGCAATCCGTGGAGGTTCCCCAGCCCCAAACACAGCCAAGGGCTCCTCAACCCCCCACATCACCAGCGGGCGCAGAGGACACCCCGAAACAACCCAACCCCTCCCTGCCATAAACTCGGCGAGGCCCCGCGGAGCACGGAGCTGTTGCTAGGATGGTTTTCCATTCAGCAGGACACAAAGATCCCCTGCACGGAGCCCTGTCCCCCTCCGTGGGGCCGGCTCTGTGGTACAGGGATGCCGCCGCAGCTGGGCTGCCCAGACCCCGCCACACGCACACGAACCCTCCCCGCACACTTCGCTTTGTGTTTTGCCTCCAGCCCACGGCCCCCCTTCAGTCCCAGCTGGGAACAGTTTCCCTCGCGAAGGAAATTCCAGCGCAGGAAGGTGAAGGCTGGAGGCGGGCGGGCTGAGCCAAAAAGTGCTTTTTAAAGTTGTTTGATGATTCCTTTGGCCGCTTTGTCAAATGCAAAGGGACCCGCAGCGGGGTCGGGTGGGATGGGGCAGTGATGGGCGGGGGATGCCGGAGCGCAGCCGGGCAGGAGCCAAGCGCTTCCCACAGCCCAGGCGGACCTCGACAGCAATTAATGCGAGTAAAGCAACCTCGGCTGGCCCGGGATGCTCTGCCACTCGCCGTGTCCGTGTTCGCAGGGACAGAGGCTGAGGCTGGGCTCTGCCACATTCCATCTCCCACTCTCTGCACCACTGTCCTGAACTCCGCTGGCACCAGAAAGACTTTAAAAATCCCCGCTGATAACAGCAACAACTGCCCCATCCCAGCTGCCTGCACGGCAGCCGGGCACGGAGCGGGTCCCTCGCACCTTCCCCCTCCCTGGGACACCCTCGGGGGGAAGGGGACGAGGGGCGCTTACCTGCACGCAGGACTCCTCTGCCCTCGCCGCGGCTCCGCTCTGCCTGATGTTCGCTCTGTGGAAGTGGGAAGCGTTTTAGATCATGCAGTAGGTTATATATTGTCTGCAAGTCTGGCCCTAGGGCGTCCATCAGTTGGTCTTGCTTTGCTCCTGCCCCTATATGGAAGATGCATCACATGCTCCGCGGCTCCCAGCTATCCGCCTGGCGAAAGAGGAAAAGAAGAAGGAGAGGAGAAAGGGGGAAGGAAGGAAAAAAAAAAATTAAAAGGATCTTCATCACCATGAAAGAGGCAGGGAGAATTTCTCAGTGGAAAACCCACCAGGCAGAAATCCCTGCCTGACCTGAACTTTCCCTGCTCTCCTTTTGTTATCCCTGGCTCCCAGTGCCCCTTTCATCTGCTGCTCAAGGCCGGGGAGATGTGAAGGCGCCTTCACCTTGATCCCTCTCCTGCCTCACCTCCGAGCAGGTGAGGGGCTGCAGCTTCTGCCGAGTGCTGCCGTCCACCCGCAGCTCTCCAGCCCCAAACACAGCTCCCTCCCCAGCAATGCCGGGCAGGGCAGGGCAGGGGCACTCCCAGGGCTCCCCAGCCATCCTGCCCCAAGCACACCCAGCGTCCTGGGGCACCACAGGGGTGCAGAGGGACTGAGATGAGAGTTACATCTCCTGCAGTGGGGTGCTGGCCAGGAAAGCTCCCTGTGCTGCTTGGAACGGGGGCTGCTCCCCTCACCCAGCCAAGGGAGAGGGGCTGATGGGGAGCTCCCAGCACAGTCAGGCATGAGTGTCCTGGCCACCACTGCAGTGGGGACAAGGAGGGATAGGCAGGGGGCTGCTGCACCTACTGTCCTGCCAGATGTTCTGATGGTTTGAGGACATTTCTCCACAAGAAGCAGGAGTTCCTCCCTTTACCCTGTCTCACCTCCCCAGCAGCAGTGCATGGCTGGCTGTGCAGAGCAGAGGCTGCAGAAATCCCACTTTCACCCTCTTCTGCATCAGATTTTACCTGGTGGCTTCTGAATCCTTGGTCCCACTGCCACCACCCAGCAACTCCCCAGGGAAACGTGCAGGTCCTGCTTCCCTGCTCACCTCCTGTGTCTCGACTGGGAGCCGAGCAGGGCACAGCACTCTCCTGCTTAGGGCAGAGCATTCCTGGCTGGAGCTTCTCTGGGAAAGCCTTGGCCTCCCTGTCCTCAGGAAGGGGACACGAGGTGATGATGTCCCTCCCAAACCCAGAGTCATCCTTGGAGCCTGATGTCTTCTGGTGCACTTGGTCACAAATGGCACAGATGGATCATGCCTCTGTCTGTAATGATGGGTTCCTGCTTTAATTATGATTTGGTGGGGGGGGGAGGGTTACATAATGTTTTCATTTGTATTTTGTTAAGGTTCAAAATCTAAGAGTTCTTCATCAAATATATAATTTGTTCCTTTTCCAAACATCCTAACCTTGGCTGAGCTGACTGTGTGCTCCCAAGGTCCCAGACCCTGCCCACAAACCTGCATCTTCTTCTGGACTGCATTTCTACCTCTTCAGAAATATGGGGGGGGAAATGAATTTTGTGTTACATCACTCAACTGAAGCAATTCTGGAACCTTGGGTACACTCACAGCTGAACCTGGGTGAGGGATTCCCATCTTCAGGTGGCACAAACATGGGGAAGTTGAGGTGGCATCTGATAGGACCATCTAGATACAGGGCAGCTGGAGCTGAGCCCCATGAGGTCATGAGCAAAGATTTCCTTCTCCCACCTCAGGAGCTGAAGGGCCAAGGGTCAGGCTGGTGATGTGTCTGCACTGAAGGGTCTTTCTGGGCAGAAGGCATCTGGAATTGTAGAACCATGGAATATCCTGGGCTGGAAGGGGACCCAAAAAATCAGGAGTCCAGCTCCTGTCCCTGCACAGACCCCCAACAATCCCACCCTGGACATCCCTGGAGCGCTGTCCAAAGGCTCCTGGAGCTCTGGCAGCCTTGGGGCTGTGCCCATTCCCTGGGGAGCCTGGGCAGTGCCCAACACCTCTGAGGGAAGAACCTTTCCCTGAGATCCAATCTAAACCTCCCCTGGCACAGCTCCATCCATTCCCTCAGGTCCTGTCCCTGGTCACTGAGCAGAGATCAGAGCTGCCCCTCAGAGGAGCTGCAGCCCCAGTGAGTCTCCCTTCAGACTCCTCTTTTCAAACCAAGTGACTTCAGTCACACCTCACCTGGCTTTGTTCCCCTCTGTACCATCCTTGTAGCCCTCTTCTGGTGGCTCTTTAATAGATTTATATCTTTTTAATGTTGTGGTCCCCAAAAACTGGCCCCAGAACTCCAGCTGGGGTTGTGTCTACAGTAGGAAGTTTGGACAGTGCCCAAGAGAAGTCTCCTGTGAGTTTGCTCTGCCTGTGCCCTCTCCCCACTGCTGAGCACCACCAGACACCTTGCTAGAAGGACTTTTTTTCGTGACCTTGTGCAGCCACCAGCTTCTTGTGTTCCCTGTGGTGGGTTCAGACACTGAAGAAGATGTGGAAGTCTCAGGCCAGTTTCAGAGGGACCCAGATGATATTCTCTAGAATTAGTTCAAGTTTTCCCTTTTAGGAAGACCTATTCCCTTGATTATAATCTTTGACAAACCAAATGGACAATTAACAGCTGTGCATATCTGTTTTCTGGAAGGAATTTGTTTCCCTGAGGACCACAGGAAGGATCAGTTCCCCTTTCCACAGAGTCTTCAATCTGGAGGGGTTTGTTCTTCTGCCCAGAACCAAAGACAGTTTCCTCTGTTTTGCTTTGCCTGTTCAGCTGGAAGTCCCATGAGAAGAGTTTTGCTGAAGGTCTCAGGATTGAAAACTCAGGTGTCCACACATCAGTGCTTAGGACAGGTATCTGTGGTTGGGGCCTGAAGTTATGAGCCTGGGCCTGGTCAAGGGGGCAGAGCCTCATCCTCCAAGGAGCCAGCCTTGCCTCAGCCAGCCTTGCTTCTGCAGCTGGCCTGGAGCTGGTCAGAGGAACTCCCTGGGAGCTGTTGGGGCCCTGCTGGAGCAGCTGCCCCATTGCCCTGTGCAATGCTGGGGTGGGAGGGTGGGAGGAAACCCCTGCCAAGAGGGGGGATTTCCATTTTGCTCTGTGGTTCAGAGGTGGTGGAGACCATCGATGGTGATGGAGAAGACAGGGAGGCCTGAAGGGGCTGTGGCTGCAGAGTCCACCAGCTTCTGCTGCGACAGAGGAGCTCTAGAGGCTGGAGGCAGCTGCTGTGACAGAATGGATCTGGAGCCCACATCCCTCCCTCCTGCAATTAAAAAGGCGGAAAAGGGGAAAAGAGCAGCTTCTCTGGTGACCTTTCCCTCCTGCAAATCACAGCCCACCTCGCTTGGTACAGCAGCACCAGGAGCAAACAGCCGGGCTGGGACCTGGCGGGCCAGCAGTGGCACAGAACTACCCAAGGAGCTTGGCCCTGCCTCTGTGTGTGTGTGTGTGTGTGTGTGCACACCAGAGTGGCTGCTTTCTTCCAGCCTGCAGGCTGCTCCAGGGAGGGGGAGCGGGCAGGGCTCGCTTGCCAGCTTCTCCTGAGGTCCACTGAGAGGTGTCTGTAGGGCTCATCTCGAAGAATGTCAGAGTGCATGTGCTCGGCGAGACGGCCTTTCAGAAGGCATCAGGCCTGCTGTCACGCAGCGGGCCGCAAATCGGGAGTGACAGCTGTCTCCGTGTGCACCATCCATCTGTGGCAAATGTGTCAGCTAGCTGAACACTCCCGAGGAAACTGCTACGGAGCCGGGAGAGGAGGAGGAGGAGGAGGAGGAGAGAGAGAGAGAGAGAGAGGGGGAGTGAGGGCGAGGGAGAGGGGGGAAAAGGCGGCAGCAACAGGGGCCATGGCCAGCAACACGTTAACCCAGCCAGGCCCAGGGTCCTGGATGGTCCTGGAGCAAAGGGCTGTGGTGTGGTGGCACCTCTGGTGCTCACCTCAGGGTGGGGATGACCATTAAACAACAGCTCTTTGCTCTGCCAGCCTGAGAAGCTCCCCAAACCATAGATGGTGCCATTAAAGCTGTCACACGAGGTGGTGTCACCTGAGGTGGTGTCACAGGTGCCACAGTGGAGGGTGTAGGACAGCTGGGCTTGTCCAAGGCCGTGGCTGGAGGGGCAGCACACCTGGGAGAGGATGCAGAAGTCCCAGCACCACCCCAGCTGCTGATGCTGCTCAGGACCAAGGAATGGGTTGGGAATTGGGGCCATGGTGGGAGTTGTCTCTTCTCCTTCTTTTCTCCTCTCCCCTCCTGTTCTTTCCAGCACACTGAAGTCTTCATCCTGGCTGAATTCAGTGCTGTGGGACATCACAGCCACAGGAACTGCATTTGTTTTGCCATGCTTCTGAAGCAGGTCCACCTGGTTAACAGAGAAAAGGTGATGGAGACTCCCTTCCCTTGAGTTCCTTCACTCATCCTGTTCAAATGTGCTTGAAGAGGGCATTTCCTGGGCTGGAAAAAACTTGGTGCTTACAAACTACTCACTCTTTCTTCAGATGATACCCAAAAAGTTCAGTCCCCTCACCTGGTCTGTGTTTTTGATGCTTTTCCAACAATACTTTTTGAGATCCTCTACCACAAATTTACCATCGGCACGAAAAAAAACCTTGGAATGGTTGTACCAGCTCTGGGGAGCTACCTCCTAAATTATGCATGAACTTTCCAGTGGAAAGCTGCTTGGAGTATTATCCATGTATTCCCAGAGACCAAGGAGCTGGAAGCTCCAGGCCACCAGCCATTGGTGACACACACACCTTGTCACCAGCTCAACCCTGACAGTGAGCAGCAACCTGAGTCTTTCAGCAGCTGAAAGCCCAGTCTGCATTCTTGAACTGAGCACTGTGTAGGCACCTTCAGGGCTGTGTGGAAGGGGGAGAGCCTTGCCTTGTTCCTGTGGAGGCTGGAGGACAGAATTCAAAGAAGGTGCATAGGAGGTCGAGATCGGGTCTTTCTCTGTAGATATTTCTGCTTTGTGGTCTCAGCTAAGCTCCAGTTTCCAGCTGACAATGGTGAACTGGGTTGTTTCTGGTCACAGCTGGGCCACAGGAACAATTGAATTTCCAGCCTTAAGTTTTCCAGCAGGACACACCCACTGCAGAGAGGAAACTTGGCCAACCCCCATGTCTGGGTTCTGTAATGACAAAACACCAGTTTCCTGCCCCAGACCCCAAACTTGGGCCAGACATCTCCCCAAACCTGGGGGCATTTCCTGGCTCAGAGTGCTGCTGCCATGACTGTGAGGAGCTCTGTCCAAACTCCAGTATAGAAGGAGATGGGATGGGAATGGGAATGGGAATGGGGATGGGAATGGGAATGGGAATGGGAATGGGGATGGGAATGGGAATGGGAATGGGAATGGGAATGGGGATGGGAATGGGAATGGGAATGGGAATGGGAATGGGAATGGGGATGGGAATGGGGATGGGAATGGGGATGGGGATGGGAATGGGAATGGGAATGGGGATGGGGATGGGGATGGGAATGGGAATGGGGATGGGGATGGGGATGGGGATGGGGATGGGAATGGGGATGGGGATGGGAATGGGAATGGGGATGGGGATGGGGATGGGGATGGGGATGGGGATGGGAATGGGATAGCTCAGTTGGAAGAGACCAACAGTGACCATCTAGTCCAACTGCAGTCCTTTCCAACACTTAGCATCTGGAGCTGGGAATTACAGAAAGACAAAGCTCTCGTTCCCTCTGAGTTCACCGGAGTTGCAAGGAAACCTTTCCAACAAAGGAGGCATGAAATCCCTGGCACTGGCTAGGACAAGCTGGACATCCCCCTCACTGCCACAGTGCTGCTGAGGGAGTCCCCAAAGCACAGGCAGTGACATTTCCATGTTGGCAGCCCCGTGCAGGGGCTGGGATTGCTCATGGGAGCAGAGGAGGGGAGCCAGTGGGGCAGGGAGGAGGGGGCTGGGGGAGGAGCCCACCAGCTGGGAGAGGAGAGAGTCGTGAAGAAGATTAGTGATCTCAACCCTTTTTCATGCCAAAAACTCTATGGAATCAGAGCTAATGACAGTTTAAATCCCAGAAAAAGCAACATATTCCTCCTCCCGTTGGGTTTGAATGATAATCCCTCTAGTAGTGTTATTTATAACACCACTTAGCACCAAACTGAGCAGTGAACACAGATAAAACCTTGTCTGGGAGACAGGAACCTGTCAGCCAACAAAGCCAGTGAAAGGTGTTTCCACAGGGAAAACATGGAAAAGACATCCAGGTGGTTCCCAGCTGCCTTCCAACAGCCAGGGTGGTTGGAGGGACGGTTGCACAAAAAGATAAATCAGAAAGTTCAGTGACTGAGTTACCAAAAGCCACACGGGTCTGGCAGAGGTGAGTTCTCTGCTTTTGAGCAGGGGGGATGAAAGCATTGAAAATGTGGAACAATCTATAGAAGGATTAATTCTGTGTTTCTTAACCAATTAAGGGCCATCGGGAACCAGGGCAGATGAGTTAAAGTAATCTGTGGAATAAAAATTTTCCCAGAAACGTGGGAAGGTGAGAGCAGAAGCAAATATAGCCCCAGCATCAGCTGTCTTGGGTGACAGAGCCTCACGAATCAGGCTCCAAAAGAGTGACTCCCTCCATACCATTGAAACTTCTCTGACTGCCTTGCTGGCACTGGGATGCTGAGCCCTTCAGCCCTGGGTGTGTTTGTTCTGGACATGCACAAAGGATCACACGAGGGGCAGAGCACAGCCAGGCTGGGTCAGGGCAGAGGGAAGCTCCTACTCTTCAGGCAGCTTCCAAAGGTGCTCCAAAGAGCAGATGTGCAGAGCTGTGAGGGGGCTTCCAAAACAGCAGCAAGTGGCATCTTAATTTGGGTGTGGAAGCCTGAAAAATGGAGGGGAAAAATGAGCATAGCAGCCTTCAAGGGGAAAGCAATTCCAGTAATTCAAGAAAGCAAGACCTGCTCTAATCAAGGTGTCCTCAATTCCAGATTGAGCAAAGATGGCTGAAACAATGGTCTGAGAAGACAGAATGGAAAACTGGAATCTCCATTCTGTTGGTGTGAAGCTCCTCTACCCTGTGCCTGGATCAAACACATACCCAGAGGAATTTCATGTTAAATCTGGGCAACTGAGACCACCAGGGAATGTGCACTTGCCCAGAAAATGCAGTAACAGGACGGGTAAAGAAATGCTCAGTGACTCAGAGAAAGGAACTGGCTCTGCTTTTCTTTTCAGGGATTGATCTCTACACCCTTCCAGGAGTACAGGAGCTGTGAGAGGCTTTGCACAGCACCCACTCAGTCAGCACCTTCCCCATCCAGCTCACCTCCATCATCACTTCTGCCACATGTTTCAAAAGATTAGGCTGGACAGAGAGATTGGGAGCCTTTTCACCCATCTGATCTTCTGTTTCATCACTGCAAAATGCTTTCACAGATGTCCTGGTTGCCACAGGTCTTTGGTTGGCAGCATTTCATGGGGACGTGTGACCTGCATACCAATAATGCTCTCCGTGGCAGGTCCTTCCACTGCTTGCTGATCCCTCCTCCTCAAAACTCTCCCAGGACTCAGCTGTGGTCAATGTTTGGTGGCCTGGCCATTTTCTTGGCAGCTGGGAGAGATTTAAACTGACAGAGGGCAGGATTAGATCAGTTAATAAGGAGAAATTCTTCCCTGTGAGGGTGGGCAGGGCTGGCACAGGGTGCCCAGAGCAGCTGTGGCTGCCCCTGGATCCCTGGCAGTGCCCAAGGCCAGGCTGGACAGAGCTTGGAGCAGCCTGGGACAGTGGGAGGTGTCCCTGCCCATGGCAGGGGGTGGGATGAGATGATCTCTAAGGTCCCTTCCAGCCCAAACAATTCCATGATTCAAGGGAGCCACCAGTCTGCAGGACTCTGGCTGCAGACAGAGCTGATCCTGCTCCTTTCCTGCTGGGATGTTCCCACTGTTTGCCCCGCAGAGCAGCTGTCACGGGCACACTCCTGCCTCGTGGATCTCACCACACTTCTCTCTTGGGAAAGCACTTTTCTCCAGCCCAGTAAATACCCAGAGTCCTTTGAAAACTGACCTCCTTCACCTTGCCTTCCCTCTCTGTGTTTGGATCTCACAGCTCGGTTTTCCAACAAGGGACCAGGCAGGGGTGTCACCTCCTGTCCTTGCAAAAAGTGTCCTTGCTGGATCCCAAAGTCACACACAGGGACCTATTCCATGTGCTGATTTCCAGCCCCTTCCAGGGGCTTGTCAATCATAAAGCCACAAGAGAAGCCAAATGAGGGCTTGCACCTCTGTCACCCCTTCCACCCAGCCCAGCCGGGACCATCCATGTCACCTGTGGCCATGGTTCGTGTCTGTGATGTTTTGATTTCTCTAAAACTCTTTCCCAGGCACTGTTCTGTCAACAAAGACATGGTTTTTTAAAATGTATCCTGTGTTTTGCATTCTTTTACCTAGGAGGGATCTTTGCTTGCTGTCCCTCTGGTTTGACCAATGTAGTCAAAGTAGCTTGTCTTTCTTCCACCCCTTGGGTGGGTTCTTTGTAAAACAGCATAAAGGGAAGAAATTCCCAGGCAATAAAGACAGATTGGAGTCATTTTCAGCCTTCTGATCACGGAGTTGGTGTCTTCCTTTCGTGTCCTACTGCGACAGTCACCTGCCAGCTGCAGCCCCTTGCTCCTCTGCCCCAATCCCAATCCCAGCTCCCTGGTGATGTCTGGCACCTGCCAGCTGCAAACTCAGCCCCCTGCCCCTTGCTCCTCTGCCCCAATCCCAGCTCCCTGGCCATGTCTGGCACTTGCCAGATGCGGCATCTCCACCCAAAACTCCAGCACCACAGATGGGTCCTGTAGCCCTGGTTGGTGCCTGTGATGTTTTGGTTTCTCTGAAACTCTTTTCCCAGAGAGTTTTCTGTCAACAAGAGACACGTTTTCCTGACTCTAACCTTTGTTTAAATTCCTTACCCTAGGAGGGACTCCTTCTCGATGTCCCTCTGACTTGACCAATGTGATTGAAGAAGTTTGTCTTTCTTTTCACTTTCTTTGTAGAATAGCATAAAAGAGGAAAAAACTCCCAGAAATAAATGGAGCCATTGCCAGTGTCCTGAGTCAGAGTGTGTGATCTTTAACAGCATCAGGGCCCTGGGCCAGCAGCGAGGCTGAAGCACACCCAAGCCCTGTGCATCCAGCACAGCCCCCTCCTCTGTTGTATTCCTCTGGGGAAATGGGTTTTCCCCAGAACCCCCTAAAGCCTGTAACCATGTAGTTTGACCCTACCTTTCCCCTATCTCTGACCTATGGCTCAGTGCCAGCTATCTGTGCTGGGACAGAGTCTGGATAAAAACCCCTGCTCTTCCTTGCTCGGCTTCTTTGCCCCTAGAACCCTTTGAGAATAAAACCTTAGAATTCTCCTGAGGCAAGAGCCTCTTCTGAATCTTTTCCCCCATCCCCTGAGATATTCCTCCCAAATCTCCCCAGCAGAGTGAGCTAGCAGAGCAGCCCAGGGGGGCGGGCAGGGGGACAGTACATCACTCACGGCAGCCACAGGAGCCGAGCCCAGCCCGGGGGCGGCCGTGTCCGCTCGATGCTCGGGTTCCTCTGCGCTGCCTGATGGGCTCCGGCTGCCTTCAAGAACCATTAACACCAAGGCAGCCAGGGAACAGCCACAAAAGGCTGAGGAGTTGTCTCTTTCCTGCCTGGGAAAAGTCCTCACTGGGCTGCAGGTGCCCAAACCTGCGCGAGACAGGAGTGAGGCTCTCACGGCTGGAAAAATAAGAACAAAATTAAAAATCAGCCAGGAGAAAAATGAGAAAAGCCCCTGCAACCTGTCTGGGGTGCTTTTACCACCCAGTGAAGAGGAAATCAGGTTCAGAGGCCAGCAAAAGAGGTTCTAAAGGATGGGAAAGCCTTGGTAGGAGCAGCTTTCCCAATCTCTTCCCATCTCGTTTTTGCCCTCTCTGTCCCATGACACACTGCATTAACCCACTTCCCCAGCTCCAGTGAGACCTTCCCCTTCCTGTCCCCTGTCATATCCTACCCTGCAGGACCTGAGGCAGGATCTCCTGGAGCCCTGGGTGGCCATGCACACACTGCTTGGCCTGCTGGTGCTTCTAGGAGGTCCTGGTGACTTCACATGGCAGCATTTCCTTGGAGATTTGGGTCTTTTGCTGGACTAAGCCCAAGAAGCTTCACAAAAATTCTTACTGCTTTTCAGATTTTGGACTATTTTGTCCAATTCAGTCGAAATGGGGCCAAACACTCGGGGAGGGTGAAGGCTGGGGCAGCCAGCATGCCCACGTGCACCTCATCCAGCAAGCTGCACTCACAGCACTACATTTAAACTGTAGGAGGCAGCAGGACAGGCAGGAGCTGGGAGCAGGGGTTTTGGGTTATGGAACCAACAATGTGTATTCCATTTCATCTGTTGAAAGCAGTTGGGGAGATGTTTTTTCTTTATCTCTTGTAACTCTGGGGGGGAGGGGGATTGATGCCTTCTGATAATGGGCCAGGTGTTAAACCAGGTGAGGCAGTGTTTGTTATCTCTGTCACTGCCTGCCCTCCCTCCAGGGGGATATCTGCTGCTAATGGGCCATTAAGACATTCCCAAAGCAGTCATCCCAGTGTGAGATGCTCCACCCAGTAGGGGCAGCCAACCATTCCTACCTGGATAAAAACTGAGAGGTAGGAACACCAGGGATCTGGTTCCATGGATTCCTGGAGGAAGACTGGACCCTTCTCACCACCACTGGACCCTTCTCACCATCACTGGACCCTTCTCACCATCACTGGACCCTTTTCTACAGGATCATCTCTACTCCTACAGAACCACCTCTGCCACTCCCAGAAAACTCACTTCTGGACTACTTCCTTTAACACCCTGACCAGCAGGGTGTCAGGTTGTAGCTCTGACTCTGTCAGGGTTTTCCAGGATTGTTGCTTGTTTGTTTGCTTGTTTGGTTGTTTAGTTTTGTTTTCTACTGCATTTGTATTGTTAATATTCCCAGTAAAGAACTGTTATTCCCATTCCCAAATGTTTGCCTGAAAGCCCTTGATTGTAAAATTATAATTTGGAAGGGTTTACATTCTCCATTCTAAAGGAAACTCCAGCTTTCCCTGGCAGATACCTGTCTGTCCAAACCAAGACAGCAGGGAACAGGGGTGGGCTGGTGCTGCTGGGCTGCTCACTGGACACCAGCACCTGGCAGAGTCCAGGGTTGCTGGAGCCACATAAAGGGAAATTGGAGACAAATCCATGTCAGTTGAGACAAACTGGCTTCCCTCAGCTGCTCTGACACGTTTTTGGAGAGGGTGAAGCTTGGCCAGTGACAGAACAGCTCTGTGGCCAGTTGCCTTGGAAGTGCTGGTCTGAAACCATGCAGCACACTGGTTCAGAAGAGAGGGAAAGATAAAAATACCCTGCTGCACACTGAACAAGCCAGGTCCTGGCTTGGGAACGTCTCCCAGGCAGGGAGTCAACTCTGGCAAGCTGTGTTGGGGTTGTCATTTCTCCTGCTCCAGCACCCACCTGCTTCTTAACCTAAGATGGGAATTCACAGAAAAATGGCAGAGCTGGAGGAACTGGAGGATGTGAGAGCCACGGGGAGGGAGGAGGGCAGGTCCTGCTCTCTGGTCCTGCACAGAGCCCAGGTGGACAGCAGGGAAGGAGGCACTGTGGGATGGAAATGGTGAGGAGGGTCTGGGCTGCTCCCAGTGCTCAGTAGGATGGATGGAGGCACCAGGGTGTCTGCAGGGTGCTGGGGAGGGTGTGAGGAGCAAAGGGGAGCACTGTGACCCCTCACTGTGACCCACCATAGGTGTTGGAGGCAGAGCCTTGCAACTTCAGAGTGGCAAATGTGTGCAAGACAACAGCAGGAGCCGCAGACCAGAGAGAAATGGGAGGGTGAGCAGCTCTTTCAAGCAGCCAGGGAAGAAAAAAATAATCAAAAAAAGCACTTTGGCTAGAAGGTGCTTTACAAAGTATTTATGAGGTGTGCTCGTTAAAAATGGATAAGCTGTGCAGTGAGGCTGCAGAACTCCTGCAAGCACCAGGAATGGGAACTTCTGCTGCCCAGGGGAGGCCAGGAGGAGCAAGCCTGAGCTCAGGGAAGCAGCGTGGACATCAGTGCTGTGCAGCCACACTGGGCTGCAGGACCTGCACAGGTCCCCTTGCTCTGTTTGTGTTTATTTGTGTTTATTTGCTTTATCCATGCCCAGGACTTGGACTGAAAGGGATCTCTGCCCCTCATCTTCTACCTCCTCTCTGCAGGAGCTGGAGTAGCTCCTGACACCAGGCTTGTGCCCCACACATTTTCGGGGCTACTGCATCCAGGCTGAACCCACCAGCAGCTTTGCAAAGCTGGCTGCTCTCCACAGGGAGAAGGAGTGGGCTGGGATGCAAAGTGGGAGAGCACAGGGCACCCTTCTGTCTTCAGCAGCAAAATGCTCCCGGCCAGAACTGACCATAGGTTGGATGAGCCAGGAATAGCAAAGAAAGGGTACAGCCTGCTTGGATGCATCTCTGGAGGTGGCAGATGAGGAGGAGAGAGGAGAGCTTGCAGGGCGTGGGTGGGGGAACACAGACAGGTGGGAGCGGTGTGTTGGCTCAGCGCCGCGAGGGGGAACCCTGCCCGCCCCGCGCCTGCCCCGGGTGCCGGGCAGCCAGATCCATCCACGGTGTGTCCCTCCTGATCCATCCCTGGTGTGTCCATCCTTACAGATCCATCCCTGGTGTGTCCTTCCTGATCCATCCATGGTGTGTCCTTCCTTCCCGATCCATCCACGGTGTGTCCTTCCTTCCTGATCCATCCCTGGTGGGTCCTTCCAGATCCATCCCTGGTGTGTCCATCCCTCCCGATCCATCCCTGGTGTGTCCCTCCTTCCAGATCCATCCCTGGTGTGTCCTTTCTGCCTGATCCATCCATGGTGTGTCCTTCCTTCCAGATCCATCCCTGGTGTGTCCTTCCTTCCTGATCCATCCACGGTGTGTCCCTCCTGATCCATCCCCAGTGTGTCCCTCCTGATCCATCCCTGGTGTGTCCATCCAGATCCATCCCTGGTGTGTCCCTCCTTCCAGATCCATCCCTGGTGGGTCCTTCCTGCCAGATCCATCCACGGTGTGTCCCTCCTGCCTGATCCATCCCTGGCATGTCCTTCCCTCCCGATCCATCCCTGGTGTGTCCTTCCTGCCTGATCCATCCCCAGCCTGTCCCTCCTGCCCGGGACCATCCCCAGCCTGTCCCTCCTTCCAGATCCATCCCTGGTGTGCCCATCCTGCCTGATCCATCCCTGATGTGTCCCTCCTTCCAGATCCATCCCCAGCGTGTCCTTCCTGCCCAATCCATCCCCAGCCTGTCCCTCCTGCCAGATCCATCCCCAGTGTGTCCCTCCTGCCTGATCCATCCCCAGCCTGTCCATCCCTCCCCATCCATCCCCAGCCTGTCCCTCCTGCCCGATCCATCCCCAGCCTGCCCATCCCTCCCGATCCATCCCCAGCCTGCCCATCCCTCCCGATCCATCCCCAGCCTGTCCCTCCTGCCCCATCCATCCCCAGCCTGTCCATCCCTCCCCATCCATCCCCAGCCTGTCCATCCCTCCCCATCCATCCCCAGCCTGTCCCTCCTGCCCGATCCATCCCCAGCCTGCCCATCCCTCCCGATCCATCCCCAGCCTGCCCATCCCTCCCGATCCATCCCCAGCCTGTCCCTCCTGCCCGATCCATCCCCAGCCTGCCCATCCCTCCCAATCCATCCCCAGCCTGCCCATCCCTCCCCATCCATCCCCAGCGTGCCCATCCCTCCCCATCCATCCCCAGCCTGCCCATCCCTCCCGATCCATCCCCAGCCTGCCCATCCCTCCCCATCCATCCCCAGCCTGCCCATCCCTCCCCATCCATCCCCAGCCTGCCCATCCCTCCCGATCCATCCCCAGCCTGCCCATCCCTCCCCATCCATCCCCAGCCTGTCCCTCCTGCCCGGGACCCCCCCGGCCCCGCGGCTCCCTGCGAGGCGCCGGCGCTGCCGAGTCCCATCGGCACGGGCAGCGGGCGCGATGTGATGGGGAACAGCTGCTCGGTGCCAGGCGAGCTCCCCCGGGCCGCTGCCCCCCTCGCAGCACCCGGCGGGGCGTGAGAAAAAGAGCAGCGCTGTCAGGGCCCATCAGCGCTGACGGGCACGGGGGGAGGCAGGGCTGCAGGGGAGGGTCGGGGCTCCTCGTCACGCGTGGGGCTGGCACTGTCGCTGTGGGACGCAAAGGAGGAGACACGAGTCCATCAGAAAGCTGCTGGACTCCTCAGAGGAGGAGCCCCCCAGGTTTATTTTCTAAGCTTCTTTTATACCTTTCACAAATGTGCCCACCTTAGAGGTGGGACCCCTGGGACTATTGGTCACCTGCAGAGACCCTCACGCCCAGTCTTTCCCATGGGAAAGCGTGTGGAAAACATCTTTGTGTTCCCAGTTCTGTGCTGGGAACAGAATTTCCTAAAACTAAAACATGGCAGGCACCAACCGTGGCAACATGGGACAGAGGCCCTGAGGGCAGGGGAAATGCCCCGGGGTTGTGTTTCCCTCTGTGGTGGGATGAGAGGTAAAACAGAAGTGGTTTGGAGGAGGAGGAGGAGGAGGAGGAGGAGGAGGAGGTGAGGCAGGGTCTGTGTCCCTGGGAGGGTGTGATGAGCAGCAGCTTGGCTTGCGTGGATGCTGCTCTCTCTCCTGGTGCCAAGCACAGGATACCCCAAAATCTGAGTCTCTCCTGGGCAGCCAGGCTCCTTGCAGGGCTGGCTCGGAGCCCTCCCGGTGCCCCCCAGCCAGGCTGCTCCTCTCTGCTCCTCGTTTAAACCCCCTGGAAAAGCTGCTTCCAGCCGCACAGCAAATTCGCTGAAGGCAGGGCTCAGCCTCCTAGCAACCCCAGCAAGGAGAAGAAGCTAAAATCCCGTCTGGGTGGGTGAGATCCTCCCTCCTGCCCTCAGCTCGGTGGGAGGGCGGCCAGCGGCTGGGGACAGCAACAGATGGGAGCGGCTCTCTGCAGCTGCCAGGTGGAGCTGGGGCTGCTGTGCTGCGGCTGGAGCTGCTCAGAGCATCCCTGCAGCATCCCCAGCCCTTGGAAAGGCCACAGGAGAAACTCCTGCAGGAGCCAACCCAGTGAAAGTGCAGGCACGGAGCTGAGTGTGGGATTGTCCTGTAGCTGCCACAGGAACCTGGTCACCCTTGCTCCCTGCCCCTGGGGCACTGCCAGTTGAAAATGACCTTTTCTGCTGGGACTTGAGGTGAGGAGCAGGAGCTGCTGCTCTGGGAGATGTTGAGACAAGGGAAAGAAGGTCCTTCTGTCTCGTAAGGGATCTTCCCTGTAAAAGATTCACAAAATCATGGAATAGTTGGGGTTGGAAGGGACCTTGAGGGTCTCCTGGTTCCAACTGCCTTTCCCAAGGGCGTTCCCACAGCTTCACATGGGAATGGTTCCCTGGCCAAAATTCCCCAGTCACACCCATGTCAGACAATGTCCCCAAATTCCAAATCTTCTCTGAGGATTCTGGGGTCCTCACCATGTCTTCACCCAGGCAAACAGTTCTCCACCACTGGCACAGGATAAAATAGATACCCAAACCTCATCCCACGAGTGTCACCTCCATGAGAACAAACCAAACAGCAGGCTGGGACCTGCTGCTCACCTTCCTCAGCAAAACCCAGGGGAGCAACAAGGTGCTGCTCCATCAGGCTTGAGCTCTCAGGCACCCTGGGGGCACCAGCAGAGACCTGCTCCTGTATTTGGTGAATCCCTGCTGCTGGGGCTGTGGAGTCTGGCTGTGTCTGGCCAAGACCAGGCAAAAATTGTTTGTAGAGACCCTGCAGCCAAGCCAGGAGCTTTCTGTGCAATCTCGCTTGGGATCACAATTTCCATGGAAATGTGGAAAGCTGAGGCCTCTCCACATCTTTGCCTACCTGCTCCAATCTTTCCACCACCCTTGAGGATGAAACCTCACTGACCTCATATGACAGCCCAAGGTGTAGAGGTGGGTTTGATGATCTGGAGACCTGAGATACACAGAGACCCTGACCCTTTGCCTTCAGGCCTCTGAAACCCCTTCAGGCGAGCAAGAACCTTCAGTCATTAGAAAGGCTGGGTTGAAACTAATTGCCCCAAAAGAGAAAAGCTTCACATCCCATCCCCAGCCCCCCAGGCCTTTGGGATTTCTATGGGCAGCACGAAATTAGTAAATTGCTGTTTGTGTGATTCCCTAGACCCTTGCCCATGGGACATTTTTGCTCTGTCATACAATGTCAACTGCAGGCTTTGGATGCTCAGAGAATCATAAGTAACTGGAAGAAGGAGGGCGAATGTAACGTGGTCCCTTGGGGAGCTGCAGGCTCCCCAGAGCCTCTCTGGGAACGTGGCACTCACACGCAGAGCTGAGACAGCCCCTGACCCCTCTGAGCTGAGCACAGCCATTTCCTGCCCCCTGCTTATTGCTGGGGACAAAAGTCATCATTAACAGCCAAATTTGAATTTATTATTATTATTATTATCATTATCATTATTATCATTATCGTTGTTATTATTATTATTAAAAATTAATGGATTTTGTGGCAAAAAGGTTCTCTGCTGGTTCTGATCCTTCTTTGCCTCCTTTATTCCAAGGTCACCCCACTCAGGTGCAATCTCCATATTTCTGTTTCTGATCAGTGCTGAATTTGATCCATGGTCCATCCATGGGCTCAAATAATCATTCACACCAGAGAAACTGGGACAGACAAACCTCACTGGAAACTGTTCTTGACAGCAATACCCAGCTCCAGGCTGCCCCCTGCCCTGACCACAGACAGGGGAAATGCTGGGTGCACCCAGAACTCTGCACCTCCTCCCACCTTCAGGCACAGAACTGTAGAATTTCCATCTTCAGCTGGAAGGGACCCAAAAGGATCATCAGATGCAGCTCCCTGCTCCTCACAGGACCACCTAGAACTGCATCACGGGACTGTGAGCACCACCCAGGCATCTGAAATGGGGTAAAATGGATTTTGCTCTTGCTCTGAAGATACCTTGTCCCCTGAAGTGCTTCACCAGGTACCTTTGTTCAGGGTAGGTCACTGTCTCACCCACCTGTGTAAAGGAGACCTGAGAAGCTCAGAAGATGGAGCACTAACATAAAAATCATGGGATTGTGTGGGGTTCTCTTGACCATGAGATGCTGCTGGGGAAACCTTGTTTGAAAGGCTGAAAGCCCTCTCCAGACACATCCCCCTGCTTTTGTTTCAGAATAATTCTAAACAAAATCTGGAACCCCCTCAGCAGCTCCTGGGGTGCCAGAACACGGCCAGAGGGACAAGCAGGCCCTCAGCCCTTAACCCTGGTGTGGTGCTGCACTCCTGGTGCCAGCTCAGGGGCTGCAGACACAGGAGTCACCTCCTTTTCTCTCTGTAAGGTGGGAAGGGGACAGTGGAGGGGACACACCTCCTGTAAAGGAGATCTCATGGAACCACAGAAGCATTAAGGCTGGAAAAGCCCTCTGAGACCACTGGGTGCCACCATGAACCCAGCACTGTCCCCAGGTACCATACCTGACATGGCTTTTTGATCCCTCCAGCAATGGGGACTGACCACTGCCCTGGGAAGCCTGGTCCAACCTTTTGTGAAGGGTGAGGGAGGTGGGGATGGGCTCCAGGATGCTGCAGGAGGGGTTTTGTTCTGGAATGCAGAAGCAGAGGGTGAAGAGCAGCAGGAGGAGCTACTGAAAGCAAGGGAGGCAGGTGATATCCTCTCATGAGCTGCTCTCCCCGCTCCAGCCCTGTGCTTGTGCATGTTGAACCCTCTGCCCTGGTTTCTGGACCCTGGAGGCCAGCAGGAAGGGGTTTCCAGGTGGTCATGCTGGGCAGTGGGACAGTGGGACAGTTCTCCAGCCAAACTCGAGGGGTGCAGCCGTGTTTTCCCAGAAATCAGGAGAACAGCCTGATAAGAGGCTCGTGTCTTGACCTTCAAGCAGCAGACTCCATCCCCAAGGCCCCAAACCACTGCCACCCCCACCCTCCACCCCGTTTGGCCTGGAGGTGCCTGGAAGAGGGTGAGGAGCTCTCTGCTTCACTGGTCCCATCTCTGGGAGGCACAGGAGGCGCCTGGGCAGCGCCAGCGTGGCCGGTTGTTATTGTCACCGCTGATTCCTCTGCTCTCCTGCCTCTTTCTCCCTGACTGGGTTTGGTGGCCCTGTCATTACCAGGTTTCTCCAGCTGCCTGTCAGGGTCCTACTGGCCTCAGCGTTGCCTCAGGCTCCTGGATAACAAACAAGGCACAGAAGAGTCCTTGGGCTTCCACGGCCTTAATTAGCTGGTGTCATTTTAGGGATGTGTGTCCTGCTGGAGACACAGGCAGCTCAGGAGGGCCTCTGTAAATGCATCCAATTAGAGGGGGCTTCAGAGAGGAGCCGCCAGCTCCTGAGTGCAGGGGCTGCTCTGAGGCCTCCTGTCCTCACTGGAGGCTGCAGGTGAGTGGTTCTCCCCCTGGCAAACACCAGTCCCTCCTGGGTGGGACCTGCCACTGCTGTGGCCCTGGTGGCATTCACAGCCTCCTGCCTGGCTTTCCTCCCAGAAACCTGCCAGTGAATCCTGTCGTGCTCAAAGCTTGGGTAGGTGCTGGGATAAAATCAGGGTTTGCTCCAGTTTTCAGCAGCCCTGGATCTCCAAGGGAGCTGCTGCCTGTCCCCTGTCCCTTCCCCACTGTCAGGTTCTGCTGTCTATGACAGGCTGATGTGCCAATTCTCACCGTGACCACAATCAAGGAGTTGGACCTGATGATCCTTGTACTGGGTTGGGCCCTCCCAGCTCAGGATATTCTATGGTTCCTTGATAATCTGTGTCTGAGATCCAGCCCAAGGAGTTCCTTTATTCCTGAGGATGGCTCCTCAGGGAGTCTAAGGAGGCACATTCCTGCCCTTCATGGACACCTGAACTCCTCTGCAGGCTGTGACTGAGGGGTGCCACCACAAACACTCCCTCACCACTCCAACAAACTCCTGCCCAACAGGATCCACAAGGAGAAGCCACCCTGAGGTGCCACTGAGAGCCAGTGGCTTGGGGACCTCACACAGAACCTCCTCTGGCACGGCAGTGACCTGAGGTACCTTGAAACCAAGGCCAGTGGAGTCAGGATGTGAACCACAGACCCACACAAAAGTGTGGCTTGGAAAGGATCCTTAAAGCCCATCCAGTCCCACCCCTCCCTGCAAGGGGCAGGGACACCTTCTGCCAGACCAGGCTCCTTCAAGCCCCCTCCAGCCTGGCCTTGAACACTTCCAGGACCTGTGCCAGGGCCTCACCACCCTCACTGTAAAAACCTTATTTATTTACTACCTAAATCTTCCCTCTTTCAGTTCAAAACCATCACCCTTCATCCTGCCCCAGCAGGCACCGCTGAAAGGCTCATCTCTGTGCCACGAGTGTTGTAGGATGTTCTCTGGGAGGTGTTTGTTCCTCAACATCTGCACCCAGCTGTTTGCAGAGCCCTCGTGGGGAACTCTGCCTTCCAGTCAGCCGTGAACATCTCCAGCCAAACACGAACACGCTCGGGCTGCCAGAGCCTTCCTGGGCAAGGTGAGTTCATCCCTGCTCCCTGCCCACCTCCTGCCTGTGACAGGTCACCTCTGGCACCTGCCTGTCCCCCGGGGAGGTCCCATCCTCCCCTCCTGCCCCCAGCCTGGCTGCTGCTCCAGGTAACAGCTCCCACCTCCATCCCTTCAGCCTCAGCCTCTTCAGCTGGAGGCAGCTGGGTCAGTCCCCTGCCCAGAGCTCAAAAATGATTAAATCAATTAAACCCCTCGCGGAAGTGGGGTTTAATCCCATCCCCAGCCCCGGATGGGATGCTACTGAGGATGGATGGGGCTCAGGAATGGGCACCAGAGGAGAAGCCCAGCCTGTGGGGTACTGAGGGCTCCGGGCTCTGCCGGGGGCTGGGCTGCCCAGCTCCGGCCTCTCAAAGAGTTAACGGAGCAGCACCATTAATATTCTCACTGATAGCACCAAATACCAGCCCTGCACGGCTGTCGCTTTCATTAGCGCCGGCAAAATGAGCCCTTCAAAATAGGACAGGCGGCTTGGGGGGGGGGACAGCGTGGGGAGGAGGGCTCTGGGGCCAAACACGCGATTTTCCGTGCCATTGACGGATATTAAACCTCCTCCCAGTGACGTCAGGGGGGGCTGGGGGGATGGCCAAGGATTCCCCCCGAGCCCCCCCAGCCGTCCCCGGTGGGTGCCCCCCGCCCCGGCGCTGCCCGGCAGCGGGTGCGGCGCTGGCCGCGGCCCCGAGCGCCGCGCTCGGGAGGTGTGCGGGGGCTGTCACATCTCATCAGCTCCCAGCCCCGGCGCCGTGACTCGATTAAGGTCCTTTTTGCCGCAGAACCGGTTCAAGAGTCAGCGATTCACTCAAGCGGCTGGGCAGAGCCAGGGGGTGGCCGGGCACCGCCGGGCACGGGGACCGCCCAGGGATGGGGCAGCCAGGGGAGATGGGCTCCGGGAGTTTCTCCTTTGCGGATGTGGAAGGGAAAGTTCGTCTGGTGTGGAACCTGTCCAGGAGGTGCAGAGCTCGCGACACCTCAGATCTCCGAAATTTCGCTTTCCCGAGTGTATTCCCGGTAAATCTGAGCCCGAGGGGCACCGGGAAAGGACGGCTCAGCCAGGGGCCAGATCCCTTCTGCTCTCCATCACAGCCCCCAGGGGGATCCCGGGGAAGTTGCCAGAGCATGGATTGGTTTTTTCAGCTGTTGCATCTCCCGGTGCTTTGGCTGCAGTTGTCCAGCTCCTTTGGGTTGCTGCTGTGGCAGGGAGAGGGATCTGATGAGATGGGGAAACTGAGGCAGGGGCCAGGTGTTTGGGTACACGTGCTATCCAAAGACACGATGGATGGGGCTCGGGAATGGGCACCAGAGGAGAAGCACAGCCTGTGGGAAGCACAACCTGTGGCTGGCAGGGGCTGCTGGGGCAGGCTGGAAGCACCACACGGATTTGTGGCACCGTGTCCCCACCCAGATCCCACTGCCCATGGTGAGAAAAAAGTCTGCAAGTGTGTGAGTGTGTGCAAAGGGAAGGGACCTCAAAGCTCATCCCATTCCACCCCCTGCCACGGGCAGAGACACTTTCCACTTGATCAAGTTGCTACAAGCCCTGTCCAAGCTGGCCTTGGACAGCTACAGGGATCCAGGGGCAGCCACAGTTTCATCCTTCTCTTCCTAAATGAAAACACTGAAGCAGTTTATGTTCAAGCCAGGCATTAACTGGGAAATGAAGATCCACTTTGACCCATGCCCAGGCAGGGTGATGACCAAGACAAACCTGTCCCTGACCCAGAGAGACATCTCTGAGGGCACCAGGAACCAGCCATGGTTCAAGGTTTCTGGTCTGTACAGTGCTGGAGGACACAGCCATGAGTGTTTGTACAGGGGCTGGAGCAGAGCTCCATCCCATTTTTATGGTGGTCTGGGGGCTGTCCAGGCACAGAGCTGCCTCCCTGCAGCCCCCAGCCTGCTCCTGCTGGGCACAAGGGTGTCCTGGGGGAGGCTGCCCTGTTTTGTGCCCTGCACATGGCAGGTGACAGCACATCCATGGGCCCGTGGTGCTCCATGCTCCAGCTGCATCCCCACAGAGCCCCAGCACTCCTGGGGCTGGGAGGAGCCTCTGGAGATGTTCTGGCCCAATCCCCTGTGTAGCCCTGGTTCCTGCTGTGATGTTTGGGTTTCTCTGAAACTCTTTCCCAGGCACTGTTCTGCCAACAAGAGACACGTTTTCCTAACTGTACCCTGTGTTTACATCCCTTTCCCTAGGAGGGACTCCTTCTTGATGTCCCTCTGACTTGACCAATGCAGTTGAAGAAGTTTGTTTTTCTTCCACCCCTTGGGTGGTTCTTCCTAAAATAGTATAAAGGGAAGAAATTCCCAGGTAATAAAGATTGGAGTCATTTCAGCCTTCTGACCTCGGAGTCCGTGTCGTTGTGATCTTGAACAGCGTCAGTGGTGTTTTATTCCTCTGGGGAATGGTTTTTCCCCCAGAACCCCCTGAAGCCTGTGACTGTGCAGTTTGACCCTTCCTTCCTATCTTGACCCTGTTGGCTCAGGCCCAGCTCTCTCTCCTGAGCAGAGACCAGATAAAGTCCTTGTTCTTCCTTTCCCTAGGAGGGACTTCTTCTTGCTGTCCCTCTGACTTGACCAATGCAGTTGAAGAAGTTTGTCTTCCTTCCACCCCTTGGGTGGTTCTTTGTAAAACAGCATAAAAGGGAAGAAATTCCTGAATAATAAAGACTGGAGTAATTTCAGCCTTTTAACCTTGGAATCATTGTCATCTTGAGCAGCGTCACCCCTGCTCCCAGCCAAACCCTTCCCTGACCCTTGGGGTGCTCTGCAGGGCTTGTCTTCTAATCTGCCCAAGCAGTGGCTGTCCCCAGAGGTGTCCCGGCCCCCAGGCACGGGATCCAGCAGGGGACAATCCCTGCAGCCTCCTGTGGAGAGGGACAGAGGTGTCCTCACCCAGCTACAGCGCAGCCGGGGTCACCGGTGGAGAAGAGATACAAACACCAAAGTCAACAGCAGGGCGAGGTGACACAACCGAGAGGAGAGGGGCTGCATGTTGAGGAGGATGAAGTAGCTAGGCCTGCAGAGATGATTTAATAGTAAAAGATTCTAAAAGTATGAAACCCACGAGAGGAATAGAATTAAAAGCAAAGTTTGAACTGTAAGTTGCTGGACAGGAAGAAGGTGATTAGACAGCTGAAAAGGGCTTGGCTGAGTGAATCAGTGACACCCCTGCCAAGACAAAAGGATGAATAAAAGGCTGGACCTTCTCAGGTATCAGGGATAAGGTGGTTTTTCAGGATTTTGGTCTGTAGAGTAGCATTGTAATGCTGTAGCTCCCACAGGCTGTATGTAGATTCTGTAGGTTTTGTATCTTGAGGTGATTGGTTAATGCTCATTAGAATATTCACGATAGAAAGGGTTAAAATGGAATGTAACAAGGAGCTCGGCCTCTTTGCGTGCCTTCCCTTGGACCCTCTTGGACTTTGCACTGGATCCCTGGACCCTTCCCCAGTCAGGCTGCCTCCCCACACCAATAAAGCACGAGTTCCAAAGAGCATCCTGATCTTCAGATCATCTCTCTCTCCGGACAACCAGCGTGGGTTCTAATAGCTGCATCTCTCTCCCCACCTTGCTGCTTTCAACCTGACATCCCAGGTGCCGGGAAGAACCAAAACCTGCGGCCGAGGAAGCCAAATCGCGGCGTCTGACACACGTGGGGAGGGAGAGGCGGCGCGGGGCTGAGCCCTGGGCGCGGAGCAGGCGGCAGCCTGTGTGACAAGCCAGACCAGCATGGTGGATGGCAGTAATTATCGTGCCGCCCACAGCTGAAGGGGAGCATATGGTAAGGAAAAGGAAACTAACTTGTATTTTTCCGCACCCCCGGGCTCAGCCTTTCTGGGGCTGTCACAGTCGATTTGTGCTGCCTGAGCTGTTTCGCCCCGGCTCTGCATCCGGCAGTTCCCTCGCAGGCAGCGGCGGGGCCGGTGCTCGGCGCTCCTGCTCCCGCAGCATCCCATGTCACAGCCGCGGTGCCGCTCCCTGCCTCTGCCGGGACACGGCCAGAGCCGGGAGCTGGATGTGCCAGGGGTGCTGCGATGGGGGCTTTGGAGCACCTCGGGATGCTGAGGAACCCCGGACAGAGCCAGACACCCGCCCTGGCAGGGGCTGGGTTTGGGGAGGTCTCTGCTGCAGCCCTGGGTGATCCATCAGCTCTGAGCTGCCTCTGCTTTCCAACCACACCAGGCTTTCCTGAAGGGGGGTTATGTCCCGCTGGAGCTCCCAGGCAGCCCCTAAAAGCCACCACAAGTTCCTGTGCAGAGCCCCCCCTGAGCCACTGTGTGTGCCGTGGGCAGGCATTTGTAGGGTCCTGGAACGGTTTGGGTTGGAAAGGACCTCAAAGATCACCTTGTTCCACCCCCTGCCATGGCAGGGACACCTCCCACCATCCCAGGTCACTCCAAGCCCCGACCAGCCTGGCCTTGGGCACTGCCAGGGATCCAGGGGCAGCCACAGCTGCTCTGGGCACCCTGTGCAGGGCTGCACCACCCCCAGAGAAATGAATTTTTCTCTGCTATCCAACCTAACCCCGCTCTCAGAGAGTCCCCATTGCACTGACACCTGGTATGGTGTGGCCTCTCAGGTGGCCCCAAGGTGGCCAGGAGCTGGCTGAGAGGGAGAGCTGCTGCCTCACTCCAAAGCTCTCTCCCAGCCAGTCCTCTGTCCAAATCCTCCACCAAAAGTGAGCCAGGAAGCAGCAGACGCAGCAGGCAGCTGTCCCTGCTGGAAGCATGGTGGTTTCCCTGCCACTTCATGGCCAGTGGGGATTCCTTGGGTATGGGGAGAAGTGGAACATCTTCACAGAGCTGCCATCAGGGCTGGGGTGGGTGAATCCTGCTGGTACTGGCCTTGTTGGGACAAGGAGGGTCCGATGCTGGAGCTGGGCTCCTTCAAGGGTCATGGTCCCCTCTGTGTGCAGGGCTGTGTAGGGACCAGCTGGGCACCCTTGCCAGCACCCCCACAGACTGGTTCATCTGCCAGCTGGGCACAGATTCACCCCTGGAAAGCAAACTTCCATTTTTCATTGAGAAAAGGGAGAAAGGAGTTTCCAGTTCCTTTCCAGATCTGCTGCTGCTGCTGCCTAGGGGCTCCTGGAAGAGGCTGGGCCAAGACATTGTTTCTATGCAGTGGGATATAAAACTGGTTTTCTCACTCCTGCTGGTGACTCACTGCTACAGGGCAACACCTCAGGGGTCTGGTTTGGGTACAGAACCTCTGGAAACAGAGCTTGGCCTTGTGGGAGGTGGGGACCATGGTCAGGCTGGCTTGAGACCTCAGCTCAGAACTCTTCTGGATAAAATACCAAATCTGGTCCCCCAGGCACCCACCCTGCTTGACCCAAAGAGGGGGAATTTTGCAGGGATCTGCTGGTCACAGGATGCAGCACCAGCATCCAGGAGAGGTTATTTCTTTAGAAGGAAACTCAATGAGCAGGAGACCTCAACCCTCACCAAGCTCTCAGCAAACACCAGTAGGAAGAGGGGACACAAGAAGAAGGCTGCACCCACGTGCCCTGAAGCTGCCCTTCCCCCAGCCAGGGTCACCTCCCTGGGCTGGGACACCAGGCACAGCTGGGACACGGGGGCTGGGGCCAGCAGCCGCGGGTGAAGCTCCTTCTCCTGCTGCGGGAGGTGCCCAGCTCCATCCCGCCCCATCCCGGGCCAGCTGGCTGCAGCGCCCGCCTGCCGGGGGAGGGTGGCACAGGCAGAGGCTGCTGGTTTTTAGCGCAGGGCCCGGAGAGGCTCCGAGCCCCGGGCTCGGCGAGGGGCCCATCTGTCACAGCAGCCCCCGGCCGGGGACAGCTGGAGCGCCACGGGCCGGAGCAGAGCCCAGCGCCGCGGCCGCCGGGCACGGCAGCTCTGCCGCCTCCCTCCCTCCCTCCCTCCCTCCCTCCATGTCCCAGGGATACAGATGGAGCAGTAAAAGGGAGCTCTGCAGCCCCTCGGCTCCTCGGTGACCCGGCGTGGAGGGATGGCGGTGCTCACGGAGAACGGGAACATCAATTCGTTCCTCTCTAAGGGCAGCAGGAGGATGGGGGCTCCTGGGGGAGTGGGGGGTGTCCTGAAATTCTGCAGAGCTGAACTCCCAGGCTGGAGGAGTTGAAGGACGCGGCCGTGGTGCAGGGAACCCTTCCCATGTCTGTGTTCCCTCCTCCTGCTCCTCCCCTTGCGTTTGCCTGGAGGACACCAAAAGCATCATCCCCCACCCCCGGAGTCCCCAGCTACCCCAAGAGCCCTTTTTTGGGGGGGAAAAAACTTGTTTTGGGGGTAAAAAACACCAAACCCGAGCTTAACTGCTCCAGCCAAGGCTGAGCGAATGGGAGCGGTGCGGTGGGCTGGGAAGGAGAAGACCCCCGGGAAGCTGCGGCTCGGTGCCTCCTCCCCCTGCGGGTCCCTGACCTCCCGTTTGCCTGTCAAGAGCGAGCTCCGCCACTGAAACACCCCCTGTCAAATTAGTGAGTCAGAAGACGTAAGAGAGACCACCGCTGCTAATTTGTACATTAACTGGTTCTGACAGAAATATTTCACAAGTGAAAAAACAGAAAATGTGCCTCAAGACAATGTGCAACTTCCGTACCAGCAAACTTCTGCTTAACTGTGCGCTGCCCGAGGAGGGGGCACCCCCCGCCCCGCCGGGAGCACCGGGCTGGCTTTAGCCCCGGGAGATGCTCCTGCCAGGCTGGACCAGGCCGAGCCGTGCCAGGGGGCAGGCGGCCGCAGATTCCCCGAAATGGTTTGGGGAGGGTGGGTAGGGGATCCTGGCGCGGCTCCCCATCGGGAAAAGGGAATGACAGAGTGGAAGGGGCACGGGGAGAGCCCCCTCCTCACCCCACAGTAGAGCGGTGCTGCCCCTCCACAGCGCCCCTCTGTCGCCCACCCTGCCGAGGTCGGGCTCTGTCCCCGTTGTCACCGCGCGGGACAAGCCGTGAGTGACGAGCTGCGGCCATCCTGCCGGGAAAAGCGCTGCCAGCTGTGCCCACCCCAGCCCCACTGTGCCCACCGGAGAGCAGCGGACACGGTGCCAACCCTCCCCGGGACCCCCGGGACCCCCTGAGCCTCCTCGGCACCGCCAGCTCCTCGTCACCGTGGCCGCAGCTGGTGGCCGAGCCCCTCTGCCGAGCCCCTGGGCGGCAGAACCCCGCGGAGAGGAGGCAGGAGCGAGGTGTTTGCCGGGGCTACCGTGTGGCTCCTGGCGGTGGCCGCACGGCCCGGCCGGGCCCGTCCTCCCCGGCGCGGGGCTGGCTCGGTGCGTGTCGGGGCGCGGGTGGGATCGGGTCCTCGGGCCAGCAGCATCGAGCACATGATCTGTTGTGGCAGGTTCCCTGCAGCCTGGAGCCAGCCCCGAGCGAGCGCTGGTGATGGCTTTAATTGCTTTCAGATTCGATAGCCCAGGCCGTGACAGGCCGGCCGGGCGGCTCCAGCTGTGCCGGCCCGGACCCCGCGCTGCCCTCGGATGGAGCCCGGGAGGAGCAGGAGGAGGAGGAAGAGAGGAGCCGTCCTGGGATGGGGTCTTCATCGCGGCAAAGCCTTCTCCTTCCTCACCTCTGTCTGGGTGACTCCCTGAGCCTCGTCCCTGGGGAAACGCAGCCGGGGGACAGCGTGGCACCCACGGCAGCCCTGCTGTGAGGCCACCCGGCCGTGACCCCCAGGTGAGCACCCCAGAGCAGCTCACCCTGCCCCTGCAGCCCTGCTGTACCCCCGTTCGGAAGTGGGGGGATGTTGGAGGGCTCTGCTCACCCCTCAGAGCTGGGGACGGGGCAGGTGGAGGGGCACAGGCTGCTCCTCCCTGGCGGCCGCTGGTGCCCTCCCAGCCTGCACGGCCCTGCCGGGGGCTGGGGCTGCTCTCTGGTGGTCTGGGACTGACCCAGGCCTCGGGGGATTTCTCCTCCATCTGAGGGGGGAAGAAGCTGACCCCAAGCATCAGGTCCTGATCTCGCTGGCTGGTGGCTGGGGAGAGCTGGGGCTCTCCTGGCTGGGAGGATAAAGCGCCGCTCACCACCCACAGCGGCACCCAGGGGCTGGCCCTGACCCTCTGGTGCCTGTGCCTGTATCCTCCTCCTCTTTCCCGCTGCTGCCGTGGTCCGAGGTCTCTCCCCCCGCTGCAGCCCAGCCCAGGCGGGTGCAGGCAGCTGCAGGATGGGATCCGCAGCGTTTCCCTGCCTGGCACTGGAATGTGCCCGGGGGGAGCAGGATGAACACCCTGGCGCTCACGGCCCCTCAGCAAGGCTGGGGGTCCCGGCCTGAGCCTCCTCCCGGCTCACGGTGCCGGGGATGGCCGTGCCCTGTGCCCTTCCTGGCTGCCACCAGCCGGGAGCTCCGGCCCCGGCTCCCCCGGGGCTGCGGGGATGGGGATGGGGCTGCCTGCAAGGAGCCCCCGTGCCTGCCGGCTGGGCAGCACCAGCGCCTGGTGCCGGGGAAGGAAGGGGAAGGTTTGAAGGCTCCTCCGTGGCTCGGGCAGAGCGCAGGGTGAGGAGGGGGCCGCTGGCAGCCCGATCCATTATTGCGGGCAGCGCCGGCGGGCGCCCGGGGCAGCGGCTGCATTATTGACGAAGGCGAAGGCAGGCCGGGGCGCAGGCAGGGACCCTCCTGCAGGGCTCAGCCCCGGGCAAAGCACTTCGCCTGAGCCGCAGAGCCTCAGAGCTGCCAGGCCTGGCCCGGGGCAGCGGCCGCAGCCGCCGCAGCCACCCACCGCAGCCCGGCCGTGCGGCCGCCGAGCATCCCCCGTGCCCGGGCCGCTGCCAGGCTCGGGGCACCCACCGGCACCCCCGGGGAGGGCCACAGCAGCCCCGCGGTGCTCACGCTGGCACCGGCGCTGCAGCTCTGCCCCCCTCAACCCAGCGCCGAGCTGGTGCTGCTCTTTTTTTTTTTTAAGCTTCCCTCTGTCTCCAGGCGGAGATTTGTGGCGTAAAATGCACAATATGTTCTATCTGCCCTGTGGGAGCCATAAAATATTCACCAGCAGCTCCCATTATAGTCAGAGTGAATCACAGAGAGCGCTGGAGCCCTCCTCGCTCCCTGACGTGCCCCCTCCCCGAGCAGCCGCGGGGTCCCGGCGGTGCCAGGGCCTGAGCAGCGGCCAGAGCCCGGCCCGACCCCCATCAAGGACCCCCAGCCCCACCTCTGCCCCCCGGAGGTGTTTGCCCGGGCTCAGCAGGTCAGGGGGTGGTGACCGTGCTGATGATGAGACGGCGACTGCCTCAGAGAATCCCGGACTGGTTTGGGGTGGAAGGGACGTGAAAGCCCATCCCATTCCAGCCCCTGCCATGGGCAGGGACACCTCCCACTGTCCCAGGCTGCTCCAAACCCTGTCCAGCCTGGCCTTGGGCACTGCCAGGGATCCAGGGGCAGCCACAGCTGCTCTGGGCACCCTGTGCCAGGGCCTGTCCAGCCTTCTCCATCTGCCCGAGCATCCTCGTGTGCCCAGGGGGGAGCAGCACCAGCCCCGTGGGTGGAGGGACCAGCGGGGCAGCAGCAGTGGGGTGGGCTCACATGGCCCGGGCAACCTTCCCAGCAGATGAGCTGGTGTGGGGACACCCCTGGGGTGACTTGTGCTGGCATTTTTGCAGTCACAGCCTCTTGGGTGAGGTGTCCCAGCCGTGCCAGGGCGGTGGGACAGCCCCTGCCTGCTCCCTGCTGTCACAGCTGTGCCTCTGCTCTTCACACGGCTCCGTAGCACAGCACTGCTCCTCCATCTCCCCTCCACAGTGTCCTGCTGTCCATCCCTCCCTTCCATCCTTCCCTCTTCCATCCTTCCTTCCCTTGGCCCGCTGCTCCCCCTGCCCACCCCCATCTCCTCCTTCAGACCTCAGGCTTAAGACTGACAGAGCCAAGGGATGACAAATTTCCTGATGAAGCAACACCCTCCTCCAGAGCTGATGTGTCAAACACGATTTTATCTCTTGCCACACGATTATTTGTAATTACAAAGTAGTTAAATGCTGCCTCAGCCCTTGGGAACCGGGCACAATTAGGGCTTCATTTCATCTCCACCCCTTCCACGGCTACACCGCAGCTCTCAGCACGATGTTGGCGGTGTTCTGAGAGCTCCCAAAGTATCCGGACAGAATCCTTGCCCTGCACTGCCACTTGTCCCCTCCACCGCCAGCCCAGCCCAGTGTCCCCGGCCGCACCGGGCACTGCCGTGCCGAGCTCCCGGTGTCACAGCGATCCCTCTCAGCCCGTCGGCAGGCCCGGGGCTCAGCGGGACGTGGAGCCCTGGCCGTGGGAAGGCAGGACACGATCGCCCACCCGGGCTGGTCATCGCCACAAGAGCCACCAGCAGGTGACAGCGCTGAGGTGTCCCGGCGTGTCCTTGGCACGGAGCGGAGCGGGGCGGGGGGAGCCGCGGTGACCCCCGGGGGTGGCCAGGAGGGGCTGCACGGCCGCCAGGGTTAAACCCGGCTCCTCTCCCTGAACAGACTGAGGGAGAGGAGGGAGCGTGGCAGCGCCCTCCCCGCCAAAATTAACTCTCCATCTGTTTCTCCCCGGCTGAGGCTGATGGCTTGTGACAGGGCCTTCTGAATGCAAAGATGTTTCGCCCGGAAAAAAAAAATCTATTACAAGTCGCTGTAAGAAAAGACCGAAATCCTCTCCTTCTGTCTTTCCCTACTGGTCTCAAGGTGCGCACCCCGGGCGAGAGCGGGCTGGCAGCCGGGCCGCCTCCGCTCAGCCGGAAAGTTCTCCCCGCGCCAGGCGGCCCCGCCGCCGGACAAAGGAGGAGCAGGAGGAGCAGGGGTGCTGCCCTGGCTGCTGCGAGCTGCGAGAGCTGCTCCTGCAATCCCCTGCCCGGGGATGCAGCGGGCACGGCCATGGCGCTGCCCGGCGTGGAACGGGCGGGGAAACTGAGGCAGGAGCGGGCGAGCAGCCAGGCGGACGGTGGGTGCCCTCTCCCGGCCACGGCACTGCCCTGCTCGGCCCTGCGAGAGAACGCGGCGAGTTTGATGGGGATTTCTGGCTTTTGCTTTTGTTTTGCTTTATTGCCGCCCCTTTCTGCGTTGCCGCTCCCCGAAGTGCAGCTAAACAAGTTCGAAATACTCTTTTTTTTGGGTGCTCAGCTCTCCTCCCAGCACCGACTGTCACTGCTCCTATAAATATGGAAATAAATGCCTTCAAGACCCATTGCTTTGACCCCCAAACCAGCCCACTCTTCCCTTTTGTCTCTTCCACAGCAAAACCAGGCAGCTTCAGTAAAAAACAAAACTTTATTTGGTCCGTCAGAACCTGAGTTTGAAAACCACCCATGGATAATTCATATCATACAGGGATTACTGATCTGATTTACAATTGATAAAATATCCTATGATTCTGAAGAGCTGGACAGTATTTACAGGGTTAAAAATATTCACAGCTCAGAAAGACAGAGAGAGAGAGAAGGAAAAAAAAAGTGAAGGACAAATCATCCCAAGGAGGAAGGAGCTGGAAAGAGAGAAAACAGATCAACAAACAGAAATACGGACAGAGCTTGGCTCAGCAGCCCCGGCTGGGGGGGGCTGGGAGGGTGCCAGGGCAGCCCACCCCCCACCCACCCCCCAGTGCCCGGGGGACACAGAGGGACAGGTCAGGCAGAGCCCCCCACCCCCGTGCCCAGCCCAGCTGCTGGTGCAGGGTTTGGGGTGCAGGGTTTGGGGTGCAGGATCTCCCAGCAAGGTCTCTGCCAGAGCAGGGTCTGGCATTGCCCATCGCCCCCCTCAGCTGTAAGTCCACACAGCTCAGGAAGGAGATGGTACACAGGGGAGACCCCAAAACACACACACACACACACACACACACACACACACACACACACGTGTCAAGTCAGAGAGCCACAATGCCCTGAAAACGTGGGGTGGAGCTCCCCCCAGGATCAGCCCCCACCTCAGAGCACCCACAGGGCCAGCAGCACCCCGAGGTGCAGCCCTCGACTTGTGCTCACTGCCTCCCACAGCACTCGGGCTCTGGAGGAGGGGGCTCTCTGCTTCCCCCCCAAACCACCCCCTCCCCAGCACATGGACTCGTGGTACCTCCAGGGAACTGCTCCCTGACCCCAGGTCTGTACCTGCTGCCCACCCTCCCTCCATGGGGCACGGGGGAGGCCCCCAGGGCAGTGCCAGGGGGGGCTGAGCCCAGCTGGGGCCATGGCTTCTCTCCAGGCACTGCTCCCACCGGCCGCCTTTGCATAGTAACACTTGTGTGACAGGAGAGGGGCCCCGGGGCCACAGCCCCCACAGCAGCACCCCGAGGCCTCGCTCCCCACCCCGAGCCCAGGAGGAGGGGAGACCTCAGAGTTTCACCCCAATTACAGCAAACCCCCCTCAGCAGCAGCCATCTGCAACAACCCTGCGCCCTCTCCCCGCCTGCCCCAGCAACCCAGGATGGGTGGAGGGGCACCCTGGCAGGGGTGGCACCACGATCCTGGCACCCCCCAGCCCATCCTCAGCACCACGCTGGTCCTGGCAGCAGACAAAGGGGGCAACGAGACAGCGGGCAGGGCCCGGGGACAGACGGAAGGTCACACAGACGGACAGACATCAGAGGTATATTCTTCTTTTTGCAGCGCCAGTGCCCTGGCGCCACGGGAAAGGGCAGAGTCCTGAGCGTGGTGCCTGGGAAGGGTCTTGACAGCAAGATCCTTCTGGGAAGGGTCTTGACCTCCAGCCCCTCCCTCTCCCACAGCCCCCGGGGCGGGCAGAGGGCACCAGGCCCAGCGCAGGAACGGGGCAGGTGGGATCCTGAGATGGCCCCGTGCCCCCAGCTGCTCCTTGTAAAGTGCGGTGGGGGCAGCGGTGCCAGGGCGGGGGGCAGCGGGCAGGGCTGCTGCTGCTGGCCCTGAGAACTCGCCCCAGCCCCGGGGCAAAGTGCTGGGGGTGCCACTCTGGCTCTGCCCCACAGGTCAGCGCTGGTGGCTCAGGGGGGCACCCTGGGCCGGAGGCTCGGTGACAGGAAGGGGGCGGCGGGGCGGGGAGGGGGAGGCTCTTTGTCATAGGGGCCGGGGGCCGTGCAGCCCAGCCACCTCGGGTGTGAGCAGCGGGTTGTGGGTGCCCTTGGTCAGCATCCAGTCGTTGAGGAAGGCCTGGGTGGCTTTGCGGTGCGCCAGGCGGTGCGTGATGGAGAAGCCGGCGTTACCCTCCAGCTGGGACAGGATCACCAACACCTGCCTGTGGAGAGAGCCACGGGCTCAGGGCAGCAGCCTCTACCCTGGCAATCCCACCTCTCTACCCTGGCAATCCCACCTCTGCCTCGGCAATCCCACCTCTCTACCCTGGCAAATCCCACCTCTGCCCCAGCAACCCCACCTCTGCCCCAGCAATCCCACCTCCTCCCCTGGCAATCCCCTCTGCCTGGCAATCCCACCTCTCTACCCTGGCAATCCCACCTCTACCCTGGCAACCCCACTTCTGTCCCAACACTCCCATCCTGTCCGTGCCTCCCTACCAGCCCTAGTCTGCCTTTCTCCCAGCCTCCTGCCAGCCCCATGGCAGCCCCATGGCCCACCCCTGCCTACCCCAGACCTGTGCAGGGGGGGGACGCTGTCCTGCGTCTTGAGGCTGCCGCGCGTGGACACCACGTTGAAGCTGTCGGTGCAGTCGCACTGAACGTGCAGGTAGGACTTGGGGTGCCGGTTCTCCACCACCACGATGAGCCCTGCCCAGCCGTGGGTCAGGTAGTAGCAGGTCATCCCCTCACGGCCCTGGGGCAGACAGCAGGGAAGGGGGGATGAAGCCTCTGGGCACCCCGTTCCTGAATCAAAACCCCTGCACTGGAATCTTCCACTCCAGTCAAGGGCTGCCCATTTGCTGGGGTGCCACACGCTGCTCCAGGGAGCAAAGGGAGTGGGCAGCCAGGGGTGGCAGCCAGATCTGGCACAGCCCTGCCTGAGGACCCCACAGGTCCAGGCTCCCTCCCACCCCTCTTCCTCACTGCAGCCCCCACCCTGTGCCCCCCACCCACCTCGTGGCGTTCGCCCTTGTTCTCGGTCAGCAGGATGATGGCATCTGCCAGCGTGGTGGGCTGTGCCTCCACCTGCTCCACCATCACCAGGCGGGAGCTGTAGATGGCCAGGATGTAGCTGGAATAATCAGTGGCTGGTCGGCTGCTGGTGGGACTGGAAGCTGCAGAGACACATGGAAGGGAGATCAGGGAACTGTCACCAAGCCCACAATCCCCAGGAGCACGGTGCTGTTGGGTTCATGCATATACCCAACATACAACGGGCAACCTCCATCCTCAAGAAAGTCCCCACGATGAGAAGCAAGGGCTTTGGCACCTCTCCCTCCCCCAGGGCCCCTCCATCCCCTCACCCTGGGCAGCGGGGCCAGCCAGGGCAGTGCTCCAGTGGTTGAAGGCACAGCACACGACGGCGTACTCGCCCGGCTCCAGCATCACGTCGCAGTTGACGAACTTCTTGACTGCTCGTTTGCTGTGGGCCATCAGCCTGCCCAGGCTCAGCTTGTTGCCACTGGTGAAGGTGGCCCGGAAAACCATGATGCACAGGTCCAGCAAGTGGCTGTCCACCGTGTCTGACCTCCTGTGTCAGGAGGGAAGGGTCACACGTCACCCAGGACACAGGCAGCAGGTGCAGGGAAGAGCTATTCCACTGCCCCAAATAATATCCAGCCCCAGGAAGCAGCCCTGTGTTCAGGAATTGGGTTCCAGCTAAACATGAGCAGTTCCCAAGATTTTGGGGAGATGGTGATGGGAGCCCATCCCTGAGCTCTGTGACCCCGGGGGATGTCATGTGGTGAGATGCCAATGTGTTTGGGTTTCTTCTGGGCCCACAGAATCACAGAAATGTGGAATCAATAGTGTTAGGAAAGTTCTCTAAGATCACCAAGTCCACCCATTAACCCAGCACTGCTAAGGTCACCACTAACCCATGTCCCCAAGGGCCACATCCTTATGGTTTTTAAATCCTTCCAGGGATGGTGACTCCATCACTGCCCTGGGCAGCTGTGCCAGGGCCTGACCACCCTTTCAGGGCAGAAATTTTCCCCAATATCCCATCTAAACCTCTCCTGGTGCAACTTGAGGCTGTTTGCACCCTTGTCAGGTCCAAAATCAGAGCCCAACCCCTACCTGGCTGCCCCCTCCTGTCAGGGAGTTGTGCAGAGCCAGAAGGTCTCCCCTGAGCCTCCTTTTCTGCAAGCTGAACCCCCTCCCCAGTTTTGCTGCCCTGCCCAGCTCACCTGCTGCCCTCCTGGAAGAGAGCAAACTCCAGAGCTGCACGCTCCAACACCGTCAGCGACGTCACCGTCACCGGCCCGTTGGCCTTGTTGGGGAACATGCCCTGCACACGCACCTCGTGCCAGTCCGAATGGAGCTTGCAGATATCCACCGAGTCAAAATACCTGTGGGGAAGCTGGGCTCAGTCCCAGTGGGGCACACTGCATGCTGCCCACATTCCCTAGGTGTTGGAGAGGATGAAGTAGCTAGGCCCTGCAGAGATGATTTATTAGTAAAAGATTCTAAGAGTATGAAACCTAGAGAGGAATAGAATTGAAAGCAAGATTTGAACTGTAGGGTGCTGGGCAGGAAGAGGGTGATTAGGTTAGCTGAAAAGACTGGGCTGGGTGATTCAGTGACACCCCAGTCAAGACAAAAGGATGAATAAGGGGTTGGACCTCCTCAGGTATCAGGGAAAAGGTGGGTTTTCAGGTTTTTGGTATGTAGAGTAGTATGGTAATGTAATAGTTTTCATAGGCTGTATGTAGATTCTGTAGGTTTTGTATCTTGAGGTGATTGGTTGATGCTCATTAGAATATTCACGATAGAAAGGGTTAAAATGGAATGTAACAGGTAACTCGCTCTCTTGCTGCCGTGGATCCTTGTCCCTTTAGACTTTTAGACCCTTCCCCAGTTAAGCTGCCCTCCCACTACCAATAAACCATGACCAATAAACCATGACCAATAAACCACGTGTCCCAAAGAGCATCCTGCTCTTCAGATCATCTCTCTCATCGGACACCACCAGCGTGTTTTCCAATACCTAGGGATGACCGGTCCCACCTGCCCCATCGTGACCCTGTGTCCCCTTTTCCATCCCTGCCCCCCAGCTGTGCCTCTGGCAGTGCCATACTTGATGAAGTCGCTGTACTCCATCCAGAAGACGCCCTCGCTGCTGCCGTGGGGCATCAGGTCGTGGCGCAGCTGCAGCGGCCAGTGCGGCCACTCGTCCGACCAGCTGCCGTTCCAGGAGAAGCGGCCCCAGGGATTCCGGAGGCGCAGCAACCTGGGGCAAGGGAGAAGTGTCAGAGATCCAGGAGGGAGGAGGGACACAGCCTGCCCCCACAAAGGGCACTCCATCACTCCTGCCTTCCAAAGCCCTGACAGCATCTCAGAATGAGTGTGTCAGCCACGTTGTGGCCCAGGTGTGCCTGTCCTGCTCTGCACCTGCCCTTCCCTGCCCAAGGGGGCTCAGCCAGGGAGAGGCTGCTGAGAGTGACACGGCTGAAAATGCAGCTTCCTACAGCAGCCCAGTTGTCAGGGTGGCACCCATTTCTCTCCCCCCCTCCATTCAAAGGTAATCAATATGCTCTGAGCACCTCACTGAAGTGAGAGCTCAACTCAGTCCTCTGTGTCTTGTGAGACCAGGTGGAACATTCTACCCTTGGACATGGAGCCAGCACCAGCCAAGGACAGCTTGTATAACAACAGCATTTATGTGACACCCTAGGGTGGTGTCATCCTTGCTGGCCATGAGGATGGAACACCAAAGAGTCCCCAGGGCCCTGTCCAGCATGCCCTCAGTTATCTGTCCCCAGGGTTTCTGCTGGGTCTGCTGGCAGGAGCAGCTGCAGGGCCATGGCAGGCTGCAGCCCGAGCTCACCTGAAGCCCTGGACATCCCTCACGTCCAGGATGGAGTAGGCGTGCCGGGGCCGGAGCCCCATGCTCTCGTAGGCCACATCATCCACCTTCATGTTGCCTCCACCACAGGACGCGCCCATGAGGAACCTGCACGGGGACAGCAAACCCTCTGGGTCCTGCCAGGCCTGCAGGGGGGAGGCTCATCCCTGTCGCTCAAGGACTGGGACAGCCTCCTCCCAGGAGGTTCCTGGATGCTCCCTGAGCCCCTTCCATCCACTTCAACCTGAACTCAGAACCATTTAATAATGGAAGAGGATACCAAGGCTGCCAGAGCTCAAGGAGCATTTGGACAATGCTCTCAATCCCTCTCTGCAACAACACCGTTGGGACTCCCCGGGCAGTGCCCAGCCCTGCTAGCCAGATATCCCTCCCCTTGCCCACATCCACACTGAGCCCAGGTTCCAAGGAGAGCTGCTTTGCACTGGAGAGCTTTGCCCCAAACCTCCTGATTTCTGCTTGGCCCCGAGGTCCTGCCCAGCTCTGCTGGCTGGCAGAAAGCCACAGAGAAAGGCAGGTGGTCCATCAGCCAGACAAGTTGGCAGCAGTGAGGACGCTGTTTGGGGCAGGAGGTCTGCACCTGTCAGGTTTAGGGGGACACCATGTGCTGGGAGCTATCCATCCATGTGGCCCCATACCCCAGCCCTCAGCCAACCCAGCTGCTCTCCTGCCCAAGTGATGAGCAGGAGGTCCCTGCTTTGGCTCTGCCCTCTCTAGACCAGCACGAGCCAGGTGTCATTAGCAAAGGTGTCACACAGGGGTGGGAGACATGGGCAGGGTCAAGCATTCACACAACAGAAAATCTCAAAGCAAAGCAAGCAGACTCAGTTCCACCTCCTAACTCCTGCAAGACAGCAGTGACATGCAGGGGAAGTTCACCAGGCTCTTCAATTCATATGAGAATTACTCACAGGAGAAATAATTTCTTAGAGCTTCGAGTGGGAGCTCCACCAATGCTCCAGATGACTGGCAAAGGTGGTGGACTCCACCCCCAGCTAATGCAGTAACCCCTCTCCTGAGCCTCCAAAGACAAGAATGTTCCCCCTCACCCCCCTCTCCAGCATCCCTGCTCCTGCCTCTTCTTACCCAGCCTCCTTAGAACTCAGCATTTTGGCCCAGATGAGGTCAGTGTCAATGGGCTCCTCGCGAGGGTTAGTGGAGCTGACCTGCAGCATCAGGCTCTCGCAGGGGGCCCCGGTGAGCGTGGCCAGGCCCTCGATGGCCCGCCCGGCCTGCAGGGCGAAGTACGAACCGTGCAGCTTGGCCAGCGCCTTCTCGATCAGGGCCACCCACAGCTGCTTCCTCTGGGCCTGCAGAGAGAGCGAGGGACACGTCACCACCCTGGGCAGGAGGTGGGAGAGCCCCACACACCCACCCTTGGCCAGCTGGGGAGGCAGGAGCAGCCAGGCCAGGCCAGGAGCTTGTCCCCTTGGCCATGGATGACACACTGGCTCTTTGTTGTGTTTTGTTTGCAGAGTTCAACTCCCTTTGGGAAGAAGTCGTGGAATGAACACCCAAGAGGCCTGGATGCTGACAGAGCTGCACCCTGGGGTGCCAGCAATCAGGCTGGCAGGGTGGGTGCCCACCCTGAGCCCCCTCCATTCACTTCAACCTGAACTCAGAACCATTTAATAATGGAAGAGGATACCCAGGCTGCCAGAGCTCAAGGAGCACTCGGACAACGCTCTCAGGCACAAGGTGAGATTGCTGGAGCTGTGCAGGGCCAGGAGTTGGACTCATGATCCTGGTGGGTCCCTTCTCACTCAGGACATTGTAGGATTCTGTGGTGTGGAGCACATCTGGAACAGCTGCCTTCAACTCACACACATCTCTGCAAACCCAAACCAACACCCCTTTGGCAGAGGAGGTTGCCCAGAGCACACAGGGCCGTGGGACTGATTGGATTCCACCCAGGGAACACAGACACTGCTCCAAGGACAAGCTCCAAACACTTGGACTGGCAAAGCCCTCTACTCCAGCACAGGGAGTAACTACAAGGCCTAATTACAAGATGCAAGTTTTTTCCCAGCAAATGGGGTTTGGTATCCGGTGCTTGGAGAGCAGCAGGGAAAATCACTGGTACATTGTGCCTGTGTGACTCACAGGTGGCAGCCAAGAGCTGGCAGAGGAAAGGAGGGCAGTGAAGATTTCTTTCTGATGGATAAAGAGAGCTTAAAAGTGCTTTTTGCTGGTTTTTGGGTCCCTCACTCAACAAAATCCGTGTTGTTTATTTCTGCCTGAACCACAGCCAGGGAGCTCAGATAAGAGCCTGATTTTCTTTTATTTTTAAAACTCCGATTTTCCTTTTTTATCCCCCACATCCAGCTCCCACAGCTGAACACTCAGCAGAAAAATCTCATCACAACTCAGATGCCCCTAGAAACAGAGGCAAGGCAAGTCCGGCCCATGTGAAAATCTCCAATCTTAAAAAAAACCAAAAACCTCCAAAAGCAGACTTAAAATTCATGAAAGCTGGAAGGAAAAGGTAAAAACCAAGACAGGTAAATCTCACGTGAAATAAAGAAATGCATCTCTATCCTCTGTCTACCGAGAGGCAGGTTGGAGCCACAAACTACATTTTGTAGACACAAACTAAACTACGTTTTGTAGCCACAAACTACATTTTGTAGACACAAACTTCTTCCCCTCCCTGAAGTCTGAGTCCTGCCCTGACATGGCTGTGTGTCAAAACGCAGAGGACTGGATTTGCAGAAGGAAATCCGAGCCAGCAGCCCCAGTCCCTGTCTCCTCCTGACAGTGGGACTTTGTTTTCTCTGGCAGAGTTTGCCCCCTGAGTTTCAATAGAGACGTTCTCAGTCTCCTTCATGGACATGATCCCAGCAAGAGCCCCTGGGCCTGGCAGGCAGGGCAGGGCAGAGCGAGCTCCTGGAGGGGCTGAGGGAGCTCCACTGATCCGAGCAGATGCCACCCCAGTGTGCTCAGAGCAACTGGGCACTGGCTCGGAACAGGCTGCTCCATGTGCCATCCCCTCCTTCTCCACAGTCCCTCCCTGGCACAGCCAAGCTGACAGACCTCCCCTCAGAGGAAAGGAACAGCTTTTCCCTCGGTCCCTAGCAATGCAAAACACAGGTTAAAATGTTTTCCTTTTATAGGAAGAGGGTGGCTTTCCCTGCAAGTGAAGTGGCTGTGGTGCAAGGAGGGGTGAGGGAAAAGCAACTGTAAATGGAACTTTTTCACTGAAGCCTGGGAAGTGCCAAAAGGGGTCTAAAATAGAGGGGTATTATGACCTCAAAGAGATCAGCTGTCTTGAGGACACAGCAAAGAGCTGCAAACCAAACCAAAAGCTGCAAAACTGGGTGCAACCAGTGCTGGATCTTCCATTTGTGTCACAGCATCCCCTGGCAGCTTCAGGCTTGGGGCAGCTGGGAAGTACCCACTGGAAAAAGACCTGGGAGTGCTGCTTGGCAGCAGCTGAACAGGAGTCAGATGTGCTCAGGTGAGCAAGAAGGTCAATGGCATTTGGCTCAACAGGAAGGACACTGAGGGGCTGGAGTGTGTCCAGAGAAGGGAACAGAGCTGGGGAAGGGGCTGGAGCACCAGGAGCACCTGAGAGAGTTGGGAAAGGGGCTCAGCCTGGAGAAAAGGAGGCTCAGGGGCCCTTCTGGCTCTGCACAACTCCTGCCAGGAGGGGACAGCCAGGGGGGTCAGGCTCTGCTCCCAGGGAACAGGGACAGGACAAGGGGAAATGGCCTCAAGTTGCAGCAAGGGAGGTTGAAATTGGATATGGGGAAAACTCCTCAATGAAGGATGGTCCAGCATTGGAATGGGCTGTCCAGGGCACCAGTGCAATGACCACCCCTGGAAGTGCTCAAAACACAAATCAATGTGGTGCTTTGTGGCACGGCTTAGTGGGCAGGGGGTATTTGATCAGTGGCTGGACCTGACGATCTCTGGGGCCTTTTCCAACCTTAGTGACTCTGAGACTATAAAAGCAGCACCAAGTAAGGGCCTGACACAAACCCCAGCACGTGCCTCTCCTGGGAGAGCCTGGGATGAGCCTCCCTGAGCCTCCCAGCCCTGCCCACCCCCCGTGGCACTGACCTGGGAGAAGAGCAGGTACCCGCACTCGTCGCAGGGCAGCATGTCATCCACCAGCACCGTGGTCCACGTGCCATCCTTGCACAGCCTCACCTGGTAGGCACCCTCTGGGCACAGAGTCCTGGTGATCATCACTCTCTCCACCAGCTCGGGCCGCTCGGCCAGCACGGCCAGGGCGCTCAGGAACCTGCCGGGCAGGCGGGGCGGCCTCAGCGCGGCACGGCCGGGCAGCACCAGCCACCCGGCCACGCGGCGCTGGGAGGGGGTGAGGCAGGGCAGGGGCTACAGCCTGGGGGCATAAAGGGCTTTGAGTAGGGCTGAGGGGAGCCCAGCTAGAGCTGGAGGAAGAGGAGGGAAAAGAGGTGTCAGCCCGGCTTTTAAGTGGTCCTTACCAGCAGTTGCCCAGCAGGCCCTGCAGGATGTCCGAGGGCCGGGGCGTGCGGAACACTGACCACTTGACGGAGCGCTCCTTGAAGATGCTGCAGTTGATCTCGTGGGGCCGCAGCCACTGCTTCACCCGCTGCTGCACGCTGTCACCTTCCGGGAACCCCACCGACTTGGGCCCGGGGGGGAAACTGTCATCGACAAAATTCACTTTGTTCTGTGAGAGCAAAAGGCAAGGAGAGCGTCAGTTTGAGCCCATTGGGACTGAGGGTTCCAGAGAGCCTTCCCCTGCACCCCTGAGAGAGAGAGAGCAGAGCCCCCAGCCCTCCTGCCTGGTCCAGGCAGTTCGTTCCCAGCCCTGCAAGGGGGCAGGACTAGGCTGGTATCTGCTGGCAGCAGCAGAGAGATGCTTTTTGTGCTTCAGGTCCAGCATTCAGCCTTGCCTTGGGCTCAATCTCCGGCCCCAAGCTCTGGGCTGTGACTCCAATCTGCCTTTTTCTGTTTTCCCCGGGCAGGGACTGTCTCACACTTTTGTGCTGGTGCTAAAAGCTGGGCTGTGGGGTGCCTTGGCTGCCTCCAGGAGCAGCAAAGCCTGCAAACAGCAAGGCTGCGAGGAGCCACCTGGCACACAAACACACCTCAGCCTGAGCCTTGTCCCTGCCCTGGAGTGGACAGGCTGGGCTTGGCAGCCCTGTGCCAGCCCCCAGGCACATCCATGGGGCATTGGAGGGGCAGCTTTTGCAATTGCCTCCAGCCAGACCACAACCAGGCAAGCAATTCCAGAGTGAGGGTATCCCACGTCCCAGCCCTCCTGCAATAGCTGCTGCATAATAAATAAATGGGATGGGTGGAAGGGCAGGCAATCCCACAGGCATCAAGCACATGGATGGAAGCACAGAACTTCGCCAAGTGGAGAAAGGTGGCTTTTCCAGTCTAACACAGGCTGAAATGAGAACAGGTGTTTCTTTGTTATTGTTAATTAAATTAAATTAAATTAAATTCTTTCAGCAGAAGCTGGCTCTGATTTAAATTAGCTTCATGCACACCGAAGTAGTAGTTGACCTCCTCTTTTGTGGTAATCCTACCTGAATGTTTCCTTTGTGGTGCCTCAATTAGCACCTCCAGCTCCTCTTTTGCAGGAGGGTGTTTTTCAGCTAACAGCTGTCCTGCTCTCTCAGGGGAGCATCCCTCCTGTGCAGCTGAGGAGCAGCCACCATTCCAGCAGCCTCAGTCACATCCTGGCTGGGGACCTGGATGTGACCCATCCCTGCACATGGATCCCTGGGCTCTGCAGGGACTTGCTCTGCAGGGCCACCAGGACACGAGGTAGGTCCTGCCCTTGTGAGACCCCAGTTTTGTCCATCAAAGATGTGGATCTGTTAGAACAGGACCAGCATGGAGATGCTCCATGGGCAGGATCCCCTCTGCTCTGGAGCCAGGCTGGGAGAGCTGGGGGTGTTCACCTGGAGAAGGCTCCATGGAGACCTTAGAACCCCTTCCAATGCCTAACGAGGGCTTATTAATAAGAGGGAAAGCAATTTTTCACATGGACAAGCAGTGATGGGACAAGGGGAAAGTTTTAAACTAAAAGAGGAGAAATTTAGATTGGACACTGGAGAAAAACTCTTCCCTGTGAGGGTGGGGAGGCCCTGGCACAGGCTGCCCAGGGAAGCTGTGGCTGCCCCACCTGTGGAAGTGTTCAAGGCTGGGCTGGACAGGACTTGGAGTAACCTGGTCTGCTGGAAGGTGAGGTGGGTTGGCATGGTTGGAACGAGATGAGTTTTGAGGTCCCCTCCAACCCAAACCATTTTGATTCCATGATTCCAAGTGGAAGAGGTCAGCTCTGCAGTGCTCCCCAACAGAAGAGAAAGGATAAAGCTAAAATAGGGACCACACACTGTGAGGAGCTGGAAAAGGCCTCCCTGGAAGAGCAGAGCAAGGAAAACCCACAGCAGGAGCTCGAGCAGAAATCCTGGCAGGGAGCAGAGAGGGGCTGCTCCACATGACGTGGGGCAGGGGGGACAACAGACGGAGGAGAACTTGGCCAGCCTGGCTCCTCCAGGGGAAGGCTGAACAGCCTGGGAAAGGCTGGGGCAGCTTGGAGCTGCCTCACACGCCAGCCTGGCCACGAGCACGGGGAGGGACACCGAGAGCAGAGCGAGCACAAGGACGGGAGCAGCATCACCCCACCACTGCTGCCAGGCCTAACCTCGCACCTGAACACTGTCAGAGCACAGCTGAGGTCAGGCTGAAGGGGGATTTTTTGGGAGATGGCCCAGGTGGATCTAACAGCCCATTACTGCAGGGTTAAGGAGCACAGGAGGCTGAGCCAAGGCTCTGACAGAGCACTGCGGGACAGGGCAAAGGCAGGCTCCCCTTCCTGGCAGTGCCACGCTGCTAATTCAGCCTGGCCATCATCGTGATTCATCCTTCAGGCCTGATTCCTGATGTAACAGATGTTCCCTGCCTACAAAAGAGGCTATTCACTTGCTCAAAAGACGGGGATAAGCAGAATCTGGGTCTCTGCTATAAAGACACCCACGCCTGTTAGGAAGGACACGCAGCAATTTAAAAAAACCACAAGCCCAAACAAGATCATTCTCAAAGCTTCCCCTTTGAGCCAAACATCTCTGTTCCCTGGACTGTGCAGTGGAGGCACAGGAATGGACACGATGCTCAGACCAGGCAGGAAAAGCCTTGTCTGTACGTCAAAATGGGACTGCAACTCCCTTTCCATCTGGTCCAGAAGAGCTGGAGGCTTCCCCCAGAAGGAGGCCAGAGAAAGCAGCATTCACAGAAGCTTTTAATGCCATACAGGGGAAAAAAAAATGAGGCCATCAGTGTGGTGTTTGAGGCTGAAACCCAACTGACTGCACCAGACACTCACAGTGGGAAGGTGGGTGCTGGCATGTACTCCTCAGATCTTCAGCTGGAGCCAGGGTACAGCTGCAGCTCAGCTGGCCTGCCAGGGAGAGCCATTTGTGCTGCACCTCTGCATTTGCAACACCCAAACCAAGAACGGTGTGGTTCTGAAACACCTGCAGCTGCTGGCAGTGGCAGCAGCTCCTCTGCCTGCACTCCCAGCCTGAGCCTTTGCTCACTGCATCCACAGACAGCAGTGCCACCAGCAAACCTGGACACACTCCCTGTGTGTCCTGCCTTTCCCACCACCAGACACTGGAAGGAGATGGACTGACCACCTAAGAATGTCCCCTTCGTGCCAGAAGTTCTCTCTCACTGATGTAAAATACCACTGGGTAAAAGAGTTAACAGGTTTAGCACCAGGTTTTAGACTTCCTCACCCTTTTGCACCAGGAGTGGGCTGTATGGGCTGTCCTCACCCCAGAGATCACTCTGCACCAAAATATGACATTTCAGTGCTAACAGCCAGCATCCAGCTGATGCAAGGGAGGATCCCTGGACACAGGGCATGGAGGGTGCTGCCCCCGAGCTACGGGGGAGGCAGAAAGGGAAGCCAGGAAGTGTTGCCACGCTTCGTGCCTGCCATATTTTTGTTTTAGGAAATTCTGTTCCCAGGCACTCTTTCTGGTAAACAAGGTCACGTACTGTAAACTACCTCCTTTACCACAAACTTTCCCAGAGGAGGGACTTCGCGTGGTGGTCTCTGGAACTCCTGCTCTCAGATATAAGATGGCCAAGTTTTAAACCCAATCTTGAACCCCAGCTTCAGGTCAGCTGTGCCTCTCACCAGCAGAGCAGGGCCCTTCCAAGCCCTTCCACCCTGCTCTGTTTGCCTGAGACCACAGACAGGGTCAACTGTGCAGAAGAAGCCTCCAAGTCCATCCCATGCCCTCAGCTCTTTCCAGAAACAGCAAAGTCAGACCTCCAGAGACCAAGAGCAGCCTAAGTCATGGGAGCTGCACCTCCCTTTGGTCAGTTCCCAAAGGTCCCACCTCTAAGGTGGGCACATTTGTAAAAAGCATAAAAGAAGCCCGGAAAATAAACCGGTGGCTCCTCCTGATGAGGGATCCACTGCAGCCTTCTGAAGCACTCCCTGCCTCCATTTCTTGTGTCCCACAGCGACAAGGAAGAAGCAAACACTCACCTCCCGGCAGAAGGTGACGATGTTCTCCCACAGCGCTTTGGCCTCGCCCTCATCCGTCTGCCTCCTCTTCTCCACGTGCATGCTCTCCCTCCTCTTGAGGGGCTTGAGGCCCTTGTGCTGAGCCACGTACTGCTGGGGAGTGTGGCAGGCGGCGCAGTGCTTGGCCTTCACCTCGTTCAGGAGGGTGCAGGCGGGGCAGGCCCACTGGCCCGGCCTGTCCTGCCCGCCGGGCAGCGGGGCCGGGAAGAGCCGGGCCACCTTGCGCGCCGAGGGGGCCTTGGCGCCGCAGGAGCAGCCGGCCCTGTCGCAGGCGCCGCAGTCGGGGCAGCGCGGGGCCGCCTCGCCCGGCGCCGCCGCCGCCGCCGCCCCGTGCTCCTGGAAGCCGTGCAGCTTGGAAGAGCCGCACACTTTGCACTTCTGGGCCTGCGTGGGGTTCTTGAGGGTGCACTTAGAACAGGTCCAGGTGGTGAAGTCAGGACTGGAGGGGCTGCACGGGGTGAACCTCACCGAGTCCCCCACCAGGTTGATGGTGTCGCTGCCTTTTTGGGCGCTGCAAACCTCGCACTTGCCGGCCCCGGCGGAATTGAGCAGGGAGCAGGAGCTGCACTTCCAGTGGGACGGACTGACCTCCATCTCCTCCTCCAGCACGCTCAGCCGTTTGTTGGACAGCAGGTCCGGGAAGCGTGCGGCAGGGGCAGCCCGGGCCTGACCTTGGGGAGAGCCCTTCTGCCCCACGGCGCCCGTAGCCGCCGGCTGGGAGCCTTCGGGGCCCGGCATCTGCAGCTGTGGGGGCACCTCCCGCCGGCTGCGGGGCACGGGGTTGTTCTGCAGCCCCGGGGAGAAGGGGCTGAAGGCTGGTATCTTCTGGGCCTCTTGTTCCATAGCCACCGGGCCGTGGGCGGCCACGGCATCACCATCAGAGATCTCTGCGGAGACCGAGGGCTGCGGGGTGGAGGGGGCCATGTGGAATCCGGCCGGGGTGATGACTTCAGGGACGACCAGCGCCTCTGGTGGGATCTTGGGCAGGGAGAGCTTGCGTGGGCCCCCGCAGGCGGAGCAGGAGTTGGCCACGGGCGTGTTGTGCAGGGTGCAGCGTTGGCAGGCCCAGCCGCTCTCCAGCTCTGCTTCATCGGGGCTCTTCCCCTCTGAGTCCTCGCCGCTGCTTTCCGCCTTGGCAGCCTCCTCCTTGGACGTGCCCTTGGGCTCCATCAGCACCGCGGGCTTGGGCAAGATGCCGTTGATGACGGGCAAGGGGGAGCCGCTGGGTCCCGGCTCCGGGGTGAAGCCGCACACCTCACAGGTCTCCTTGCCCAGAAAGTTCCTGAAGGTGCAGCGGGCACAGGCCCATTTCTGTTCCTCCACGCTGAGCCGCAGGATGTGGTTGAGGTCTGGCTTCTGGCGGGGAGCCTCACAGATGGAGCACTGCCGCTGGCCCACGGGGTTCAGGAAGGTGCAGCGCGTGCAGGACCACTCACGGACTGCAGCCATGGAGCCCGGAGAATGGGAGTGGCTGCAAGAAAGAAGACACAGAGTGAGGCTGAGGCCAAGGCCAAACCCAATACGCAGCAGTACCACGTGTTTCCTGGGCTGGCATGGTCAGGACCTTGCATCCAGGAAGGGAACAACCATCAATCCAGGCACTTGCTCCTCTGGCACTGACAAATTCTCCAAGTGCGTGGCAATGCGTTGACTTCCATCCAAAATGCTCCAGGAAAGGCAAAAGAAGCAGCCCAGCACCCACTGACCCCATTCTCACAGTGGGGTTGTGCCCTGGTGAGCAAACACACCAACTCTGTGCCCAATCCTGGCAACTTTGTGTGTCTGCAGGTCGTTTGGAACTTTTTGCAGGAGGTGATACCCTGCTCTTGCTGTTCCACCACTAATTCTTTCCTCCTTCTCTACTCCACCCCACCTCTGTCTCACTTTCTTCCTGTCTCCCTCCTCTCTTTTCAGCTCCACTTATCCACACTGGGATAACTGTGTTATCCCACACCAGACATCACCAAGCCAAGGAAGGCAGGCTTTGGTGTGCAGAGGTGCTTCTACATGGCTGAGGGTTTTGGGGCCAGAAGCCTGGCCCAGCCAGCCTGGGAGCAGCAGCTCCACGGTGCACCAGTGCCGGGACAGCTCACCAGCAGCTTCCAAGCTCAGCAAAGAGGAGCATCATGTCCCAGCTCCAGCTGCTTCCCCACTTATCTGTGAAGCAGAGAGGCCAAAATGCCCTTCTGGCTGCACCAGCCCTTGGCTTCAACCTCCAGAGTTGCCTGGGAATGCCTGAAACCCAGATGGGAGAATGGATCCAACACATGACAGAACCATCTCGTCCCAGGGCAGGAAGTCACAATTACGTTTTCTAGGCAGGTTCAATTTTCAGGAAGTGCAGCAGCAGCAGCAGCCCCACGGACCGTGGCAATCCCTGGGTTCCCGGAGCAGTCTTCCCCCAGCGCAGCCCTCCCGGTGTGTTCAGGATGCCATGGGTGCACTCACACTGAGAACAAACCCCAGCCCTGCATGGTGCCCTTTGTCCCCTGCTCGGGGTCATTCTCTGCAGCTTGGAGAAAAGGTGGGGCTAAAGCAGAGTTTCCTGCTTCCTTCTCCTTCACACAAGGCCAAACCAGCTCTCCCTCAGTAAAATATGCACCAGGAACCCAGAGCCCTCCCTGCAGAGACTCCTGCTCTCAGATAAGATGGCCAAGTCTTAAACCCAATCTTGAACCCCAGCTCCAGGTCAGCTGTGCCTCTCACCAGCAGAGCAGGGCCCTTCCAAGCCCTTCCACCCTGCTCTGTTTGCCTGAGACCACAGACAGAAGAAGCCTCCAAGTCCATCCCATGCCCTCAGCTCTTTCCAGGAACAGCAAAGTCAGACCTCCAGAGACCAAGAGCAGCCTAAGTCATGGGAGCTGCACCTCGGTGTGCTCACCACTGGCTCCCTTCAACAACCAAGTTCACCCATCACACTGGCTGGAACAAAGGCAAGGAGGGTGTTTAATCCCAGAAAGGGCAGGCACAGACAGCTCTGAGATGCCGGTGCAGCCTGTGGAAGGAACCGGGTCCTGGCTGGCCTCCAGAATCCCAAGCAGCACCTGCACACGCAGCTTCCCAAGACTCTGAGCAGACTGCAATGCAGCAGAGAGGTCTGGAGGGGCAGAGGATGCAGCCAAAACCCCCCTGGGGAGGAGGGAAGTGACCCTCCCTTTGGCTGGTACATGAGAAACTCTCCTGGGAACACTCCAGCAGCAGCAATCCAACCACATTTCCACAGCATGCTCCACAGCCACTGGAAGTGCAGCTCTACCTCACAGAGATCAGAGACTCCCTTCTAGAGAAATCAAACATTTCTCTAAATAAATCCTGAAATCAAGAAATCCACTTTATTGCAAGAGAGAGCTTGAAAATTCCTTCTGGTTCATATACGGCGCCTGCATCGTTTGAACTCTGCAAGGTGTTTATTTACTGGAGTTATTCCCAGCTAAGAGAAATATAAACATTGATTTTTCTGCCTCAAGTCCTACAGCTGGGAGCCACTGTACATCCCTCTCCCCTGTGGCAGCACCATGTCCACAACATCTGAAAGGGAGATCATTCCTCAAGCAGAGGAGGGGAAGGAGTCGCTGCCCGGCTCTGGCAGCAAATGGGACCATGAAGGGCACCATAATCCTGTCACATCCATTTGTCTTATTGGGTGAGGTTCATCAAACCACAGGCATCAGCAAAAGGCAAGGGAAGGCTGTCAGCAACCTGTGCCATCCACCTGCATCCTCCTGCAGCTTTCCACGCTGTTACTCAGTGTACACCGTGCAGGAGAGCATTGGCTCCAAAAAATCCACCCCGAAACGCGGATGCCGCAGTGCTTTCTGTGGATTGGGACAGACAGCCACCAATCCTCCTCCTGCACATCCCTCACACACCCAGGGTCCTACCCAGCAGGCAAAGGCTTCTAGCAATGCCACCATGGGACTGTGGAAGGAATCACCCTGTCCCTTCCCATAGAGATGAGAAAACCCAGGATAACCTAAAGGACAGAAGTACCACACGAGGGGACGTTGGGATGAGCCCCGTCACCAGACCTGCTTGATGTGGCATCAGCAGGGAAGGCAGCACCATTTCACTTGGCTATGGGGGAGATCCAGCCTCCAGGCAGCTGGAAGGGAGGTGGAAGCCAGGACACTGCAGTGTTCTGGAATGGCTCTGGGGAGCTGTGGCATTCTCTGGTCACACTGTCTCCCTCCTGGTCCCATCTTCTTGCCCCATGCAACAGGAGTCAGCCCCTAACATTGCTCAACTGCTGCTGGGATTTCCACCTACTTGGCTTTCTCAGGAAAACCAAAAAGCCTTCCAGAAGGTCCTTCAGCTCATCCCTCAAAGGTCCTGCAGTGGCTGGGCCACCAGTATGACAAGCTTTGGTGGGAGACTTCCCTGCCTTCTGCTGCACATCATGGTGCCCAGCAGCCACACGGTTTTCCCTGAAAGTGAGTGGGAGACACACAGCATGGCAGAGGACATGGGACATGAACCTTCAGCTGTGCCCCACAGCTCCAGGTTCCCAGCCACCAATCCCCCAGCCTGCAACCTGCATTCCTCACACTCCTGCTTAGGACTGATGGACATCTCCAGCCCCTGCCTGGAATGGAATTAAATTTAAGGTCCAAAGATCCCAGCGGGCACCAGGCTGGAACCTGCCTTTACATGGTCCAACCCATACCACAGCATGGTGGGTTGTGGCAGCAGCTTCTGCCCCAGAAGGAACAACTTCCTCCCAAAACTGAACCAGCTGAAGGAGAAATCCATCCTCAGCTTGTCCAAGCTCCACACTTCTCCTTAAACAGCCTGGCTGGCTCCTTTCCCAGCAGGCAACAAGACTGCATGAGGAAACAGGGTTATCTCCAGCACCTATTCACCAGGCCCATCTGCTGCGTGTTAACACAGTCACTCTGCAGCCCCAGCAAACACAACTGAGATAAACATTGCCTGCCACCTTCCTGCCAGAGAGGAGCTCCTCCGAAACCAGGGACCTGGCAGCACCCACCCACGGCAGGGCTTTCCTGGGGGACACTTCACAGGGAGCACGGTGAGGCAGGGCTCTGCTCCGCAGCCTGGGAGCTGCTGGAGGCTCTTTTGGGGTGCAAGGGAAGGGTAAGAGGCTACAACCCCACACCTCTGGCAGCATGGATGGGGCTGGACCCACATGGCTGTGCTTCCCACCACAGCAGCTCTCCCCAAGCAAGGCAGGAGACATCAGCTGGCAGGAGGCACCACTGCGTTGGCTGGAGTGCCCCTACCTTGGCAATTGCAGCAGGGTAATTATCATGCTTAAAAAATAATATAGAAGGTACTCAACCAAGCAGGCAGCTTTCAATGCACTGAGCAGGTCCTGGGGAACATCACTGCTCCAGGGATGAAGAAGGTTCCAGCTGGTCACCTTCCAAAACCACTTCAGGACAGTGATAACCCCGCCCCGGGCTCTGCTGAGCGATGAGTTTGCTGAGCCCTGTGTGTCCAGCTCCTGCAGAGCCCTGGCTCCTACACAGCCACCAAACTGTCCAGGGATGGCCAACGTCTTTGGGCACCATCTGGGACCCAAGACTTCTCTGAAGCAGGGCAAAGCAGGAAGGGGGAACACGGCAGGGGAGGAAATTGGGAAGTGCCCAAACCCCTGCAGTTTGTGTCCTTCCTGCTGGCAGGGAGCTGGTGATGTGTGCCAGGGTTGTGTGATGTGCAGCTGAGCTCCAGGGCAGGAGACAGCACCCAGCCCTGGGCAGAAGCACCCTGGACTGCCAGAGAACAGCTCGAGGTGACCTGGACACCGGAGTGAGAGATCCCAGGGCTCTGCTGCAGAGTCCACACTGGCAACAGGATTAGAGGAGCTTGTGTCAATCACACACAGCAACACAATCAGGCTGTTTCTCTAAATAAAACTCCTCCAGAGCAGCTGAAGTCTTAAAACTTACGGCTTCGTTTCTCTCCCGCAGTAAATAAACAAATAAATAAAAATCAATTGTTCTAGTCAGCAACACAAACCCCGAGCTCTCTGACACACAATGCATCTCAGCAAAATCCTCACTGACAAACACAAGAAAAAGCACTAGAATTATGTGGAAGAAAAGAAAAAAAATCACCAAAAAACCCTAAACAAATCCTGCCTCAATGTCTGTGAGCTGTGAATCCCTTCCCCTCGACCCCACACTTGCTATTTAATATTTCCCATTCAATTTTCTTTCAGTAGCCCTGCAGACCCTGACCTAAGAGACGACTGCTGAGCCTTCTCCCACACAGACCTACCACATCTCCAGAGCCAGCAGGAGCAGAAGGCACCTGTGCCCAGCAGGAAGGGGTGCAGGAGGTCAGGATCCACTCAGAACCCCTCTGGCAGTGCACTGGTAGCAGCACACGTGGGTTGGGATCATGAAGGCCGGGCGAGGAGATGCTGTTGGCTGAGCTGACTCACTCTTGCAGAGCCAGGCAAGGGCTGGGAGGCTGGACCTGGAAGGTTGCAGCAGATATACTGGCAGAGCAACACAGAAACACGGGGAGCTGGGACTTTCCGCTTGGTACAAGTTTCTCTAGGAGCATCAGGGAAACAAACAGTCTCTGATTCACACTTCTGAAGCCCCAAGGCTTTGAAGGAAAGTGTCACCAGCTCCATGCTGGAATCATCCAAACGGGCAGGTTGCATAAGGACTTCCAAATCCTGCCTCCAAAGTGAAACAAGATAATAAACCAGGCTTTAATAGCAGGGACCTTCACCCCATCCTTCCAGGACCCTTCCAACTCAGGATATTCTGTCTTGGAGAAACATTGACAAAAATAAAGCACCACAAGGTGCTGTCTCTGTGCCCTTTTCTCCCAGATCTGCTGAGCAAGGGATGAGACAGCAAAGAGACCCTCCCCTAGCTCAGCCAGGCTTTCCTGGAGCACTGTATCCAAGTATCCTTGTCAGGCTGTGCCAGGTGCTCCCACTGCAATGGCACAAACATCCCCAAAAACCAGAGGCTGCACCTCTCCATGTGTGTGCAAAAGCAGCACTCCACTTCCACAAGGGCAAGCACGGATGATCCCAGAGTAACCCAGGTCAGAAGAGACCTCAGGGTGGTCCCCAGCCCAAACTCCTGCTGCAAGCTGAATCTCTTAAAGGGATTGCAGCAGGTTTAGACAGTCTGGTCCCAAAAACCTCCAAAGCATGGAGACTTCGCAACCTCTCTGGGCAGTGACCTCAGCTAACTGAATGTCCTTGGGCAGAAATGCTTCTCCTTATATCCAGTCTGACACTCTCCTGTTTCATCCTGTTTGTTGTTTCCTGTCCTCCCTCCCACCATGGGCTTCTGTGAAGAGCCTGGCTCTGACCTCTGGGTGATGTGTCTGCAGATATTGCTAGAGCTCCTTCAGTGCTTTCTCTCCAGCTGGAACTAATAATGGAATCATGGAATGGTTTGAGTTGGAAGAGAACTTAAACACTGGACCCATCCAGTTCCATCCCCTGCCATGGGCAGGGACACCTCCCACCATCCCAGGCTGCTCCAAACCCCATCCAGCCTGGCCTTGGGCACTGCCAGGGATCCAGGGGCAGCCACAGCTGCTCTGGGCACCCTGTGCCAGGGCCTGCCCACCCTCCCAGGGAACAATTCCTGCCCAATCTCCCAGCCAGCCCTGCCCTCTGGCACTGGGAAGCCATTCCCTGTGTCCTGTCCCTCCAGCCCTTGTCCCCAGTCCCTCTCCAGCTCTCCTGGAGCCCCTTCAGGCCCTGGCAGGGGCTCTGAGCTCTCCCTGGAGCCTTCTCCTCTCCAGGTGAGCACCCCCAGCTCTCCCAGCCTGGCTCCAGGGCAGAGGGGCTCCAGCTCTAAGTGATCAACCCAGTGGGCCCCTCTGGACTCTCTCCAGCAGGGCAACATCTTCCTTGTGTTGAATTCTTGACTGAGCCCAGTTCCCTCAGCCTCTCCTTGCAGGACTCACACTCCAGCACCCTCTGAGCCTCAACACCAAAACCAGCTCCAGAAATGTCACCACTTTCTTCATGCAGCCTCTGACACCAGGCATCCCCTTCAACCAGGACCAGAGCTGGGGCCTTGCTCTGAGCTCCCTTTGCTCCTTCGGTTGCTGGAAGGGAACCACAACAACTACAACTACACAAATTCCACCTTTTGTTGAAGCACTTGAGGAAATAAAGACTTCTTGATCCTGAAATATTAATTTTTGAGCACTCCAGAGCTTTATCATATATTTATATCTGCTCCCACTCTTTAGTGTCAATCCAGGACAAACTGTCAACGAGTTCCCAGAAACACAGCCTAGGCTGGGGATGGAAAATCAGCCAAGGGACCAGCCTGGTCCCCTTCCATGACAAACTCTCCCGTGGCCAGAACATCCCCTCTTTCTGGAGGGAACCTACCCAGTATCAGTGCTCTTGATCATTCATTGGACGAGGACAATCACATTTATGCAGAAAATGGCATTTTATACTGGTGATAACCTGCAACTAATTGAAACAGGACCACTGGATTTGTTCTGTTTAATAAAGCAATGATGGCAGGCAAAAATCCCTCATCAAAGCAGAAGGGAGGAGGAAAAAAAGGTCTAATTCTGCAGCAGGAAACCATGCAAGGGTGAGCACTTCATGAAAGACCCAGCAATACCACACAAACCTCCCCAGAGGTGCCAAGAGGCTCAGACAGGCACAAAGAGTTTCCCAAGCTGATGACACACTCCAGTTCCTGGGAATTTCTTGGTCCCATTGCACCAAACCTCCAGATGGTTCTTGCACAGTTTCTATTTAGGTTCCTCTTTTCCCACACTGGACACAGCTCCGGCGGCTCAGATGTGCTCCAACAGCCAGGCAGAGAAGAGGCTGGGAGATTTAATGAGAAGTTCCCAGGGGAAAGCTGAACTCTGCTAATGAGAGGTCTGAGAGAAAAAAAACTGGCAGCCAACAAAGCCACAGAACACTCTCAAACTGCAGCTGTCCCTGCTGTTTACCCTCTTGTCACCTCCACAAAAACAGGGATTGCCAGTCAGATGTGAGGGTGAGAGGGGACATTTTGCTGTGGGACAGGCAAGAAAGGACTTCACAGAATCACAGAATGTCCTGAGCTGCAAGGGATCATGAGTCCAACTCCTGGCCCTGCACAGGACACTCCAACAATCCCACCCTGTGCCTGAGAACGCTGGGCAATTCCAAGGCAATGCTCTGTAAACAAAAGTGCTTGCAAGGGGTGCAAGTGGGACACTCCTCCATCCTCCACCAGCCATGAAGAGACACCAAGGCACGTGTTCAGAGCGTGGTGGGAAACAGGAGGAGGGCAGAAGCACAGCTGGGACAGGAGCACCCTGAAAGCTCCTGTGACACACAGAAGTGTCAAGGAATATCAAGAACAGCAGGGAGAGGATTTATGACCAATGCACCAGCTCTAGGACCAGCAAAATGCTGGGGAAAATGATTTTCTTCAAAGTGTGGCTTTGATGGAGAAGGGAAGTTGAGGAGACTGTCATGGCTTGCAGACTCCTCTCCATGGCTGAAATCCCTGGGTTTTGTTCAGGAAAAGGGAGGGAATGGGCAGAGTCTTTGGAGGGATCTGCTCATCTGAAGCTACTGGAATTGCTGCAGGAATGCCAAGTGACACACAGCTGGAAGGAGCGTGCCTCACGCTGGCTTCTCTCCGAGCCTAGGGACACACAGGGAGCGTTACCCTAAACTGATGGACAGGAGACAAGACTTTTATCATTCTCCATCAAAGCAGAATCAGAATCTGGAAGGCTTGTCTTGTGAGAAAAACAGGCTGGGCATGATTAGCCTTTAATATACCTTAATTGCTGCAGCGTTGTAAGAAAGGAGCTCTCAGAAGAAAACCAGTTTGGCTGGCAGAGCACAGGCACGCTGGGACAAGACCTTTCCCAAAGGCTCCTTGGCTAATGAGCAGGTTTCCCATACCTCTGCCAGGGCAACAATTACAATCCCTGGGGATACAAAAGGAGGAGGCAGACTGAGTATTCCAAGGAGGTCAGCAAAGTCCAAGTTGTAACTTTGCTCGAAAGTTTCACAGGCTCTGGATTCAAGAGCTTTTGATGAGGTCTCTCACCCTAAAGCAGCACCTCCTGAGCCTGTCCAGGATTAATGAGATACAGGGCCTAGATGAGAAGGCCAACAGCAATGTGACTTCTTCAAAACCCAGGATGGAGGCACTCAATAGCATGGGATCATCATGGGATAGGCTTTGGAGCAAGGCTGGCAGCCCCAGCCCTGGAGACAGCCACCAGCACAGCCTCAGCTCCTCCCAAGCTGCACTATTTCTCATTAAGATCAATTCCAGCCCGTTGTTATAATTAATAACCTCATCTTGCCTCCCTGCATGCAAGCAGGGGAAATTTCTGCAGTTGCAATCACACTTTACTTCAAAGAAACCAATTTAGCACAGCGCTGCTGCTGCCATCATTCCTCTTGCTCAATGACTTTATTTACCTTCTCTGTACCCAATTTCCCCAGTCATTTGTGTGCCTGGGGAAATTAAAAGCAAAAAATACCGAGCTCCATTTGCACCCAAAGACTACAGCAGGGGGAGGGAATTTGTGTCCTTAACTCAGGCCAGCATCGTACTGTGGCCATTAACACATTGATTTGGCTCGAGGAGGTGATGAACTCAACATTGACTTTGACCAAAATCTACATATAATGAGTATTTGAACCCTCTCCAGAGCAAATACAGAAAGGAAGTACAGCAGTTTTATAGGAGTTTGACACAGTGGCATGAAATTGGTCTAACTGGGGTGTAGAAAGCACAAATGATCTCTGGTTCTGCCAAAACATCAGTGAGTGCTTCAGCATGCCTGTAGCTCCCAAAAGAAGCTGCTTTTTCCCCCCAAAAAAAGGGGAAGAAAGCCCACAGTCCTCCAGCAAATACAACACAAGAATTCAAGAATTTTATCTTTCTTTGTCAATAAAAGGCTCGAATCCTAGAAGACTGATGGCCCCAAGTTCTGTTGGAAACTTGTAGCTTCAGCATCTTGCACACTTGAAACAAGACAACACTTTGGGAAATGTAGTTTTGTTTTCTAGAAAGCCTGGTAAAAGCTGGATCAGCTATCCTGTATGGTTTTTATAACTACGCTCCATCTGTGGTCTGAGCAGAAAGTTTCCCACGTAAAATAAACTTGTCCAGCAAAATTTGTGACCACCTAAAACAGAGGAAGCACTGAACATGTGAACAGGTTCACACAGGGATGGGAACACAAATCTCCAGGCCTCCTCTGGTATTAGGACAATGTAAGATGTACAAAAATTAGGGAGTATCAAGAACAGCAGGGAGAGGATTTATGACCAATGCACCAGCTCTAGGACCAGCAAGATGCTGGGAAAATGATTTTCTTCAATACTACTGCTACACTAATTCATTTCAAATCATGGCAGGTTTCAAAACCCAACAGAATCTTGAGTAGGAGAAGTGGGAGGGATGGGCAGAAGAGCTCAAAATGGAAGGATTTCAGCTGAAAGGCAGGAGGGAATGGAGCAAGGGACATCTCTTTGGGTGTCTCATGGGACAGGGTTGAGGAGCTGCAGGTGATGCTCTGTCAGCAGCTCCACGCCCCCACCTCTCACAGCCAGCACCACCAGCTCAGCTCCAAAACACCACCCTGTACCTTCAGAGAGTAAATTAAACCCCTTCTTCCCAGCATGAGAAGGAAATTCAAAGCCTTTCACTGCCTTTGAGGCCTGTGCTGCTGGGGTTTGCCACATGAGTGTGGAGGTGGCTGCCTGCCCCCCCTGCAGCCCCGTGGGGTGCTGCAGCTATCGTGACACAGCCACAGGAAGGAGGGTGGGAGGGCACTGCCAAGCCCCTCTCTCCTCCTGTCCCTCCAGTTCCCAACCCTACATTGGGCAGGCTGCTATTTGCTTCAGAAACAGCCACCTTATTCCCTAAATTCTCCCCGATAAAATAAATCAAAGCATAGCTCCAGGGTGCAATTAATACAAAAACCAACAGTAGTAAGAGCTTGGTACCATTTGGGATGGAGGGAGAGAGAAAGACTCACGTTTCCATGAGGTCTGAGACTAAGGAGAGCGGGGCTGCAGCCTGGCAGGTGGAAGCAGAGCCCCCAGCCTCCTCTTCCTCCTCCCCTAGCTTTAACTTGGCCACCCTCCCAGCTCCTGGCAGAGCTGCTGTTGGGAACCCTTCCTGCAAACCAGGAAGGTTCTCAAGCCAAGCTCTGCAGTTGCACTGTCCCATGCCAGAGCAGCCAGTGCCCTTCCCACTGGGGCAGGACCATCCCCGAGAGCTGGAAGGCAGCAGGGCACTGTGCTCCATGGCCAGCAGCTGTCAGGCTCCCCAGCATGATTAACAGGTCTTAATGAAGAGCTAAGCCAGTCCTGGACCTCAGGAAAGCAGCTCACGCTTAATATCTCAGCCAACAAGCTTTGCACTGATCTGCAGAGAGAAAGAAAGACTGCCAGGGGCCAGGGGAAGAGAGAGGAACTCTGGCAGCTCCCAGCATCCCTGGAGTTCAGTGTGTGGCTGATCAGGGCACAGAAATGAAGCCACTGTGGCTCCACTGCAAACATCACCCGGCAGCGAGGGACAGGCGAGGGTGGAGGTTCCCCCATAGCCACTGCCACCAACAGCACACCCTGCCAGCTCCCAGCACACCTGGGCACGTCACCAGCTCCTTCTGGGACAGAAGGTCACACAAGGCAGAGGGCAAGTCTGAATGTCCCCTCTCCTACATCAGGAACCCTGTCCAAAGATGCCCAAAGCAGAGTCCCAGTTGAACTGGGTCCTGCAGTTTGCACACACACACACACTCCCCACTGAGCCCACACACAACTTCCCAGTGCACTCACACTCCCTGCCAGGTGCTGGAAAAGACACACCAAGGCCTGGTGCAGCTGCTGTGCTGGAGCCAGGCCCTCCCTCTGTACTGACCTGGGCTAGAGAGGGACCACCATGGACAGCAGCAAACCCCAGCAGCTTCACAGACGGCTCCCTCCTTTCCTGCTCCCAGAGCATCAGCACCTTCTCCAGCTCTGTTCCCCTTCCCAGGTCATCTCAGGTCAAGCAGCTGAATGCAAGAGCACACAAAATTCGTTGCTGCATCAGGCAAGCTTTGGGGAGCCTGTTGCCAGCTGCAGCAGGCTCTGCTCTCCTTGAAGGCTTAGGGGGAGGAAGAGCAAGGAGTGGGAGAAGCTGCCTCAGGTGCTGTTCAGACTCAGGGCAAACAAACCAGCATCTCCCCTCCGCAGTAGGAGGAAGAAGCAATTTATTGTGACAAATGGTGAAAGCCTGCAGCGGGGTTGGCCCTTCCTGTCAAAGCTGGTGAACCACACCAGGAGAGGGGAGGGCCTGGCAGTCAAGTGGGATATGCATCACTCCTGGGGGGAAAACCATCAGGAGAGCCAGGCTTCAGGAGAACCCTGCCTGCCTGCCTGGGATGCTGGTGAGCACTGTGTGAGCCAGCCAGCCACCACTGCTCATCCCCCACTCTCAGGGCTGCTAACTGTCACCTCTCAGTGTCCCCTGCTCCAGAGGGGTCATGTCTTGGCCCTTCAGCCTCAAAAAGGGGTTGAAGGTTTGGGCAGAAGTGTCTGGGATGGGACATGTGGTTAGGGAGCATCCAGCAATGTAGCACAAGTGGGATGTTCCTATCTCCATCTCGAGCTCATAAGTGAATTTCTTGTTGATTGTGGAGAGTTCACAGTCCAGAAGGACAGCAAATAAAATTCTTAACTTTTAAGGAACCTGAAACAAGGAGAATCTGGGATGCCTGAATTATCCAGGAGAGAACAGGGAGGAGCCCCTGCTGAGGCAAAGGAATTGCAGTGTCCATTTGGTCTCTAGTGAATACAGAGAGATGGCTGTGTCCCCCTCAGCTTGCAACACCTGCCTGGCTGCCACATTCCCTTTCTCCACAAAGTATCTGGTGGGATTCCAGAGAGAACTGAGACTGATTTTCCCACTGCAACCTAAGAAACACCACCAGCACCTAAAAAGAATACAGCTTCAGACCTGGACAGGCTGTGTGAACCTCTGCAGATCTGTCCCTGCAGCAAACAGGAGTGTTTTGGAGAACCTTGGATTCTCCTTCCATGGGGACCAGACAGCAGCCAAAGCACTGACAGACTACTAAGTCTAAGACAAACTCAGAAATGAAATGTGACTCTCTCAAGCCCTGGCAGTGCACCCTCACCATCCTCTGCATCCCTCTCACTGTAGAGCAGAAAGATTTCCCAGCCCTCAGGTCAACCCGGAGCTGCTCCTTCCGAGCTGCCACAGCCACGTGTGGGAGCACACACCTCCCTGCATCCCAGAATAGAGAGCAGCTGGAGTCGCATCTGAACACTGCAATGGGAAGATGAAAGACTTCCAAACACTCCTCTTTTTCCACTGAGCCCTTTATGGGCTCTCCTCCCTGCTCTCACTTCATATACAGCTCCTTCAGCTGCCGATTTTCCACAGGTGCTGAACTTCCAGATGCTCCTGGAGGCTTTTCCATTTTTAAATCTATTCTATTTAAGTAACAGGGGCATATGGTTTATTGCAGCTATGAAAGGGTGTGTGTATGTATGTGGGGGAAATCTGATCCTGAGCTCCAGAGGGCTTCCAGGACCTTTGAGCAGCCAGGCATTGGAGCCTGGCCCCAGAGGAGCAGAGCCAGTTCTGCCTGCAAACATTGCCCGGGGGCTGTCAATGAGTTTCCAGCTCACCTACATCACACCAGGTCCTTCAGTGCTACTGAGGAGGTTTATACCAGCCCAGGAGGTACTCAGGACTGCTGTGCCCTTTCTAGGACAGCTGCCACCCCCTGAACAGGATGAAAGCCGAATCTTCAGGACAAGACCAGTGCCAGGATCTCACCAGGAGCTTATAGAGGGTTTCCATCACCCCAGTACCACTAACAAAAGCTCTGTGCCTGAGCTGGGTTAGCACAGCTGAATAAAGATCCTACAACACAGGAGGCCCAGCTTCTCTTGGGAGAGAAAAGGATCCCAAAGGAAACCTGCTGATGTGTCCCTCACCCCAGCTGCCAGGGTGCCACAGGAGGAGCTCACAGATCTGGGCATGGAGATCCTTGGAATGAGTTTTGATCAACTCTCTCCAGGTTCCATTTGAAGTGGGCTCAAGAGCAGCACAGGGAGGAAGCACAGGGCTGTAGGATGCAGGATGTAGGCAGAAGCCTTTCAGCTGAGAACGTGGGAAGGATGGGAAGTACTGATGGGGCTGATATCCACAGTTGTGTCACAATACAGCCTTACCTGCTCTCAGCAGGAAGGGGAGGAGGCAAGGAAAGGAGCAAGAAGCTGAACTCATTAAGCTTCTCTCTCATCTGAGGAGCTGGGACAGCTTCAGGAAGGAGAGTGGACTCATGGGACCAAAGGACACTTGCTTCCATCCATTTAGCTCCCCACACCTGAGCTCTGTTTGAATAGTCACTTCAAAAGCAACCCCTGAGGAAAGCTGGCTGGATGAAGAGGAACCTGTGCTTGTTGTTTTCGTTTCTCTGTCTTTAAGCCAATTAAGGAATTTCTTTTTGAGTGAGGGTCTGTGGTCTGCCTCAAAGAGCCTGTGTTCCCCAGAGAACAGAGAGGGGTGAAGCAGCCATCTGGAGCCAGCACTGCAGGGACTTGAGCTTCTCTACAAAAAGAGAAACCCTGCTCCAAAGCCCCAGAATCTCTCTGTATTCTGACACACTTCTGCAGCAGGTGCCTCTCCCCTTTGCACCTCGGTTTTCTCACAGCTACATCACACAGAAACCAAGTGGTGTTGACATCAGGCAGAGCTCTCCTTGTGTCTTTCAACACTTGCCCAGTGTTTGAAGAATCCAGCATGGAAAACGCCTTTGAAGGCTCACATCCAGGCAAGAAGGCATGGTCTGTACTTTATCCTGGTTTTGTATTCACAGAACCACAGACTGGCTTGGAAGGGACCTCAAAGTCCATCTCATTCCATGGGACACCTTCCACTATCCCAGGTTGCTCCGAGCCTCCTCCAGCCTGGTCTGGACACTTCCAGGGATGGGGCAGCCACAGCTTCTCCAGGCAACCTGTGCCAGGGGCTCACCATCTTCACAGGGAAGAATTCCTTCCAGCATCAGGGTGGTGAAGCTCAAACGTGATGGAAGGGCACCAACAGAGGCAGAACATGTCCAAGGACACAGGACCAGCAGCTGGAAAACGTTTGCTGGGACAAACAGCTCCTGGTGTGAGACTGTGCAGACAGAGCCCTTGCACGGACTAAATGGCCCAAGCTTTGCCTTGCACACACACTCAGAGCTATTTTCCATCATCACTCCTCCCACCACAGTGCATGGGGGATACAGACATTCTGCATCAGGTAACAAAGGCAGCTGCGTGTGCAGGGCAGTTTGGAGGGACAAGCCCATTGCTCAGATGAGAACCACCTTGTACTTCCTTCAAGAATGAAGAACAACTTTAGGATCACACACCTGAACAACAGCATTTGGAACCCATGCTGGTAGCCCTCCTATCCATGTTTGAGGCTGTTTCACATTGCTTCCCAACACACCTGATGTCTGAACTGAAGGCTGGGATGGGAGAAGAATTTTCCTGTTTCCTGGGACTAGAGAGATGTGGGACTAAGGGCCCATAGCTGGAAAGAGCCAGTTAAACCTGAGAGGACTGTAAACTCAGGACTCACCCACATCCCCTTACTCCCACTGCGACTTCCCTCACATGGGGAGGCTGCAAGAGGAGATTTACTGGTGCCTGCCAAGCCAAATTGCTGCTCAGCTAAAGATTTATGCTGCAATTTGTAGTGCTGTTAAAATAGAATCGGAAGAGTGGTGGGGGAAGAGAAAGAGAGAATGAAAGAAAGGGGAGGGGAAATGGATCAGGAGCAACACCACAGCTCCAAAGCCATTTGCTCCATCTCTCACATCTCCATTGAACCAATCACTCTGCATTTCCAGCTGCTGTGCTCCTGCCTTCAGACCCTGCAATGCCAACGCCTGGGCTCGCTTTGCAGCGGGGCACAGGCAGGGTACAGCTAATAGAAATCTGTCCATCTCCAGAGCACCTGAACTGTCAGGCTCAATAAATACAGCTGGCAGAAAAATGGCACAAAAAGGACAGGCCAGCTGCAGGCTGGTGGCTGCTCACATGACTTCCACACTGCAGCCACCAAGGACAGGGGAAGGGACACCCCCATGCCAAACATCACCCACTGCCTTCCCATTCTGATACTGGTTAAACACCATTGCTACCTGCTGAGGTTGGAGGTGTGCTAAATTATCCCCTGCACCTCCAGGAACTTGCCAGCTCTGCACACTGCACCTGGAGGGAAAAGGCTCTCAAGTCATGGATCGATATCCCTGCATGTGCAAAGAGCCATGGGCTTCCCCCAGCCAGGCCAGGAAGGTCAGAGCACCCTGCAGCTCCCAGGGAATCCTGGCTCTGCTCTGCACAACTGGGTGACACACAACCTTCCAAAAACCAAAAGCGAAGCCTCTGCAGTGAACTTCAACACAACAGCTTTCCTTTGACACTAGGGAAACTCCCCATGCCCTGAGCCAGCCCTCTGTCCTGTACTGCCAAACCACGGAGGAATTTCAGAATTACAGCCAAGGAGACTCTGGCGTTTCAGCCCCTGGGCTCTCCTGCAGGAAGAGCCAGGCCAGGCTCATTCCTCATTCCAGAAACCACCCTGGGGCTGGGAGTTTCAGTTCAGCTCTCAAGCCCTGTCACTGAAGTACCTCCTTGAGCCAGCAACTCAGCCAGCAACTGAGTGCAGCTGCTTCTTGCAAGGGAGAGGGGAGAGGATGGGATCCTGTGCACAGGCTGAGTCCCACCAACAGCAATGGATCTGCTTGTGAGTGTGCTCCTGACCTATAAAGGTCACTCCTCTTTCTCATGTGCCTGAACTTTAGAGGGGACAATTAGCCACAGTTCCCTAGAGGCTCAGTGGGATAAAACACGCTGACCTTCCTGTGGTTTGGCTGGGAATGCTTCATCATGCACAGCCTACTTGGCATTTTCATTTCCTGGCACTGGCGGCTTCTAGGACAGTCCAACATTCAGAGCCAGTGTGCAGGTGAAATAGCTCAGGGTGTGCAGAGTGGACCCTGGCCCTGTATCCTCTGGCAGAGCACTCTGCAGGCAGTGACAGCACAAACCCCTTCCATCCACCTCCTGCCCCATCAGCACCAAGTCAACAGTGCCTTGAGGCTATCCCAGGCAGCTGCCAGTCCCAGATCACCCTCCAGGATCCCACCAGCAAACACCAGGCTCCAGGAGGACACAGGAGCACTGCAGCACACCCAGAATCACAGGATTTCTAGGTTGGAAGAGACCTTCAAGATCATCAAGTCCAACCCATGCTCCAACACCTCAACTAGACCCTGGCACCCAGTGCCACATCCAGGCTTTCTTTAAACACATCAAGGGATGGTGACTCTACCACCTCCCTGGGCAGGCCATTCCAATACTTTATCACTCTTTCTGTGAAAAACTTTTTTCCTAAAAGAAGTCCACTACAGTCCCAATGCCCCATCAAACACAGGTTCAACACAGGAATCCACATTTGGCCTCAGATCCAGTTTGGCATCACTGTGCCCTTTCAAAATGGGGGCTGTTTGGTTTCTCCAGCCTCTTGGAGACAGAGAGGAGGATTTGATGAGTTATATGGAAGGGCCAGGATAGAGCAGAACAACACTGTGCTGGGGCAGACTGAGCCACACGACCACCCAGCATCCCAACCTGCTCCTTCTGCTCACATCCCAAGCTCTAGAGCTATTGCCACCTTAACTGAGCCAGTGACACATCTGGCTGGCTCCAGGAGCAGGCAGACAGGCTGGAATTACCAGGGAAGCCCCTACAAGTTATACTGCACCCTGGAAGCCTCCAGGCTGGGTAATTCAGGCTGTAGCAATGTCTACTGCCTTGTAAAGATGACACACACTTAACTTAGTGTTTTGACAGCTGGGATCTAGAGGATGCTCCTGGCTGGAGCACGTGCCATTAACCCTCCTGAGTCCATGTGCCAGAGGGAAGCATCCTGCCAGCACAGCAAACCCAGAAAGGCCAGGTTAGGGCTGCTCCAACAGCTCATCCCTTCCCTGCAGCACAACACTGAGTTTTCTACCAAGGAGAGCAGCTCCTGCTGCTGTTTAAAGCCCCTGAACCTCATCAAGTCTCACACACACACTCACAGAGCACCCTGAGGAAGCCCAGCACACGTCCTTCAGGGTGTCCTTGGGGAATACATCACTGCTGACCTGCACAGGACAGAGCAGGAAGGAGCACACGTGCCCTGGAGACTGAAATGCTGCACCAGACACAGGGTCCTGTCAGCTGCTGTGCCCTCCCCACCACCCTGCCACCACCAGCAGCCCCTGAGCCCCCCAGGCCTGCAGTGCTCACACCAGTGTGCCCAGAAGACACGTTTACTGCAGGAAAACAAAAGCCAGGGAAAACAGGTCACTGGGTGAAGCTTTGCTGGGGTTTGTGTGTGCTCAGTGCCAGTCACTGCCTGTGCCACAAGGCAGCAGCAATGTCACTGATCACTCCATCCTGTGCCATGGGCTGCAGCCTAAAGCTCCTGCAGAGGAAAAGTCTTTCCACATTCCACAAGTACCAAGTGTTTCTGTGTTAGTCCCTCCCCACAGGCAGACACAGCAGCTGTGGGTAAGGCAGCAGGAGAAGTCTCAGCTCCTGGGCAGAGAAGGTACAGTTGGTGGCATGGGCTTGATGGAATGTCCCAGTGCTGCACGGGGCCAACACCAGGGCTCTGAGTGAAAGGTGTCCTCTCCTTCATGTCCCAAGGAAGCAGGGGAAGAAAATACACATCTATCCATCTACCTACCTATAGCTTCACTTTCCCAAGGCAGGGAGATTAAAATCAGATTTTATGGAATCAGATTCTGCTTATGTCTGCCTTCTCCTCACTCCACAGCTGGGGAATGCTGCTGAAGGCCAAGGAGTGTAGACACTGTCCTCTCCCACCAAAAGCTGGCAAGATCCAGCCTCCCCAAACCCCCTTTTGCTGTGGCCAACCTGCCACGCTCCAAATGCCAGAGGCCAGCTCTGTGTAAGCACGAGCCCCAGTGTGTGATGCACAGGGAGCACTGGGAGCAGCAGGGCTGGAACCTGAGCGTCTGCAGCCCCAGCTGAGCTCTGGGCAAGGGCAGGCAAGGCCCCTTCAGCTCCCTGCAAGCTGCTGACTTGGCAGCCTCCAAGCTGCAGCCCAAGCTCTCCTCACCCCCCACACGGCCCCAGCTCTCCTGCTGCCGCCATCCAGAAGGGCTCCAGGCTGCCTTCACACTCCACTTCCAGCTTCCTTCTGGTTTGGATGGCCTGCTGCAGCCTCAGAAATGCCATCTGTAACGCAGGAGCAGCTTCCTTCTCTTCGGATCAGCTCCTCACAGCTCCTCAGGGTGACCTGGAGCACCTGCCCCTCGCAGGGACTCAGTGATGCCTGCGGGTGCTGTGAGCTGCACTGGCTGGCAAGGGGTGCTGGCTGAGATCCTGGTGCCTTGCCAGGCAGAGCAGGAATGCTGGCAGGGTGAGAAGCACGGGAAGGTGCCCAAGTCAAAGAAAAGCCCAGGGCAGTCTGTTTGAAGAGAGCGGCTGAAAAGGCACCTGGGTGGGTTGTGGGTCCCCAGGCAGGAATAGAGAGATGCAGCACAGCTTGGGAAATGCAAACAGCACCCAGGCAGGGCTCCCCCTTCCTCTCTGTGCCCTTCTGTTGGCAGCAGCCCCGTGCTGAGGGTTGTTTCATCTCAAAGAACAAAGGCCAGCAGAGGGTTCATTCAGCACAGCCCCCCCTCCACGCACAGCACCAGGCTCTGGCCAGGCTGGGATCAAGGCTGCCTTTCAGGGACATGGGGAGCACGGGGGAAGAGGCTGCAGGGAGGTGGGTGCAGCTCTGAGCACCCCCCCTCGCTGATTCTGACTCATGCTAGTCAGACTCCAGCCCAGAGCCACCAGTGTCAAACTGGATTAAGTTACTGGTTGGAGAAATCCAGCACGTGCCTTTCACAGCAGCCAGTACCTGGTAATCTGAGAGGGAAGCAAAGGGCTCTGGAGTGATCCCAGGGAATGCAGAGAGAGAAAGGAGCTCCCTGCCCACCCAGAGAGCAGCAGGATATTCCTGCCTCCACCCCTCCTCTCACAAGCCCACAACAAGAGGTCAGTGCAGGCCCATCTCCCTCCAGGACAGCTGCTGCACAATGTTAGGGGGATGTGTTTGCAGATGCCATCCTGATCCTGAGAGAAGAAACAACCCTCCAAACACACACAACATTTCCTCCTTCCTTGCAGCAGCTCAGACAGGTTCCTGAGCTTCCCTCTGTCCTCACATCCATCCACCAGCTTCTGCCAGAGGACTGAGACCATTTCACAACTCCAAGCTACCTGTGTGACACCTCTCAGGGGGACAAAGTGATTTACCATGAGATATGAGACCATGTTCCTCCCTATGCAGCCAAAGAATCAATGCAGAAAGGTTACTCTGGGAAAAAAAAAATAAAAACCCCTGCTCTGGCTCCTCTTACTGCTCTCTGTCCTTAAAAAAAATTAAAAAAACCCAAAAAATTCACAAGCTACCAATTCCTCCCCATCCCCAACACACCTGGAAAAACACCAAGTACCAAAAGGCTCTCCCAGGCCCTCAACCACAATATTCCCACAGCATCACTTACAAGAGACCAGCTTCCTTCACAGCAAAACTGCACCTGCAGGACCTCTTCCCAAAAGAGATGGATCCATGCACAGCCAAAGCTGGATGCTAAATTCCTTCATGCAATGCAGCATCCAAAGCAAAACTCCCCAACACCTGCACTTGGAGAAGGACTCAGTTCCTGCAGACAGGAACATCCCCAAACCAGGTTCTTCCCTTCTCCAGGCTGGCACTTTTCCCTTCTCCAGGCTGGCACTGTCAAAGGGACAGCTCTGCCGTGCTCTCCATCATGTGACAGCAACATCCAGGCAAGAGGGTCAGGCATTTCTGCTCAGATTTGGCCAATTGCATAAGATGAGGGCAAGCTCCAGCTGCCTCTGCCCTGGATTTGACCTCCTTTGAGGCAGGATGGCTCTTGGGGGACATTGAAATGAGGAAGGTTGGAGGGCACACAGAGAGCAAAGGGAGGGTTTGTTTGGTGAGCTATTGAGAACTCTGGTCTCCACTGCTCTGCACCACCCTCCAAGTTATCCATGGCTCCAGAGCTATAAATAGTCCTAATTTAAACAATTAATAGGCTTTGTGACCGCTGGAGCAGCGTGGAGAGCGGATGGGCAGGGCTGGGAGCCTCAGGCATTCCATGCTGCCAACTCCCTGGCACTGCAGCATCTCCTTGAGCTAGACACTGCTCCAGACACTGTGGGCTCCAGTGAGAACTGGTGAGCAAACAGTGAAAAGCCAAACATTCCCATCAAACAAGTATCCACAACAACCTGCAGCATCTGCAACTCCACCAAATCCCAGCTGAGCTCCACAGCAACTTCCAGAGGGAGCACAACTCGCACAGGGATGCATCCAGCTGACTGCAGCACCTGGGGAGCCCAGGCTTTCCTCCTGTGTGATGAGCAGGCATGTCCTGCATGAGAGCTGATGGAAGTGCCCTCGTGGCTTGGGTGAGTGGCTCCTTTTCCCCTCCTCTTGGATGCACACTCAGAGCACGTGCTGGTGATCCTCATCTGCTCCACAGCCACATCTGTTCCTTGCAGGGAGGCTCAGGAAGGGAGATGGACCAGCTGGACCCCAGAGATCTCTTCCAACTTCAACCAGTCAGTGATTCATGAGAGGTGCAAAATCAACTCTCTGAGCACACCCAAATCCATGCAGGATAAAAAGGTTGCTGATAAAAGCCAGGGATCTGTGCCTGCCCCACCCCAGGTCAGCTGGGGTACCTGCACTGCTGAGCCTGCCAGAGCTGAGATCTGATGACAGAAAACAGAAGCAGGTGCTCACCAGGTGACTCCCTGCAGCCACCTGATGCTTTACCAGGAACTGGTTTTTTTTGTTGTTTTGTTTTTTGTTTTTTTTTCCCAAGAATCTCATTCCTCTGGGCCCTGGTTTCCCCAACAAGAAACACACAGAATCCTTCAGTTGGGAAAAGCCCTCTAAGTACATCAAGTCCAACCACTCCCCCAGCACTGCCAAGACCACCGGTGATCCATGTCCCCAGGTGCCACATCCACATGCTTTGTGAACACTTTTGGGGATGGTGACTCCACCACTGCCCTGGGCAGCCTGTTCCAATGCCTGACCACATTTTCTGTGAAGAATTTATTCCCCAGCACCCAACCTGAACCTCCCCTGGCACAACTTGAGGCTGTTTCCTCTTGTCCTGTCCCTTGTTCCCTGGGAGCAGAGCCTGACCCAGCTGCACCCTCCTGTCAGGGAGCTGTGGAGAGCCAGAAGATGCCCCCCTGAGCCTTCCTTTCTCCAGTCTAAACACTGTGCTGGTGTCTTTCAGACACTTCAGCTTGTGCTGCACTCAGAGCTGAAGTGCTACAGAAGAGGGGAAGGAGCAGCATAGAGCCACATTCCTGCTCCACACTTCCATATGCCAGAGTTCAATCACTGGAATCTCCACCAGCCTCAAAACAACCCAGCAGAGCCTGCAGAAAAGGCCTCAGTGATGCTGCCCAGCAGTTCTGCCTTGCTGCTGTTCATGTATTTAAGCCAAGGGGTCACAAACACCCAGGACACCCAGACTTGCCTGGAGATTTTCCCCAGAAGGAAGTGGTGCCTCTGGGGAGCAGAGGGTGGCACAGCAAGTGCCCTCCCACCACCTGCCAATAACAAAAGCAGGTCCCCTCACTTTCCTCTAAAAGCAGGGAGATTTGCATATTTTTAGCACATCATAATAATAAAATAAAAGAATAATAAAAGAGTGTGTTCCTCCCTCCACAGTCATTGAGACCCGCAGGTATTTCATTCTGCAAAGGCTTTTATAGAAAAATAAAAATCCACTGCAGGAAAGCCAAGAGCATGAATGTCCTCTGGAAGAGGAAGGAGTTCAGAGAGCTTCAGCCAAAGTGAGTAGTGGGCAGAGACACTGGGTCAGCTGCACAGACCTTGTAACCCTTTCCCCAAGAGCCTCTCCTAAGAGTGAAATCCAGAAGTTCTCAGCACTCAACAGGACCCTCACCCTCATGGGAGTGAGGAATAGGTGAACAGGAACACTCTTTATATCTCATCAGGAAACAGCTCAGAGCCCAAATTCCCTCCTAGCCCCTTACAGGCTGGAAGGATACACCCTGGAGAGGTGCCACCAACCCCTTCCAGCAGCAGCAGGAGAAACCTCTACAATCCCACAGCTCCCAAACCATTCCATGTCCTGCTGTCAGCACCAAGCCCCTGGCACTGCCCCTTCCTGCTCCCAGCTCCAGGAAGGGTTTGGCACATCAGGAGGTTTGGCCATGATGGATCCCCCAGGCTCAGCTGGACTCTCCCACCCAACAACAGCCCAGGCCAAGCACCCTCAAGCACATGAGCAAGACAGAGAGCCCAAAGGGAGCTTGCAGCTGAGCCAGAATTTGTCTGGCTGCACAGAGCTACCGGGGGTGAATTTAAACCCAACATTTTTGCCTCAAGCAGAGGTTTCTGCAATCAGATCCCTCCAGCATGCACCTCATACCTGGTACCTCCAGTCTTTCAGTAGCTGTGTCCTCCTGGCACGCTGGGAAAGGGACAGGCTCCTGTTTAAATGCTGACACACAGAAAGAGTGCAGCCCTGTCCAGAAAAGACCAGGGACTCAAATCTGGCTGTCACAAGTCTGCTGCTTCTACTACTAAGGCCCTTTTTCTACTCCTTCTGGTCTCCCTTTCTTCAGCAGACAGGGAATTCCACACCATCAGCCTCACCCAGGCAACAAGAGACAGTGAAGCCTCCTCTCGGGTTCTAAAATCTTGAAAGCCAAACAGCACTGATTTCTCCCCTTATTCCCATCCCATCATGAGGGGTGACTCCCCCAGCTCCCCCATCAAGTACAGACCAAAGTCACTGGCTAAGTATTTGTGTCCCTGTTTTTCTGCCAAGGAAGGTTTGTGTTCATCCCTGAGACAGCCCAGAGCAGCTTGGCTCTGTGCTGCTCCACAGCAGCCAAAGCATTATCAGCTTTCAAGGTGGCTGCAGGCAGGGACAGAAAACCAGCAGGAAAAGCAAAGTCTATCCCAGAACTCCTGCCCAGCCTCAAATTGACTCCTCAGTACTCCACTTCCTTCCTGAACTACAGCACTCCGGGGACGAGGACACGCACAGGCAGGATACCTACCCTGCCTTCTTCTATTGACTTCCTTAATTTTTTAAAAGAATATATTTATCTGTTCCTCTCTGGAAACCAATCATCTGCTGCTCCCTGGCCCTGTTGTTCTCTGGGAGCCCTTTGGATGCCTGGCAGATCTCAGGTCTTTTGAACCCACTCCCATAATCACTGCCTGGAGCGAGCTCTTCCCACGCAGCTCAGCTCAGCTCAGCTCAGCTCAGCTCAGCTGGCTGCTCGGTGAAGCAGGGCCGGTGATTTTCCTGTCTCCAGGAGCTGTGTGACAGAGCTGGGATGAGTTCTGCTCTCCCTTCAGCAGGGGAAGTAAGGAATTATCACAAAAGCCACTCCTGTCCCCACAGGACACCGGCGTTATCTGCGCCAAGACCGGCAGTTCCTGTCCTTGCCCCAACATCCGCTCCGCCACCAAGGCTGGCTCTTCAGGAAATTTATTTCCACGTGTCAAGATTTCACTTAGTTCCTCAGACTAAAGACTTGGAGTCATGAGCAGCCTCAGCTGCCACACACGAGGCTGCAGAGACACTGCCTTTTTTAGTGCCCAGGGCCAGGTAAAAACTGGAAGTTCCTAAATTTCAGTTCTAGCTGTGCACAGCCATACCAGGGAGTTCATCTGTGAGCTGAGACACCTTCCCAACTCCTCAAGGAAACAGAGGGAAAACCAGCAGTCCAGAAGGGATAATGTCACAGAAAGGACCCAGCTCTGTTAGCAGGATCCCTCTAAACCAGAGGGGACAAACCCCCACAGCACACATCACCGACCAGAGCTGTGCACCAGCCACACAAGACAGGCACACACAGCAACACAATTTAGGAACTGCACAAAATATCTTTTTTAAAGGTACTCCAGTCTATGCTAGAGAGTAAAGACAACAACTTATTGGTTTCACACTATTCCCAGCTCAACAAGAAGACCCAAGACAGGGCCAGAAAGGAGCAAAGCCTGACATTGCTGGGAGGCTCTAGAGCCATGCACCACAGCCCAGGGAGCACATCCCAGGCCTTGCAGCAGCAGGAAGGCAGGAAAACAAGGACTGCACCACAGATACTGCACCAACATCACAGCAACCACCTCCAGGGGAAAGCCAGGACAGCTCAGGGACACTCAGAGCAAGCAGCTATTCCTAAATGACCAGCAGCTCCAAACAGATTCAAGCAGGTATGGACACCCATCCAGGCTGGAGTCCACACAAAGCAGGCATTAGGCAAAGGCTCAAACGTTATCAGCACGAAACACAGCAGCCTCTGTAGCAAAGCCCCCGAGCAGAGGGGTTTCAGATGCTTTTTGATAAATCTCTCAAACTGCCAGGGACTGAATGCAGGACACCAGCCCCCCAAAAACAAGATAAACTCCTCATTGCAAGTGGCTGATGCAGAAGGGGCAGAGGCAACAGCTCAGAGACACACCTGAGGTGCTGACTTCATCGAGGTGGGATAGGAATTAAGGGCTAGAAACACCAATCTGTTCTTAAGAGTAATTCTGTTTTGGTGTGTTTCACTCCTGTGGATCTGTTATTCAAAAGCGTTTCACTGCTTTTGCATGAAAACAGCTCCTCTGGCTCTTCTGAGTTCAGAAACTCTTGCACCTTATTGCCACCCAACCTGGGGACACAATCCTCCAACTGTGACACTACAGCGTGGCTGGGAGGCCAGGAAGAAAAGGAGCCACGAGAACACGGCATACAAGGGACTGAGATCCCATTCCCAAGCAGCCACCACGGACAATTTAGGTGAGTGAGGAAGAGCTGGGATGAGTCCTGCAGTCCATTCTGCAGCAGACATCAGCCACCCTGTGTAAAGCATCACTCAGCCAGCTGGGAATTTGGCTCTGGCTTCGCAAGGAACTGAACTGAGCCTCTGAAGGAAGGCAGCCGACACTCAGTAAGGATGCAAAGCAAAGTGTCCCGCACCGAAGCTGAGAGGTGAGCAGGTGAGCGGGTCAGCAGGTGAGCAGGCTCCTTCCCCTCCTCCTTACCTTCGCAGCCGGTGCTGGAAGTGCTGGTGCTGCCTCGTTATAAGGGCACTTTCCCACACGGGGCCCCCGGGGCTGCTCCTATACCAGCCCACGGCCGGGTGGCCCGGGTAGGCCGAGCTACTGAAGCCATGGTCCGACTCCGTCTCTGCGGCCAGCGATGAGGCAGAGCTCCCCATGGTTTCCCCCCTGCCCAAGCCACGCTGAGATTGAGCCTAGGTTAGGTCCAAGCCAGTGGCATGGGCAGCTGGGGTGGAACGGGCGAGGAGGCGCTGCGGCATGGGCTGCTGCAAAGATCCCAGCACGCTGGAGAAAGGAAGGTCGGTTCTGATCAGAGTTGGGAAAAAAATAAAAAAAAGAAACAAAAAAACAACAAAACAAAACAACAAACAAACACAGAGAAAGGGGGGAAAAAAAAGGAAAGAAAAAGAGAGAAAGATAAGGTATGATTTCAGCAACAACCTTCCAGTTTTAAAGCCTCTCAATGCATGCTCTGATCAGGGTCCCCATCCCAGAGCTCAGCGGGATGGGAAGGGATTCTGTGGCACTGAACCCAGCGTTTGCTGCAGGAGATGGGGAGTGTGGGGGCTCTAGAAGAGGCTTCCCCCAAGTTAAGCACCGACTGATGGAGGGAAGCACAGCAGAACCCAGCACAAAGCCCTTCACACATGGAGAAGAAGCAGAAAACGGGACAAGCCAGGTCCACCTGGAGCCCAAACCAGCAGCCCCTGGGGACCACACACACCAGGTCAGTCTGAGCTCTGACTGGCACACCAGTTTTAGTTACTCAGCTACAAGACTGGATGGCTTGTGTGCTTACATGTAAAATAAAATGTCCCTCTCTATTCCTGTTTCCCACTAACCCCCCAGCAGGATTGGAACTGGACAGACTGGGGATCTGCACAAGTATTTTCTGTGACTATTTACTTTCAGCTCAAGGCAAGTTTTAGCTGATCCTGAGCACGCCCCTACCCACAGAAGCAGGTCTGGGGCTTTGCTCCTCCTTTTCTCCCTCTCTCTTTCCTACTTCTTGGAATGTATTCATCAAGCATCCTTACAATTAAACTCCAAAACATTTCATGTCCTCTGTATTAAAAGAAGTTTAAGCACACACGTGTCTCTCCTTCAAGTGAAAAGGCAGGACAATCTGGATGCACGTCAGGAGCAATGGATCAAGGTAACATTTAACAGAGCAAAAAAGAAGAAACAAGGAAGATGGGAAAATTAGCACAGCTGAGCTTATTCAATTACCCACCAGGATTTAAGGAGATGAATGAACCACAGAAAGACCTTTGCAAAGAAACTACTTTTGCTGTAAAAAGGCTGAGATGAGGAGTCCTAAAATACAGCTTTTCAATCCCAGGATTGATCTAAGGGATCAAGAAAGGCCTTGATAGATAATAGTCTCTCAAAAGCAGCAGCTCAAGGAGCAGGTGTAATTTTGCTACAAGCTCAATACCAGAATGTGCCTGCATTAGGTCATTAGCTGGAGAATGTTAACTGCTCTGTCACAGTCTCTGTAGCCTGCAAAGCCTGGATGAACCAAATAAATCTGAAAAAAGCCCAAGAACAGAGTTTCCCCTACCTCCTCCTTGTTTTAATTGGGCTGCCTCCCTGCTGTACATCCCCACTACCCAAGAGCAAGGTTTCACTGATTTCTGCAGATCCAACCCAAGTGGATCCCTGGCGCTTCCCCTCTCATTTCCTGCTATTCAAGCAGATAATTTGTAACAAATCAGATTTTCTGGCTAAATGAAAGCCACGCCATGTGAGGGGAAGAGCACTTCCAAGTACCATCAACTCAGTCTATCTGGAGACATCAGTCATCCCACACCTGTGGTGTCTCTGGCTCTTCCACCCCATCCCAGGGGCCCTGCACCAAAGGCACAGGGGATTCAACTTTGACACCTACTAGAAGAACAAACTGTCTCTTACCTCAAAACTCGGGTTCTATCATGACAAAGTAGATAAATAAAGGCAAGATGGGTAGAACAGCCCCTCACTGCAGGCTGAGCCAAACAGAGGAAGGATGCCCAGGCATCAGCAGCCTTTTTCCCCCTTGAGTTGGGTTCAACTGCCACATAAAGCAATTCCACAGCTTGGTTCAAGACCACTTCCTCAGGCTGGTAAAGCAGAACTCTTTGCTTCCTCCTGCTGCCCATGGAATTGTCAGTTTTGGCTCATCCCAAGAGGAGACAGACACGCCTGCTGCCCACATCGCTGCCGGCTCCCGACGTGGTGCTGCTCTCCTCCACCAGCTCCACACCAGGAAGCCAGAACAGGCAGCTCCACTCCACAGGGAGGGGAAAAAGCTGGGAGCCCTGCTTTAAAACCTGCAGTAAAACCCCATGGTGGGTGGAGCTGGGAGAGGAAGGGAGCTATAAATAGGAGGAGGATAACCTAGCTAAGTCGGAGTGATCTCCGAGACTGTCTGGTCGAACCGGGCTGCTTGGCTGTGAGCGCTGCGTGAAATCGGATTTCTCCAGGCAAAGCAGTAAATCCTTCTCCTCAGGGTCACCCTCATGCCAGGTGAGAGCAGCCAATGATATTGCAGGGGGAGCGTTGACCAAAGGTGGGGAGAGGGAGAACCAGTTGGAGAACAGGAGTGGCAGCAGCATTACAGCCCAATGCAAAGCACGTATGTGCTCCCCAAGCTGAGCCCCAAAACTCCTCTGGCCAATGCCAAGCAAATGAGGAGCCTCCAAGAAGTCAAGGTGAGAATGGAAACTGCACCCCAGCAAGGGAAGGGGTCAATTAAAGAAGAAGAAAGCCTCTCTGGAAGCACTCAGCCTTGCTTTTGAGGAATTTTTGCCACTGGGCAGGGAGATGCCCCAGGAGATGAACTGCAGGCACGTGGCTGAACAGGGGAGGCCTCAGTCACTAAAAGGGAGCAAACTGCCAAGAGTTCCTCTGTCTTGGCAGGAGGGAGCAGGATTTTTCCTCTAATTAATAAAGCACTGCTTCCACCTATCTAATCTGGAGAGGAAGCAACAATGTGAACAGATTGAAGTGTCTTGAGAAGGGTGGATGTCACTCATGGAAATTAACAGTTAAGCACCTTAGCAAGACGCTGAGTTTGGATTTTGGTTCTCTGCCCCTCGCAGCTGCAATAATTACCAGGTTTGAACTGATGCTGTGTAACTGCTCCAAAGATACTGCTTCCAAAATAAAACCAGGTTTGATCTCACCACCCCCAAGCCACTCACAGCCACTTCCCCTGATCTGTGGTACGTGATGCAGACCAGACCCTTCCTCAAATTCTCCACCAGACCCTGGGCAGCAGAGGCATGTACAAGGTGTGCAGGACAGCAAAGCTGTCCCACGGAGCTCCTCCTGCTGCCAGGACAGCAAAGCAGCTGCCTGGATGCTTCCACATAACCTTACTCCTCCACACCAGCGAGCAGTGCTGACCCTTTGGGCCCCAGCTCTCGTGTCACAGCAGAGCAGGCAGGAAGGGTGGGGATCTACCCAGGCCCCTTTCCTTCCCTCCAGTTTTAAAGTAGGTTTTGGCTCTGAAGTGACCGAAAAAAAAAAAATAAAAAAAGAAAAAAAAAAGGAACTAGCCCATGTGTGTTTCAATGCATTGAGGAAGTTGCAGGATCAACCTTCCTTAGCACCAGCCCCAAGCTCTTCCTTTGGCACACTGCAGGAAGAAGAGACAGTGGTCCCTGGAGCTGCTGCAGCCACTGAGGAAACCAGTGAGGGAGACACATCCACGTGCAGCAGCCCCTCTTTGTGATGGGATAGCCCCACACTCCTTTTCCTAGGAATTTATTGATCCATGTGGCACGAGCCAGCTTTGCTCCGGCATGAATTTTCCAGCCTCTCTTGGTTCTAAGCCTTGGAAACTCAGGGACAAGACTTGGTCACTTCATTAATTCCTCCACTCCCTCAGCCTATAAATCAAGTCAATTCTGAGCTACTGCCCTGCTCCAGGGAAGATGCAGGAATGACAATACCATTGGACATCCTGAACTCCAGACAGCTCTGGTCTGAGGTGAGGGCCAGCAGCTGGCCCAGGAGAAGGCTCACCATGTACCTGAGGGAAATACAGCCCTCAAAGCTGTGCTCAGAGGAAGCTGCAGAAGACTGAAGCTGAAGTACCAGCCCTTCTCCTGCCTCTGCTGTGTGAGCTCCTCTGCCTGGGGGCTGACTGAGAACCACAGAACGTGTTGGAAGGGACCCATAAGGATCATAAGTCCAACTCCTGGCCCTGCACCAGGACTCCTCAACAATCTCACCCCATGCCTGAGAGCATTATCCAAACACTCCTGGAGCTCTGGCAGCCTTGGGGCCATGACCATTCCCTGGGGAGGCAGATGTGCTGGGACCTGGTACCACAATACCAGCAAAAGGGAGGAGCTCTCTGCCTTCAGTCCCATGTAAGCTGCTGCTGGCAGGGAGAAACCAGGGCTCCTGAAGAGCTCTCATTGCCCACACACAACCCTGGAGGAGCAGCCTCCTCTCTGGGGACTGCAGGATGTGACTCACACCCTTCAACACCAAGGAGCTCAGGGGCAGCTGGAGGAGCTGGGGTTGTGTGGAGGCATTGAGCTGGAGGAGACCACTTCAAACAAAGGAATAGCCAACCCTTAGCCCTCCCATCAATCCTGCCTCCATGCACAGCAGAGCTCCCCTGAAGGAGGCACATGCTCAGGTAGGCCAGGGTAAGCAGGCAATGGTGTGCAGGGCTGGGAAGATGCATAGCACGAGACATGGCAGCCTAAGGAGGTTATAAAGTCCCAAAGCAGGTTGGGATAGCTAAGAATGCAGAGTCTGATGGTGTTATGCTAGCCAAGGAAGGGAAAGGAGCTCAAGTGTGATCTAGCCAGCCCCCAGCTCCAGGCAGGACCTGAGGACGTGCAGAACCAGGCACCAAGAAGAGCACAGCTGGAATTCACCAGGCTGAGATGAGCCTGAGAAAAGAAGTAACCCCAGGAGAGGAAGGGAAAAATCCTCTCTTTCTCCACAAGGCAGCAGGGGAAGAGCAGACAAGCAACAAGACACCCACCTCAGGCAGACCCAGCACTGAAATCCAAGCTGCAAACGCCAAGCCAAGGAGAGCTCCACAGCTCGAGTGCAGCAGGAGCAAGCGAGCTGGAACACTCTGTGCTGAGCAGGTGTCATGCACACAGCTGGGGACAAGACAAAGTTTTGCTGCTCTTTCTCCCTGCCCTCACCTGCCAAGCCAGCCCAAGTGCTGCAGTCTTGGCAGGAAATGAAGGTGTCAGCAAGTTCCAATTCCTTGCAAAGCTTCTGGCAGGGAGGGGTAGGAAGGCACCTCCAAGGACAGACTGAGGCAGGGGTATAACCTGAGGGATGGGACAGTGGTTGGCACGTTCAGCTGGGATGGGGGGAGGCTTTTCCAGCCCTCATGCTCCACCACAGAGCTGCTTGGGGTTCTGTGACTCAAAGCTCTGCCAGGGCCAGGTGTGCAAGGCACGAGGGTGACAGGCAGTGTGCAAGCACTGCAGATGGGAGGACAGAAAAGGGAGAGAAGGGTGAAACTCACCCACTCAAATGCTTGTTCTGGGGCAGAGGGCTGAGAATCAGATACTCTGGCCTTGCAGGAAGCTGAGGGGACAGGAAGCTTTAAGTGAGCTGTTTTCCAGGTCTTGGTGAGAAATAAGACCGGTACAGCACTTGCAGAGTTATCACTAGCTGAAGTGAGCTGTCTGGAAGCAGATTTCCAGATGGGCTATTAATGAGGTAACAAGATAATTAAACCTGGAGTCCTAGACCAGCACAGAACAGGATCTCACGCTCCATGCTACAAAGCCCAGAACAGCAGCCCATGTCTCTGGCCACAGACACCAACATGCAAAGGCAACCTTGAGGGTCTTTACCTTCTTTCAGCTGCCTTGAAACTGCTTCTGGTCCAACTTTAGCCCAGAAGAAACTCAGACACAGCAGCTGAGTTGGGCTAAGCTGCATTTAATGCCCAGCACTGACTCTCCATAAGTATGCAGGCAGAGGAAGAGGTGTCCAAAGCCTGAAGTGAAAGATTAATAGAAGCAGATGTATTGCAGAGCCAGCTTAGCCACAGAGCAACTACCATCGAAGTCTGAACAAAGTTTCCACTTCTCCCTTGCACTGGACACTGTAAAGCAGTGCCAGATAATCCAGGGAGCTACTGGAAATCTATCCTGGTCACTTTGAGAGAGGGGATTACACAGATCTGAAAGGGCAACCAGCATCTTAATCACAAGCTGGAGGGAGAAAAAGAGGAGAAGCAGGAAGGTTTTTTCAAAATAAGGGTTAACTTCAAACCTCATCTCCACTGACAACTGCAAAGCAGCTTCTGAACAAGCATGAAAACGGCAAGAAGGGCACTGCTGCAGAAGGGTCTGAGGGCACACACGTTGAAGAAAACCCACACAAGGAAACCCCTGGGACCCCAGTGCTCTATGAAGTCAATTAACACTGCTCCAGCGAAGGGCAGCGAGGAGCCCCGTGTGTGTGCCCCGCAATTCCCGGCCAACTGTGGGTGACCCCGGAGTGTCACCACGGCCTGGGTGGGCTGGCAGGGCCCCCTCAGCACCAGCAGCGAGGAAATGCCACAGAGAGACTCACAGGGGAAGGAACAAAACAACACAAGCCACAGCATCCAAGCCCGGGAAGCTCGAGCAGCAGATCTTGTTTCCAGATCTCTTTTCCTCCCCGTGTTTATAATCCTTGCAGCAGAGTTCTGTCATCCTACTCAGCTCACAGGCTGCCCCAGCTACAAAAGATGTCAGGTTGAAAAATCACCTCGACAGACTGCCTGCTGAGACCAGTTGCATTATAAAAACAGGAAGCTCTTGCCTGCCTGCTCCCAATATGCTATGGATTTAATGGGAAGGAGCATACGCAGGGATGCTTTGCAAGAAGAGCACACACATGGGACTCTTGCCAGGAAAAATGCATCTTGAGTAACACATGTGCTCTTAGTTTCCTCTTTTTCCAGAAAGGTTTAACTACACTCTGAGCTACCCAGCAGCAATAAACCACTTTTTTCCCCTCTTTCTCACTTATAGCGGAGTGTTGCTTGGTAAACAGCAGATCTTCCTGTCTGAGGCTGTGCCAGCCTGTGCTGAACAGAACTGTTGTTATTGCACATTCACAGCTAGAGATAAACATGAATAAGAGCCACGAGGAAGAGCCAGGCACTGGTTCTACAATACACTGCTTTATCAGGTTCACCTTGATTCAAATGTTTCTGACATCTCTCCCTCCTGAAGGGGCAAGATGGCACAAGTAGCAAGGACAAACATTAAAAAAGACAGAAATGACAGCAGCACAGAAAGTGCTCTTCTGTGCTCGCTAACATTCACAAACTGTGCAGCTCACAGCTCCACCTGCACTTGAAACACTCAAAAGCACAACGAGGAAACAAATGGGCCCAACCAACCCAAGCTGCCCAAATGGGAAAACAAAACAGCCTTCAGCACATTTCTCAGGACAAATCTCCATCCAGAGCCACAACTGCTGCAGGACATAAAGGTTACAGAGAACCAGGGAAGGAAAAAAAAAAAATGTGCAAGTCATCATCCCATCTGCAAGCTGACACTCTGCAATGACACAGGCACAACAAACCAACCCGGGAAAAGTGGACACTGAAGTGTGAGGAGGGTTTCTAACCTTTCCAAGAGCAGATCTCTAGACCAGCTGCTCCAGAAGCACTGGGGGAAAAAAGCACAGCGTGAGTTCCAGCAATTAGTTCCTGGACAAGTTCATGACCTGCATGAGATGACTGCTCGTCTTCAGCAGCACGGAACTGGACTTGATGACCCGTGAAGTTCCTTCCTCCCAATCACTCAGCAACCCAAATTCGTAGAGGCCCAGACACAGCACAAACACGAGGTCATTCCCAAAAGGACAGCAGGGATTGTATCTTCAGATCATGTTAAGCTGACAGATAAGCAGATGAAGGGCTGGCCACTGCAGAAGGGAGGGGAAGAGAAGTGCAGCAAGCAACAGTCTCACAGCTGGTGAAAACTCAGGGCACAGACTTGGAAAGCAAAGTCTGAGAGGCAGGAGGTGGAGATGTCCCCCAAGCACACTGTCCCAGACAACCCAGTCACAGCTTTAATTGTAACACAGATTAGACAGACAGTAAATATATCATTTGCCCAAGACACATCCAGTTGCACCCCTTCCTAGAGATAGCTCCAGTCCTCACTGCAGTGCCCTGCCCAAGCCACACAGGCAGCAGCACCTGGCTGTCTCCTTCTGCCATTTTTATGCAATTTGGCCTTCCCTGGCTTTCATCAGGCACCACGTCCCAATTTCCAACCAACTGGCCTAGATTTAAGCCAACACATCTCTGGCTGTGCCTCGGGCAAGCGCAGAGGTGGGAGAAGCCTGTCAGACAATGGTGCCATTTGGCATTTCCATCACAAACAACCAAGAGATAAAAGCACAAGAATCTCTGAGAGCTGCACAAGAGGCTCTTGCCTTCCCCAGGAGCACAGGAAACTGTGAGCACAGGGAGAGAACAAGGAGGTAGGACAGACCCAGGGGGCAGAGAGGAAGTTCCTCATCTAGAATCATAGAATGACACAGTGGTTTGGGTTGGAGGCAACCTTAAAGCCCATCTCCTACCACCCCTGCCACCTTCCACTAGCCCAGGCTGCTCCAAGTTCCATCCCACCTGGCCTTGAACACTTCCAGGGATGGGGCAGCCACAGTTGTAGCTCAGAGAAGTACAGCTCAGCATAATCACTTAATGCAAAAGCACAGCATTACTGCTGACCCCTCTCCACCTCCAGGTGACACCTGAAAAATACATCAATCCTTCAGCACACTGCTGTGGCAGCCATGCCATTGCTTCTTTCTGTTAGATCATACTGTATTGAAATTACAGGTGTGGAAACCACCTGGCACGAGGAAGTGATACAAACAAAACAGTGCCTGACACCACCACAACCCTCCCTCCCCTCACCAGAGTAGTTTTACTGGCTCACTGTCTCCATCACAAGTGGCTCCTCTTCAGCTACACCAGTACAGCTGGAATTGTAGGATGTGTTCAATTACACACACCTTAAAAAAATATTTTCTGGGAGCAGTCATTTGAATAAACACAATGGTCATATCAGGAAAAGGCTGTACTCTGAGAGGGCTGAAACACAACACAGATGGTTTGAGCAGCGGTGGAGCAAAGCCAGTCAGCCACACGAGGTACTTCCAGCATGGGGAGGGAGCTGAGCTTTAACCAAGGGCTGCTGGCTGCATCCTGAACCAAAAGGGCAGATGGAGAGGAGATCATCTTATTGGAGTCTCTCCCACACGCCCTGCAAGACACATCCAGCTGCCTGAGCCTTGTGTGGTGCTGCAGACCTCCAGGCTCCCCTCCAGCAGGCTCTGCTTGCTAAGACATGGCAAGGTCAGGCAACAGGAACAAGGGCAGTAGCTTTTGGACAACATTCCAAGGCTGCATCAACACAGATCCAAGAGCAGGAACACCATCTCATCCCTCTCAGCCATGACAGCAAGCCGTGGTGGAGATCTGACCAACACCTGCCTGGTGACAGTCACCACTCAAACACCAGAGTGCTCATGGCCTGGCTTCACTGACCAAAGCTCTGAGAGGCTCCTGCAGACCTTCTGCTGTAGCTGGACATCAACAACACATAAAGACTCCAGCCAGTCCATAAACATCCAGCCAGACCAGATGGGCCAACCCACAGCAAGCACTAGTGTCCATCTGATTAATCCAAAGCCCCAACCTGGATGAGGCCACGTCAACCTGGATCATTTGAATCCAAGGACAGCACCATCACACGCTGCAAATGTATTCTGATGGTCCAAGTTCAGACTCGCTTCCCACCACTTTGTCCTGCCTCCACAGGCCTCTGCCCTCCTGCCCAGGCTCTGAATGCCCAGGCTGAGAGCAGCCCAGCCACATAAGGCACAACATTGTCACCTCTCTGTCCCAGTGGGCTGGGAACTGCCACAGCTCTGTGGTTACTGCAGGCAAAGCTATGCCGAGCTTCTTCACTTATCACCCTGCCCTTGCACTACCTCAAACACACCCTGGCACAGTCATGCAGTTTCCACTGCTTAAGATTGCGAGGTGCTGGAAGACCCCACAATTTCTCTTCCACTCTCACAGTTTCCTCTTCTCTCATGAGAAAACCAGAGGACATTGGTATCCCCAATTTGAGGACATAGCCTCCACACAGACAGCGTGGAAACACTCAAAGAAGGAACTCAAACAAGGAAGAAAGACAAGAACGAGAGGCACGAGAGACACGAAGCGGGGTAACAGTGCTCACAAACCAGAGGAGAGAAGGTCTCCTTCCTTCCAGCCCCTCCCAGCCCAGCCCACCACCAGCTGAGTCAGAAAAGCCTCTCACCCAACGCAGTTCCTGCTCGGCAGGTCCAGTGCCAGTCTGTGTAGGGTCAGCCTGGTGTCCCTGGTCCCGAGCAGCCGCTGCTGGCACCCGCTGAGTGGCCCGGCTGGAGGAGCATGCTAGAAGGTCCCTGCACCGAGCACTGGGAGCACACCAAGCCTGGGAGGAGCAGCTGCTGTCCCAAGCTGCTGGACAGAGAGTGAAAAAAGGCACGTAAGAATAAATGACTGCTGAGACTCCAGGCCCATCAGCATGGCACCAGCACAGACAACCAACCTCACATTTTTGGTCCCTCAATCAGCATCCCCTTGAACTCCAGCTCGCAGAGGGCTCCTGTGCTTCCCACGACATCCAGCTGGAGCTTGGTCCCCCCTGGAGACAGCTTTTGGGTCAGCTCAGGCTCTTCACTTGTGCTCTCAGAACCTTTGGCTGTGACTTTATAGTTCTGTGCCCACCACCGGCCTCACTCCCTGCCGGCGGCCGCTGCTCAGCATCCTGGTGTGAGCTGTCATCAGAGCAGGGGATGGCACAGCTCGGGAGCACAGCGGGCTGGGGCACAGCAGGATGGGATGGAGAAGGGCTCTGGACAGCTCTCGACAATTAGCAACAGGGCAGGAGCTCCCGAGGGGCCGGACGGGAACGCGGCGATGTCTGGCGGGGCACGCTGCCTGAATGTTCAAATACAGAAACAGATGTTAATTACTCTGCATGGCCAGGACATCATTAGCAGCTACATCTCCTGGAGATTCTGAAGTACAAATTCCTCTGATGATGCCGAACATGCCCATCCCACCCCCGGAAGCCATGACGTTGGAGTAGTTGCCTGGGCAAACCTCCCTCCTCCAAGATATTTCCCCTTCCTCCTTCATACTCTCTGCTCTCAAAACAACCTGTTTTAATGAAATTCCTGCTTTGGGAATGTGCTGTCTCCTTTGGGATGGGCTTTTAGGAGATGGAGGCAACAAGAACCCTAGGCCATAAGTGTCTGGCTATCCAGCACACTCTTACTGCCTCTATTTTAGGTTGGAGGGAGGACAAAAATAAGGATTCAGCTGGCACCGTGTGATCAGTGAGCCTCTTCAGGAGCATGGCAGAGCAAGAGACCCCATCCTGCCCCCTCACCTTGCCCACCATCCCCACAGCCACACCATCAGGAGACCCCTGGGGTAGGTGAGGGTGAACTCACAAAGAGCACTTCCAGCACTCCCCACCACTGACAATTCCAGGCAGTGAGGAAAAGATGCCCTGTGGTGAACACCTGGACAGGTGCTGCTAATGGAACCAGAGCAGCAGAGGGAGGGTGCACGGAACAGGCAAGGGACACCACTCAGGGACCAGCAATGAGTAAATAAGGGACTGATTCAGGAGCCCCTCCGTTCAAAAGGATCACCCTGATCCTTTTAACCCAAGGGTCTATGCAGCTGCACAGGGAATTCCAGGCCCACAGCACCTCTAAGGCACTGGCTGAGCTGCTCCCACACTGGAAAGGTGGGAGATTCAAGAAAGCTAACAGGGGAGTGAGACCAACAGCAGCGGACAGAGCACCCCCCAAGTGCCACATCACATCATTATCCTTGCACACACCACAGCCTAAGGGAAACAGCTCAGCACAGACCTGCTGGCCTGGCCTGGAATTCCAAGGACTTCCCGAGCTCTGCCTGCTGGCCAGAGGCTGCAGGAAGCAAACTGACAAGGGGCAAGCTGGAGAGCAAGACCTTGGCCACATCAGCGCTGCAGCCTCTGTGGATTGTGGATGGCCACAGGAGAGGACAGAGCTCAGCACACAAGGACCCTGGGGCTGTGCTCCCACTTCCATGGACCAGCACAAACACGGGGGATGAGCTGCCAGCAAAGCTGTCCATGAGTAACTTTCTCTGCAAAGCTTTTTGTTACAGGAGCAGAAGGATAGAAGTTGGGAAGCTGCCTGTGATACCCTCAGTAAACTGAAATCACCTGGGCTGGGACTGGGAACAAGATGCTGAAGGGCAAACTTTGGTGTCACTGGAAGCATCACATTAGAAATGCAGCTGGGCAGCATCACTGGAGGGGACAACAGCTTTGTGTAAGGTGTTTGTCTCTGTTTCACCAAATTGAGAATGCACTGATAACTCTGAGGTTTGGCAAGGGCTGGGGCAGGACAGCAGCTCAGTGCCCTGACACAGTGTCACTGTCACTGTCCCTGATGCTGAGCCTGCTCTGTCCCACAGAATTTCCCACAAAAAGGGTTGCACTGCAGGAACAGAAAAACTTTCTTTTTTTATGAACACTCATTAGAGTTCACACCGTTGGCAAAGTGTGGAGGCACACATTTGTGCAGGAACAGATATGGTTCCAATACTGGTTTTAATGTGCAAGCCTAAAGACTCGGCTTCAGTTTTTAGAAATCAAACTTGATCATCTCAAGCTGGCAAAAATAGCCCCATGTTCCCTTGAGTTATTTTCTTTTCAAACAGGCAGGGTACAGCACAATAGGAAATATCAGCAGTTATGTATTCAACCTCCAGAAACCCAACGGGCCAATTCCAGCAACCCACGGCAGCTTTCCAATCCTCCCTGATCTATTTGCTGGAGTTCCTCTGAAAAGCAGGCTGCCCCCGAGCCATTCAGCAAACTCCACGTCCCGCTAATTACATCAATATAAATGTATTATCTTGGCTGTCAAACACAGGCTGCCTGAACAGGACAAGGCTCTGCCATGGAAATGCAGGAAAACAATTGCTCTTTCTGCTGGTGACACATTTCTCTGGATCCTATTTCCTTGCCAGGGCTCCCCCTTCTCCCTTCTGCCCAAGCACCAGGGCACCAGGGTTTTTTTTTCTTCCAGAGTAAGAGGAAACGGCACACAAAAACCCTCTCATCTTTTAAGCAACTGAACACAAACGAATTTTGGGAACACCACTGGCATTTCCTATCAGCCAGCACACAGGGAAGGGAGCTGTGAGGGCAAGAGTTAAATGTTTCTCGTGACCAGGCAGGAGCACTTTTGCCTCTCTTGGCTCCCTCAGCTGCCATTGCTAAATGCAAGGCAAGTGTCAACACTCCAAACAGCAAATGTGACAGAACTTGGGAGCAGCCTGCTCCTCCCTGCCCAGCTTGGTGACTGCGGTCTGGAGAGGAGGGAGCCACTCAGGAAGGCTCCAACCAGCAAGGTTGAGGCAACCAGAGGCAGCTGCAGATCCCTCCTTCCAGGGAGCAGGGAGACAGCTCACTTCGCTCCAGAGAGTGGGATTATGATGGAAAATGAGGAGGAAGCCACTGACTCACCTGTCCCACCCGCGTAAGCAGCTTTCCCACCGAAGGCTGCACCGAGTGTGACCTTGCTCAGAGCCCCAAAGTGCCAGCAGGCAGGAGAGCACAAGGTTTCCCCCAGCTCTGGGCATGGGGAGAGAGCCATGGTTGCAGGACACTGGGCTTTCCAAATCTGCCTCCCCTGACCACAGGCAGCCACGGTCCCTTACTCCAGCTTCCCTCTGCCTCCTAAAAACCCTCACTTGGAGAAATGCCACAGGGTCTGGTCCTCCCCAGGATGAGGCTTTCCCCCTCTCACAGGAAGGGTCAAAATGAAGCCAGAAAAACCAAGCCTGGATTCAGATGAAACAGGAAGATGGAGGGAAAACCACACTTTTTCACCTAGGAGCAGATGATGTTTCCACCAGCAGGGATCAACATGACCATGGACACACGGCACAGGCTGAGTCTCTCTAGATCTCAAATGCAACCAGTGCAAACCTGGAAAGCTCCCACAAAACCTCTGGGACAGAGGAGAGCAGTGTGTTTTCCACGAGTTAAAGCCAACTGCACTCAGTTGGCTGAGGGAACACCAGGGCCATGGCCACTTGCCTCTGCAAAGCCAGCGGCATTCCAAGCAAAGATAAAGAGTGCCCAGAGCAAAGACAAGTGGGGGGAGCAAGCCAGGAGAGTGGGGGGCAATCAGGGCATCTGCTGAGGGCATCCAGGCTCCTCTATGGGGTCACCCAGTCCTTCCACTACCATGAGACAGCCCCAAGTCTGGGCATGACACCCAACCTTTTTTATGTGCGACTTCAGCACTTTTGGGTTGTCTTCCAGGATTTATTCTGATTCAGGAGACACTGTGCCTGGCCCACACCTCCAGTTCCCTTACATACCAAATCATCAGGCTGGAGGAGGCTGCTCTCCCTCCTGCCAAAGCAGTCAGGCTTAGCAAACCCAGCCAGTCACATCAAACCTTCAAAGGGCTCTCCAGCCATTCAACCCCTCCCAGGGAAGGGAGCAATGTTGGGTCTTGCCTTCTGCCTTCAACTGTTAAAGCCTTGGACACAAGCAGAAGCTGATGCAACTTGAAACGAGTGAATATCCCCACATACATAAAATCAGGGTGATTTGAATCATGCCTCACACAGGTTATGCTCAGGCAGAGCTCAGCCCTGCTCTGGTGCACTCAGGGGCACAAGCCAGGCTGTTCAGCAAGATCTCAAAGAATGGTGAGACAAAAGCCACCAGCAGACTCTAAGAGTCACAGTGGCCAGTCTGTCACTGCAGGTCTGCTCCAGTTTAGGGAAGAGCACAGCCCTGAAGCACAAGTCCATCCGAGTCCCAGGTGACAACATGGGAAGCGTGGCAAGATCCCTGCACTCAGAGCCACAGTCTGGGATATACACCCCTCACCTCCACCTTGGCTCCCTCCAAACACATCTCCCACTCTCCAGCAGCTCCTGACCGACCCGCAGCAGTGCAGCACTGTCCTGCACCAGTGCCCCAGGCCACGTGCAGTGAGCAACTCCCAGACAAGCCTCTGTCCGACCATGAGAGGCCACCCAGCCACATCCTGGGCCTGCAGGCCTGTGGAGTGCCAGGCTTCAGTGAGATTCCCAGCTGAAAAAACGCTTGGAGCAAACAGTATGACATTTCAAACACAACGTTCACATTATCCCATCTCCTCTACCAGGCCCACGGATGATCACCCTCAATAGCTGTTTCCTGGTTCTTGGGGGGATACACCCCATGAGCAGGGAGAGGAGAGAGCTCAGGAAATGGAGAGGCTGGCAAGCACAGAGCTTTTTCTATCCTGCATCCAGGACCTGGAGGCTGAAATGCTTCAGCTGCAGCTGAGCTGACACGCAGCAAAATCCCGGGGTCTTGATGAGACACTGGGACCCAACAGCTTCAGGATGTTCAAGACCCAAGGATAAGAGCCAGCCAACCGATCCTAAAGGGCAAACTCGCAGAGGCTTGAGAAACTCTGCATAAAACCCTGCTCAGCCCCAGCACGGGTGTCTTAGCTGGAGGTGAGAGTGAAGACCTGAAGGACAGGCAGCCCGGGGTGCTGGGGGCTCTGCCGTGCTCCCGCCCGGAGCCGGCACCCGGCGGCTCCCGTGCCCGGGGCAGGACCGGGAGCTGCGATCTCCCCGCACCGGGCGCGGGGAGAAGGCAGCTCAGGCACTGCACAGCCTAACGTGGGCAGTCACGGAGCCTCCCCGTCCCCACCGGCTGCTGCACGACCCTCAAGCCCGTTAAAACCCCTCCGGCTGTGCGGGTGTCCGGGCTGGGGTGCGAGCGGAGCCCCCAGGTCCCCCCAAAACCCCGGGCAAATGCACCCCGGCCGCCGCACAGCCCCGAGCCGGGACCCCGGCACCGCCCGCCGCCCCCGGCCGCCACGGCCTCCAGCCCCCGCTCGGGCCCACCGGCAACAGGTGGTGCGGGCCGGCCCGGGGGCGGCCGGGCCCAGGCGGCGCCTCCGGCCGGGAGAGCCCCAGGCGACCCCCGGCGCGGGCGGGAGCCGCGGCCCGCGGCGGGAGGCCCCGGGCGGGCGGCCCGTCCCCGCTCCCTCCCCCGCGCCCCCGCCGCCGCTCACCTTGGGGGTGGAAGCGCCGCGCTGCCGCTCAGTCCCCCCGGCCCCGCGCGTTCCCCCGGGCGGAGCAGCTCGCACCCGCCCCGGCCGCCCCGCCGGCCCTTCCTCCCGCCCGCCCTACGCCGCCGCCGTGGCGCAGCGCCCCGTCCCGGCCGCGGGCGTGCGGCGCGGAGACGGCGCAGGGACCGTCGTGAATAGCGCGGCGGGACTACGAGCCCCGAGGGGCGCCGCGCGCAGGAAGCGGAAGGCGGCGGCCGAGCGGGGCACCGGGAGGGGCGGTTCGGGGCTGGGGCAGGCCCGGCGGAGCCCCGGGCAGCGGCGGTGCCTCGGGGCCCAGGGACCGGTGAGCTCCGGGCGCGCGGAGGGCGGCGGCTGGAACGGCCGGTGAGGGGCGGCGGGCGCTGGGCGGCGGGCCAGGACTACAACTCCCAGCGTGCCTTGCGGCCCGTGGGCGAGCGCCGCCCCTCGGCCGGGGGTCGCAGCGCCCTCGGTGCTGCCCTCGGGGCCGGCGGGTCCTGCCCGGGCTGAGGGTCCCGGAGGGTCCTGCGGGGTCTTGGCGTGTTCCGGGGCTCCCGCGGCTCCCTTCGTCGGAGTCGCGGTTTGGGAAAGGCGGGTGCGTGGCCCTGAGCCCTCACACGGAGGGTCGGTGCGCCCCTGAGCGTCCCCGCCCGCTCCCCTGGAAGGTGTCGCCGTGAGGGGATGGAAGGATCCGGGCGTTCCCTGTGAGGATCAGAGCCCGCGGCTGAGCCAAGCTGAGCAGAAGCCGCTCGTAATTACAGCTCTTAATGACCTGGCGGCACATGAAGCGAAGGTGGAGCCGGCAGGGATGGCTCGGCGCTGCGGGCGATGTGCAGCCGTGGTTCGGCGTGGGACGGCGGCAGTGGGAGCGGGCCTGCAGCCCGGCCCAGCCCCGAGCCCAGCCCCACATCCCCACCCAGCCCCAGGCCACACTCGCCCGGTTCAGATGCACCTTCAAACCCTCTCACCCAAAGGAGATGAGAGCTGCTGCACTCACCGTGCTAGGCTGCTTCCATCTGCAGCCAGGAGTGAAAGTGGGGAGGGGGCCCAGATGGGTTCCCTGAGGGGAAACCAGTGGTCGTTGTTCCAGCAAAAGACACATCATTTAGGCCACCAATCTTGGAGGCAGATTCCTGGCTGCTAAGTGAAACGTGACAGTTGCTAAACGGGGAAAATGTTCTCTTCAGGCTGTTGGACTCTCCCCAAAGGGCACCCCAGGCTTTCTCTGTGGGTGCTGAAATGGCAAATGTTCATGAGACCTTCTGTAGGACAATGCCGGGACCAAAAGCTGATGAAGAGCTGGGGCTTCCCTTCATCTCTTTGTAAGATGTGACTGCCAGTTGTATCAACACATTTATTTGCAGACAGATCTTTTCTAGAGCCTGCAGACACAGTTCTGCCACTGTTCTTTGGGCTGGGCCAGGGGAGAAACAGCCCCATGCCTTCTCCAGGTGAGCACCCTCAGCTCTTCCAGCCTGTCAGAAATTCAATGAACTGGGATCCACATTCCCTACTTTTAGCTGGATAAACTGAGGCCCATAACTGGCAGTGCCCATCCCATCTATGAGCACTGGAGAAAGATGGAGGATTCCAGTTACTCCAGACAAATTCCTGTTCTGTCATTGATGATAAAGTGGATCAAACACTCCATTGGTGCAGCAGAGGCATCAATATTGCAGTGAGCTGCATTCCTGGGAATGAGGGGATGCTGTGGCTGAAGGTGAGGGGAATGCCACCTCCTGCTCTGCCCTGAGCAAACCTCATCACAGAAAACAATCATTTTCAAGCATTGTAACTCCACACTGATTGTTCCACAGCTTCTCCTCCACCTGCCATGCCCCCTAAAATGACCATTCCATGATTTTTCCTGGAGCTGGCTGGGCTGCTGGGCCATCCCCAGCTTTTTTTGGCCATGCAAACCTTGCTTTCCTCTGGCTGCAAAGGTTCTCCCCCACCCACCACCACTTCCCAAATCTGACGGAGGAGAGCATCAGCCAGCTCTCCCCACACCATGGGCTCACAGGGCTGGGATCCAGCCAGCTGTGGATCAATGTGTGTCAGCCCAGACACGGCTCCAGATCCCTCTGTGAGCTCCTGGCGCTGATCCTGAGCTGCTGTGCCCTGGGATACCCCCGAGGACGGGAGGTGGCCTGGAGCAGACCCAGCTGGCCCAGCACAGGGGTGCACACCCAGAGCTGGCAGGGACTGGAGGATGCACAGGGAGAATTCCCCTTGTGTTCTGGCATTGCTGGTGCCAGCAGCTCCTCCCTGAGGCACGTCAGGTGAGAAGAGAGAAAGGGTTTGCACGTTCCACATCCCAGGATCTTCCAGTCCTCGTTTCCCAGGACACCTGAATGAGCCTTCCCTCTGCTCTCACCTCTGCTGTGACCTTCCTGGTACCTGCCCTCAACCCTCTCAGCTGCAGCCTGAGCAACGAGGAGGCCCTGATGGGGCAGGACAGAAAGTTGTATGCTCCATCACTGGTTTGGGAGGAGACCTTCCTCCTTGAGCTGTTGCAATGGGAGGCTTTTTGCAGCCAGGCAGGTGCAAGGAAATGCAACCCTTTAGTAAATATAGAATGTGTATATATTGTATAAGGGTAGGGAGGCCCTGGAACAGGGTGCCCAGAGCAGCTGTGGCTGCACCATTCCTGGAAATGTCCATGCTGGACAGGGCTTGGAGCAACCTGGGACAGTGAGAGGTGTCCCTGCCCATGGCAGGGCTGGGACAAGATGAGCTTTAAAGTTCCTTCAACCCAAACCACTCCACAATTCTGTGATTATCTGTGTGTACATCTATCACTGATCAGTGACGTTTTTAGCTGGCAGGGATCTCACAGTTGTGCAGAAGGTGTAGTCCTGTGTGTAATATTGATGTGTGCAACACTGAGGGAACAATAAGATACAAACCTGGAAGAGTTTCACTTTGTCAAGAGAACGTTTCACCCACATTTTTGGTATGAGGGAAATTGGACTTGATGGCTTTGAGGGGCACCAGAATGCCCCAGGGGAGATCCAGACAGTGTTTGTGGAGGCACCTGGTCACTGCAGAGCTGTCAGCAGTGCCTGGTCTGACACCAGGCTCATGGTTCCTCCTGCTCACCCAGCAGCACGTGCTGTCACCTGCAGTGTGACAGCTGAGGGGATGGAGATGAACTGTGCTGCTGCAGCTGTGCCAGGATATGTTCAGTGTGCTCTGGTGTCTTTCTTGGTGTGGTTATGACCCTCAAACCTCTCCCTGCCTGAGGGAAAGGTATCCATCCCCTCTACTCAGGGAGGACTGTCTGTTCCAAAAGCCCCAGGTGATCCCAGGGCCCCACACCTGTCCTTGGGACTGAGTCTGTGGTCTAAAATGCCCCTCTGGGCCCCAAATGATGGGACATGGAGGATTGGGCTGTCTCTTGGGGTGCTGGAGCTGTGGGAATGTTCATGGCACTCTGGGGGTACTAGGAATTCCCTGTAGTCCTGGGGGAATTCTCACTAGAGGAGGAGAGTTGTCAACATTTCCTTAGGGAAATCTGAGAGTCCTGGGAGTATCAGGGCCTTCTTGGGGGAATCTGGAAGCTCTGGGAGTATCAGGCATCCCCCTGGGTGTGTGGTGTCCCCAGGAGATGTCACAGTCCCCAGTTCCTCACAAGCACTGCACAAGTGCATGGGGACCTCAGAGATTTGGGGTACCCCAGCTGTTGTCAGTGGGGTGGAGGTGTCAGGGGACCCCCAGGTCACTGGCCAGGGGGGTCCAAGGGGCTGTGACCCTTGGACACACCTTGGGGCAGGGGTAGAGAGATAGGGACCCCCAGGGCCTTGGGAAGGACAAGTCTCATCCCTGTGCAGCCCCTCTACCAACCCCACCACCCATCAACACCCAACTCTCCCCCTTGATTCTCTACTTTTCCAGTGCTCCCCAACAGCCCCTGCTCTCTGCAGCCCCCCAGCGACCCCCAACCTTCCCCAGAGATGACCCAGAGGATCCCACTGCCCCACCACTTCATTCCCCACTTGCTGTCCCACCCTGAGCCACTGTTTACCCAAGGAAAGAAAGGGTTTGGTAAGGGCCTGGGGTCCAAGGCCTCCCTGATCTCCTCTGACTGCTGGACAGTTTTCCCCGTGTTTGCCGTGGTCCTGATGGTTCAAGTCCCTGTCAGAGTCATTATGAAGGGTCTGGCTGTCCCCAGACACAGCACAGGGGCTCTGACCTGTCCCCTGTCCTCACACACTTGGGGTGGGTGGTCTCTCATGGCTCCATGGGGGGATTCTGTCACAGCCCCCCAGGTTAGCCTTTGGATTGCTGCTTGAACCATTCCCATCCCCACCACAGCTACTACAACACTTCAAATCATAGAATATGTCGAGTTGGAAGGGATCCACAGGGATCTCACTGCCTCTGGCTCCCTGCTCTTTGAGAGACCAGTCTTCCCAATACAAAATGCCCCAGGTATGTGGGGGCTGGAAGACTCCTCAGAAGGGGCTGAAGGCAGAGGAAAGAGTGGTAAAAAGGATTTTTGGCAGCAGTGCCTCTTCTGCCACCCTACCTAGGCAGAGAGCTGGCATGACATAGGTGGGAGCTAAGTTTTCACTGCAAGTCTGTCAGAATGGGTTGGTAGAAAGGGTTTGGTAGAGTGGGAGAAGAGAACCAGGTGTGTGTGAGGAGCTCAGTGTGACTCTGCTCCTTGGAGCAGCCTGCTCCAAAACCCCTGGGCTCCAAAGTGTCTCCCTCTCCCTGCCCTGCTGCCAGGTCCCACTGGAAGGTGAGTGAGGGGGTTGGAGATCCCCAGGATCCAGCAATAATGAACTCCCACATAAGGAACACCTGGAATGACACGGACTAAACAGACAGTAAGTGACAGAGGAGCTGAGACAATGCAGAATAAAGATTCTTTTATGGAAGAGGCAAAGCAGGTGCAGCTCTCACCACGTTCACCCAAGGAGGAAATGGGCTCCTGGCCATCAGTGGTGCTTGTGGGGCTCGTCTCTCAGGGGTGGCATGATCTCTCCAGTCTCTAAAATCCTGTCCCCCTGTGGGATGAGAGCATGGTGAGCATTGCCTGTGGCATCCAGACTCCCCTCTGCCAAGCCCAGTCCTTCACGGAACCTGCAACTGTCCCCACTCCTAGGCAAGAATCTCATCACAGCTCACTCAGAACACTCTCATTCACCCAGCATTCCCAGAACATGGGAATAACATTTGCTGGAATAACATCACAGCAAAATCACCTGGAGTCTGTACTTGCTTTACACCTTGTTTTCACTACACAACAGCAGCCACACATTTTGAGCCTGTTTTGTTTTAAAATTCAGTTACAGCACGGCATAACCCCCTCCAGCAGTGATCAGTGAGTTCCAGACCCACAGCCCATGGAGAGCCATGGAATCCCTCAAAAATCAACCTGCTGCCCCAGTGCTGCTTGTTCCAGCCCCAGGCACAGTCCTGGCCTGCTGAGCTGACATAACTCAACTGAAAAATTAGGCTGAAGACAGAGGCCAACAGCCTGTATTTAAGCATGTTGCTTTGTGGTTGTTTGGGATGGAATATTTTATAGTTTTATTTTAGACAGAGCACAATTAGGAGGTATTATGCCAAAAATGGGCAGCAGTCAGAAAGGGCAGAGCTGATCTTCTGTGGGAATGTTTGCCCTCTGACTTGTTACACCCATCAGTAACAGCTCAGAGCCTGGAAGCAAAAAAGAGCAAACATTGTGACACTCTCTGCTACATGGAACTTATCCCAAGCTGAGGTGACACCTGAGTGTTGGTGACCTTCAGGGACAACTGGAAGCAAGCCAGAACCAGCATTCTCAGTGCTGACAACGAGGAGAAGCAGAGCCACTGCTTGTGGTTCCATGTGTTGAAAATCACCAGGGCTTTGAACACCCATTCCCAACAGGAATGTTTGTATTTTCCAGCCAGGACAGGCAGCACCAGCCAGGCTCTGACAGAGGAGGTGACACTGAAACAGGGACTGAGGACACGATCAGAGTGCCCACACCCACTGTCCCTGTGCTGCCCACAGGACACAGCACATCCCTGGGCAAAGATGTCACCAGACATTTCTCAGATGCTGCACAAACCTGCCTGGAAACCCCTTCCCAGCTGTGTTTCACAGCTGGAAGGTAAAAGAAGTGTGACGAGACTTACTGGGAATATCCGTGGATTGGACACAACCACACCATGCGGCGATTTCTGGAAGCAGGGGGAGAAAAGAGGGAAAGAGTAAAGAGAACAGTGTTACTTGGAGGAAATGGGCACCATGACCCTTCCAGAATACAAACTCTGCTAAGCACAAGTCTTATTAAACCTTCCACTACTTAGAGAAACACCTCAGGCTACCACACTCACACCTGCCAGGGAGAGCAGGACCTGCCCTTTCCCCTCCCCACACCAACAGCTGCCCTGGTTATGCCCAGGGCTGTTCCTGCAGCACAGGAACAATTCAGGCACAACTTTTCTGCTCACATCACAGCAAAAGCTGGGCACGATCAAAAATCATGGAATGGTTTTGGCTGGAAGGGACCTTAAACCTTCCACCCCCTGCCATGTCCAGGGACACCTCCCACTGTCCCAGGTTGCTCCCAGCCCCATCCAGCCTGGCCTTGGGCACTGCCAGGGATCCAGGGGCAGCCACAGCTGCTCTGGGCACCCTGTGCCAGGGCCTGCCCACCCTCCCAGGGAACAATTCCTGCCCAATCTCCCAGCCAGCCCTGCCCTCTGGCACTGGGAAGCCATTCCCTGTGTCCTGTCCCTCCAGCCCTTGTCCCCAGTGCCTCTCCAGCTCTCCTGGAGCCCCTTCAGGCCCTGCCAGGGGCTCTGAGCTCTCCCTGGAGCCTTCTCCTCTCCAGGTGAGCACCCCCAGCTCTCCCAGCCTGGCTCCAGAGCAGAGGGGCTCCAGCCCTTGGGGCATCTCCGTGGCCTCCCCTGGACTCTCTCCAGCAGCTCCAGGTGCTGCTGCTGTTGGCCCCAGGGCTGGGGCAGCTCTGCAGCTGGGGTCTCACAAGGGTGATTCTTTGGGATGAAGTATCACACAGAATTTATATATAAGTGCTACCCCAGCAAGGAAACACAAATGGTGAACAGTTCACGGGGAACAACCTTCATCTGCAGCCGAATGCAAGCAGCACCTTCACACACCCGGTGTGGGATCACTCCTCGCATCATCCCCCCGCCCCTTCCCGGGCATCCCCTTTAACCCCCCTGGCCCCGCACTCACCTGCAGGTGGTACTTCAGGTAGTAGGTGATGACCCAGGCGGGGAGCAGCACCCGCAGCATGAGGAAGTTGCCGCCCTGGTAGAGCTTGTACACCTGCGGGCACAGGGACAGTCAGGCCGGGGCAGCGGCCCAGCAAAGGCCGCCCGGGGCCCGCGTCCCGCCGCTCACCTGCTGCCGCCAGGCATCCCCGGGCTGCAGGAAACCCTTCCAGAAGGCGGCCACGGGCCCGAGCTTCTGCGGGGGCAGGACGGGCTCCCGCGGGCTCAGCTCCTGGTCCCGCAGCCAGCGGCGCCGCAGGGCGCGGAGCTGCTGCACCCGCAGCTTCTCATCCTCCACAGCGCGGCTCATGGCGCCTCAGCCCGCCCGCTCCGGTCCGGCTCGGCCCCGCTCGGCTCTCTCCGGTCCGGCTCGGCCCCGCTCGGCTCGCTCCGGTCCGGCTCGGCCCCGCTCGGCTCGCTCCGGTCCGGTTCGGCCCCGCTCGGCTCACTCCGGTCCGGTTCGGCCCCGCTCGGGCGCCGTGTCCTTCGCCGCGGCGCGCGGCAGTGACGTCACGGGGCGCGCAGTTGTGACGCGCGCAGCCAAGGCCGCTGAGGCGGTGGCCGGGTTATGGCGGCTGTGCCGTGAGGGAAGCTTGGGGAGCCGGGAGTGTCTGGGGAAAAAAAGAGCTCAGGGGTGACTCAGCTGTGGCCTCTTCCAGTGCCTGCAGGGAACGGACGGGAAAGATGGTGGAAGTCTGTTTGCAGCAGCATGGAGGGACAGGACACAGGGAATGGCTTCCCATTGCCCAGGGCAGGGCTGGCTGGGAGATTGGGCAGGAATTGTTCCCTGGGAGGGTGGGCAGGCCCTGGCACAGGGTGCCCAGAGCAGCTGTGGCTGCCCCTGGATCCCTGGCAGTGTCCAAAGCCAGGCTGGATGGGGTTTGGAGCAGCCTGGGACAGTGGAAGGTGTCCCTGCCCATGGAATGGGATGGTCCCTATTCACCCTTCCCAGCCAAACCATTCCATGATCCCACTGATTCCATTATTCCACTATTCTGTGGTTCCATGTTTCCAATGATTCCACGACTGCATAACTACAATGTTTCCGTGATTTTTATGTTCCCAATGATTCATTAATCCAGTTATTCCATGTTTCCCCGATTCCAGTGTTCCGTGATCCCGATGTTTCCATGACCCCGGTGTTCCCTTGACCCCGGTGATTCCCTGCTCCCGGTGTTTGTTTTCCCGCGCTGTCTCTGTCCGGGTCTGGTCGCAGCCCGCTCCGGTCCCAGCCCGGTCCGGTTCGGTCCCAGCCCGCTCCGGTCCCAGCCCGCTCCGGTCCCGGTCCGGTTCGGTCCCAGCCCGGCTCGGTTCGGTCCCAGCCCGGTTCGGTCCCAGCCCGCTCCGCTCCGGTGGCAGCGGGGGCGTGGCGCCCCCTTCCGGCGCGGGCAGCTCCGCCCGGCCGTGTCCCGGAGTCGCGGGTTCGATCCCCGCTCGGGCTCTCCCTGCTCCCAGCCCGCGTCGGGCGGTGCCGCTCCGCCCTCTGGGCGGCTCCTGCTCGGGGGGCTGCGCCAGGCGAGGCCGGGGATTCACGGCCTGCCCTGCCCGGCCGTGCGCTGCGGGGCCATGGCCGAGCCGGGGCTGGCGCTGCGCTTCCAGCGCCGGTTCCTGGCGGCGCGGCCGCTCCGCTCGCTGCCCTGGCCGGTACGGGGGGAGCCCGGGCGGGGCGGGGGAGAAGGCGGCACCGCGGCGTTTTTTATTCATTTATCCTGTTTTTAGGAACTCGAACAAAGCCTGCGGACTGCGCCGGACTCTGCGCTGCTGGCGGATATTCTGCAGAAGGTGAGGGGCAGCCCCGTGCCGCCAGCGAGCGGTGCCAGCGCGTGTCCCAAAGCCGCCGGAATTGCTCAGGAATAGAGATCCGTGACCCGCTGCCGCCGTGGTTCGTTAGGCCCCCAGAGCTGCCGATTTCCTTCTCTACCTGGTGTTCATTTGGGTGTTTTAGATCCAGAGTGAGGGCCGCGTGCCAGAGGTGATGGCACGGTCAGCGCAGCCTCTCCTGGATATTCGGGGATACAGGGAATGGTGGTGCCTAAACCGTCCCTGCAGGTGGAGATCACAAATCAGGCAGCAAACCAAAACAGACAGAAGGAAGAGAAGAGCAAAAGAAGGAGGAGAGTAAATTGGATTGTTTCCATTCCATTTTCGTCTTTACTCTATTGAAAAGTGAGATTTTTGTCGCCACAAAAAAAAGAAATTTGTGGCCACAGATCTGTGAACTCACAAACCCGTCAGAAATCAACCCATTTCAATTTCTAGCTCAGCATCTCTTGTACAGACTCAGTTCCAAAGCATTTCATGGCACCCAGAGGCAATTGATGGTCTTTCTGTGGTCCTTAGTGCCTGTCCTAAATCCTGCCCTGTGTAATTGGTTTCCATGGCTGTTCTAATTGTAGACAATTCTTCACCCTCTGTGTGTGAAATATCCCCCTTCAGCCAAGTACAGAAGGTGCTTCCTGACTGAGCTCATCAAAAAGGTACCTCTTGCTTTTCAGCTTATTTTTCACTTGTTTTTCTCTTTTTTTTTCCTTGAAAATACCTCACGTAATAACCAACTACAACATTCAGAGTAAATCCCCTGTACTACAATGGGCCTTTAGAGTGCAAATGTTTTCTGTTTCACGACAATGTGATGCTCAGAGCTGCCCTGTTCCCCTCCCCACAGCTTGAATCCACAGCAGCTGAACCCCTGGATGAACTCTACGAGGCCCTGGCAGATGTTCTAAAAGAAGAAGAAGAATCTACTCGCTGTTACAAAAACTACCTGCTGGTAAAATCTGACACTGCACTGCTCTGAATCGCATTTACTCACCCAAACGAAGCAGTAATTGGCTTTAAAAACACCCACGTTTTTAAAAACACCAAGGAAGCCTGGAGTGCTTCCTGCCCTTTTTTAGGTGCTCCTGTTCATTGTAAACTCTGAATCCATGTGTTGCTCCATCTTTGCCTTGCCTGTCGTGCAGCCCTCGGGGGACTGTGTGAGCCTCTGCGAGAGCACGGCGCTGGTCAGCGGGGGCACCACGGGGCTCGTCACCTGGGAGGCAGCTCTGCTCCTGGCCCACTGGGCTCTGCACAACCCCAGCCTCTTCAGGGACAGGTACAGCAGCAGCCCTGCAGCGAGGAGCAAAGAGCTGCTCACTCCTGTGGGATCACCGAATGGGTTGGCTGGGGAGGGATCTCATTCCATGGGCAGGGACACCTTCCACCATCCCAGGCTGCTCCAATGTACAGCTGTGTCCTGGGGAATGGCCCAGCACAGGTGACACTCACCTGTCTCACCTGCCTGAGACACAGCCCTGTAGTACCAGGAGGGAAAAAAAACCAAACCAAAAAAGCTTATTTAGCTTACTTTCCATAAGAATTTCAGCTTGGAGTCTCTTTCCAATGACTCACTCTAAATCAGGATTTCCCACTTTCACGGGGTATCCAGAAAATGATCACAGAATGGTTTGAGTGGGAAGGGACCTTAAAGCCCATCCAGTGCCACCCCTGCCATGGGCAGGGACACCTCCCACTGTCCCAGGCTGCTCCAAGCCCTGTCCAGCCTGGCCTTGGGCACTGCCAGGGATCCAGGGGCAGCCACAGCTGCTCTGGGCACCCTGTGCCAGGGCCTGCCCACCCTCCCAGGGAACAATTCCTGCCCAATCTCCCATCCAGCCCTGCCCTCTGGCACTGGGAAGCCATTCCCTGTGTCCTGTCCCTCCAGCCCTTGTCCCCAGTCCCTCTCCAGCTCTCCTGGAGCCCCTTCAGGCCCTGGCAGGGGCTCTGAGCTCTCCCTGGAGCCTTCTCCTCTCCAGGTGAGCACCCCCAGCTCTCCCAGCCTGGCTCCAGCCCTCTGATACTGTGAGCTACACAACTGTAATTTAATAACAGAAATATTTAATAACAGGCTATACACCCAAAATAACTGAAATTACACCCTTTTGCTGCTGAGTAATTGCTTCTCTTGTCTGTTTTGCCAAACTTTAACCCAGGAGAGGACCTGTCAGGACATGGTTTAGGATCAAACCCTTGCAGTGTGCAGTCTGACCTGCTCTGTGAGATCAGCTGCTCAGTTTTCAGTAATTTAAATAATGACCTTCACTCCAAGCTGGGATTCACCAAGGATTATCTATGTTAGATGATTAGTGTGCAGCTCTGATCACATCATTTCTACTTTATTTATAAGCAGTGAAGACAAGCAAGAACTTATGAGGAAGGATAATTTAATAATAATTAAGCTGACAGGGGAAGGAATTGTGCTGCTCAGTGTCTGTTTCTCTCCAGTGACTCAAAACTGGAGAGCCAGCTCAGGTGCAAACACCTGTGCTGCAGATGGCTAAAGCCAGGTGGGAATGTCTCTCATCCCTGTGGTGGGAATGCTTTGTGCCTTACAGAAAGCAGCATTTCAGCTAATTAATTTTATGCTGACAATTCCACCCTCAGTTATTCCCAACTCTCCAGTTGCTTGGGACAAAGGTTACGTTGTGGATGGTTCACTCAAAAATTATTGTAATTATCTGGAACTGATTTTACCTTTAATTATGTTTAGAATGTTTTGATTGCCAACTCAGCTTAGAGCCCTAATAGTACTTTTTACTCTGTTACCCTCAGGACAATCCTGGAATTAGGGAGTGGGATTGGTTTCACTGGCATTGCCATCTGCAAGACCTGCCAGCCCAGGACATTCATATTCAGTGACTGCCACCCCCGTGTTCTCAGCCAGCTGGGAGAGAACATCCACCTCAACGGCCTCATCCCAGAGCCTGCCCTGCCCTGGGGCAGCCAAGCAGAGTCCCAAGGACAGCAGCTGGAAGGAGAGAAGTGCCAAACCCCACAAGTGATTGTTGCTGAGCTTGACTGGGGCTCAGTGACAGAAGAACAACTGCTGGGACTCAGAGCTGACGTTGTCATTGCAGCAGGTACCACCCCCACTGACAGGGAGCAGGGATGGGCAGGGCTCACAACAAAACCCTGGCAGCCTCTTGAGGAATTACAGAATAACAAAAACCAGCTACAGACTTTCTTTGGGCTTGGCTGTGTATAAATTCAGAGGGAGTTCTGTAAAATATCCAATCGTGGAAATTGTAGTGACAATAAGGACGATAGTGGTGATACCCAGTGAGAGCAGAGTGTCTCAGCTGCAGGTCTTACACCCTGACTTGGAGCTTTGCAAAGAAAAAAACCTGAGAACCCAGGTGCAAAAATGACTTTGGCATCCAAGCTATCACAGTGAACAGGAATTCTATGAAATGAAGTCACTGCCTGGTCCCTAATGCCAGTGTCACTGCTCATTGCCCAAAGCAGCCCCAGCTGCACCTGAAGGCAAGAGCTGAGGGGCACTGACAGCTCTCTGCCCTTTGCTGTTGCCCAGTGCAGCAGGGTGTGCCCTGAGCACACTGCAGCACCAGGAACTGCAGTGCTACACACCCCTGGACACCTCTGTGTAGGGAGCAGCCCCCTCTGAGCATCAGCACCCTGCTCCCCTTGGTGGTCACTGACCTCTCACCACCATTCCTGCTCTCCAGGGAATGACTCCAGGTGAAAAACCTCTGTAAGTCCTTGGCATCAGCCTCTAAACCACTCACCTCTAACAAGGCAGGTTTGTTTTGCCAAGGGCAGTGGGAATGGAGCACCAACACTCAGTGCTTCTGCTGCTTCCCTCAGGATGGGCATAAATAAAATATCTGACAATCCATTTACAAAAAGGAGCACTGATTTTTAGTGAGCAGGGCATAGCCCATAAAATATCAATATTCTCCTGCACTGTGAAGATCGTATTTCTGCTTTGCAGTTTATATTCTGGTTTTTGCTCAATTCTCAATAAATATTGTATGTTTCTTTTTTCTTTTTGTAGATGTGGTGTATGATCCTGAGATAATTTTAGCCCTCATTGGGATGCTACAGAAACTCTCCACCTCCAGAGCAGACAGGAAAGCTCCTGAGGTGTTCATTGCTTCCACAATCCGAAATCCAGACACGTATCAGCTGTTCCAGGCTGAGCTGGGTGGGTGCCTGTTCCATCCTGTGTTCAATAGTTTTGCTTTCTGCCTCTTTCTCCATTACTTGTTCTGTGGTAGAGGAGCAGGAGCATTGTCCAGGAGCAGGGTCTTCTCCTAGAGCTGGATTCAAGAGCAGTGGCTTTTGCACCTGGATTTCATCAGGAGCTTGGAGCTCACCTTTAGGTACAGCCTGGCTCTCACAGCTCACACCTGTGAGGGGTGGTTTGTAAGTCTGGTGCCAGTGGGAAAGTAAAAAAGGTTTGAGCTGAAAGGAGGGAGCCATCAGTGCTGCACTGTCACAGTGATAACACCTGAGATGCAGCCTAAACCCTTTGTCTTATCTCACCTGTTCTTTGAGGGTTCAACCCCCCAACTGGAGATTAAATAAAATAGGGATTTGGGGATTTTTCTTCATACACACTTCTAAAGCCTCTTTTGGAGTCTCTTGGCTGTTCAGCTGGTGTTCACCAACTGGACCTGATGATCCTTTGTGGGTTCCTTCAAATCAGGATATTCTATGAAATTCTGCTTAATTCACAAAGTGACACTGAGTGTTCAGCAGAGACATTAATCTTTAAAAAAACCTCTCCCAAGCATTTGCCTGTTGATCACAGCATGCTAAAGATCCCTTTTTACAGAACTTGTCATGCAGCTTTTGCTCTGCATTTGATTAAGCACAATTATGATTGCCAGTGTTTCTCTTCACAGATAAAGCTGGGATCAGGTGGCAGGTGATTCCAGCCCACAGCAGCTGTCGTTTTCTCTATGATGTACAGCCAGATGTAACTATTCTACAGCTGTTTGTGTAGGCCTGGCAAACAGAACTGGAATTTTGAGACCAACAGGAGCTGTCTCAGCCTTGTAACAAGATTATCCTGGATTCTGGAAACAAGAGGTTCTGAGGGTACAACTGTACACCTGGACATGTGGACACACATCCTTCCTTCCTTCCTGTAATTCCTGTAATTCCCAGCATGGATCCAAGGCTGCTGCTGCCCCTGGGAAGTGACTGAACCTCAAGCAACAGAAACCAAAAAGCCCCAATCACACTTCATTTTCATTCTGTAGAAGACAACAGAATTCAAGTGTTTGGTTTTTTTTTTTTCCAAATGTGTTGTGATTTGTAAGAATTGGGGGCAACCTGCAGGATCACAGGGTGAGGATCTCACACAGACAAAGGAGCAAAACAATGTTTCAGAGTAATCAGTGATACTAATTGATACTAAAGCCAGCTGTAATTGTCTATTCTGGTCTTTTCTGTCTGTATATAGTTGCAGTTTGGGTTACCTTAAACCCCCCAATAAAACAGGGTAATACCTGTAGCTGTGTCCCAGGATGACTCTGCTGTAAATCAGGTTTGTCTTTACTCTGCAGTGATGACAATTCTGAGCTGATGTCTCAGTCTCTCACCTAAGGACTTGCCACCTCCACAGTGGCTGCTGGGAATCCATCCCCTCAGGCTGGGCTGGGCAGGAAAAGGAATCACTCTCCATAGCAATGCTCCAGGTGTCCTGCAAAGGGGAAGGATTGAGCTCCCCTGCTCTGAAACTTTCCATCATCCATTGATCATTCTGTCAGGCAGCATTGGTCCTGAAGCAGAAAAATCAAAGTGCTGCTCATTCTTCTCTTTTGACTTCCTTTTTCTCTATTAAAAACTACTTAAAAGGGAATGAAAAAACTTCAACCTCCTCCTTCTGTAGCAATGAAGAGAAAACTGATGATACCTAATTTGAAACCTGAAGAATCTTCTTATTCTTCAAGCTAAAGGAGACCATGACTGTTGGTATCAAGCAGAAATAACCCCAATCCAGGTTCTGGTTCCCTGTCCCCAAAAAGAAAGAACTCAAAAGTGTTATTTCCAGAGTAAACACAAACTGGCAGCCCACACAGGAGCTCCTTTATCTCCCCTTAAACAAAATTTGAGTCAAAGGTTCTGTACAGAGCTCATTTTGGACCTAAAAAGTTCTGTTATAGGAAGAGGAAACCTCTCTAAAGCTTTTGGCATTACTGTTTAATTAGAGAAGTGCCTAATTTACCTCCATGTGCACAGGAATGGCCAAACCCCTAGACAGGATTTTGACTGAAAACAGGGAAAAAACCACTAAAATATTGGCAAATCAATCTTTATGGATCGTTCTTCAATCAATAAGCTGGAGGTTTTGCCAAAGTCCTGCAGTAAAGCAAGCTGACTCTATTTTCACCTTTTCTCTTTTGACAAAAGCAGATAGTCAATAGCTGCTCAGTCAGAGTCTAAAACTGCTGCTGCAGAACCCACTGTCCACCTCCCTCCCTGAAGCAGGAGCTCTGAAGAGAAGCAAACAAATCCAAACCAAGCACATTTACCAATGACTGACATCTGTTTTATCATCAAAAAGGTGATAAAAGAAAATCTTGTAAGCATTAGGCTTGCATGTGAATACTGAGCTTTATAAAAATCTGAAGGCTATACCTGAATAAGCACTCACAAAGCAAAGTGCCTTCTGACTAAGTTATACACACTTTCTTCATATATTTTGGGTTTATTTCTCCCTTTCTGTTCAAGAAGAGATGAATTTTATGTTCTTTCCCAAGGTAAATGGGCACATTCACTTCAGAGGACAAGGAGAGCACTCACTGCAAGCTCTGCTTTGCTCTAAGTGCCCAGCAAAGCTGTCACACACCAGAGCTGTGCTTCCACACTCCTGCACACGTTGTCAAAAGGAAAAACAACCTGGAAACAAAAAGGTTCTGTCCCAATAAAACCACACAGGAGGATACTCAGTGCTTGGGCAGTTAACTGGCCATCGAATTGACCAGCTGAAATGAAACAAACTCAAATGAAAAGCATTGCCATATGCCAAAAAAGCCAAATCACCTACTAAAGTGCTGATTGTACAGGAGGTATAGTTTCTATCTGTATTCAAGGATCTGCACCAAAAAGGGCCCTTCAAGCAGCACAGGTTCTCAGACAACAAACAGCCTCAGCACCTTCAGCACCTCTGACTCACCCAGGAAGCTGAAACTGTAAAGGAAGAGTGTGAGAGCCCCGATGCAAGAGGAAGGAGTTAGAAACTCTAAGTGCAGACAATACAAAATGTTTATTCACTGTTTCCCAAATCTCTGCAGCTGCAGGAATGTGTCTGACACCCTCCCTCCCCCCAGTCACTCCGTGCTCCCCAGCAAGGGGAGGACAGTCTGGTCCCAGCCCTGGTCCCAGCGCAGCTGCCGCGACGCTCGCAGGTTCTCTCGGAAGCTGTGAAGTTTCCCTTCTGAGGCAGCGAAATCCAAGAAAAGCATCTGTAATTCAAAAAATAAAACCACAGAAAAATAACTATAATGTTCCATTTCAGGCTCATTCCAGCTTTCCCAGTGTTAACCCTCAAACTACAGCTGCAGTTCTGGGGTCTGGCCCCACAAAGAGAGAAGGAGGACAATACCTGAAATGCCTTTGCCAGCATCAGGTACACATTGCAACAGAAGTGAGGCAAACAGTGCTCACAGGCACTGTGAGAATGTAAAACACACGGGTGATGCTCAGATCTGAAAAGGCTCCTCACACAGTGGCCCCTCTGGGGTTATTTCTGGGGGGAAGGAAATCAGGCAGAGCCTTTACCTTCAGTTGTTCTGCGAGTTCCTTCGAGTCCCTGAATATCAGACCGTTCACATTGTGTTTCACCAGTTCATGTAAACTGAAAAAAAGTCACAGAAAGAAAACTGAGGCAAAGAGCAGTGAGTGGGACATTTACAATGTTGCACAGTGACACCCAAAGGGACCAAGCCAGGATATCTGAATCATTATGGCCCCAGATGTCACAAGCTCCACACCTGACACAATGGAATTAAACAGGCACTTTTAAACAGTTAAAGAATTCTCCTCCTTTCTATGTCACACTAAATCTACCACATCTGTACCAAAGAGTCCTCATTCTGTCTCTGTGCCACTCATCTGGTTACAAACCAGAGTAATGATCTACTTTAAAACTAGATTTTTTTTCCACAAGGAAAATCTGTCCACGATCCATCATGAAATCTTCACAGAGAATTTATCTTCTTTTCTAAAACTACTGTTTTCCCAAAGGACCATAAATTCCAAGAATGCCCATGCATGCACTCAGCCTTTCACTGAACAGATGTGTCCATGCAGAAGAAAGCTTTTTTTAAAATTAAGTATATGGAAACAATGGAATACAGGGATTTATTTATTTTTTTTAAGGCAAGTGCTTGTATTAAATGCTCCCAATTTTGTAGAAACTAGTATTAACTTTTAAACCTTGATTTCTATCTTACTGAATTTTAAAAAGGGGCATAATACAGGAATCTCTTTGAACTCCTGCAGTAGCTGCTGAACTCTGGCTTTGTAAGAATATTGTTTTATGTGATTCCCTTGAGCTGTAACAGAATAAGCCCTTACCATTCAAAATGTATTGCACACACAGGTAAACAGCAGCCAAACATATCCACCACCTTCATGGGCAAATCCAAACCACTGGAGGATTTATGGAGACACACCCCCAGGTCTGCTGAGCCTGAAAAACCAACACAAGGCAGCCTGACCTCCCTGAAAGCAGCTCCTCTGCCCTCCTGCAAAACTTTCTTTCTGTGCTGCTTTGGATGGTGCAAGTGAAACTTCCAACTACCCAGACACAATTTCAAGCAATCAGGGAAAAAAAATAAAGGATTTGTGTTTGGGGACAGAAATCAGTTATGTTTTAGAAAAGTGCCAAGTGAGTGCATGCAACATTAAAGGGGATTTTGAAGTTTCATGTACCCTGAAACAGCCTTTCTGCCTCTTAATCTGCTAAAAATGAGTAAGTAAAGGAAAATCCCATCACAATCCAATCAGGATACACTGCATGGCTCACTAGTGACCTCTCCCAGCTGAAGTCAGCTCAAACAGAGGAATTGTGATTTTACAGACATTATGTTTGTTATTTGACAAGGACCAAATAAATAGTGTTTTACAGCCACATAAATTGTCAGGCTCTAACCCTGCAGAATGAAGATCACATTGAATGTGTATTTTATAACTCTATCACTCCCACTTCATGCTGTTGCAACGAAGATGCTGAGGGAATAACATTCCAATGACACATTAATTTAGAATTTCAGCTACTTTTGGTCCCTCAACCAACAACTTTTTCATTTCATTTATGGAGTGAGCCTGAAAGTGAAGTGGAACATGCACAGGCACCTGTATTTCAGCACAGCAGGAAGAAACAAAGACAGCAAAGAACAGCCTGGAACAGCAACACAGCTACTCCTTGGGAAAACAGGGAAAAGCCAGCCAGAGGAATTCATCAGCTTTGCTGGGATGAGTCAAATCCATGAATATCCTGTCAGTAACCAGCAACATTCCTGACTAAATTCTCCCAGCTCCTGTGCAGGCTGCATCAGCCCCCTGCAACTGTGCTGAGCTGTTTCCCACACATCCTCAAGCCTTTTCCATCATCCACTATTTACCAAGCAGAAGAGGGTAATCCTCAGCCTCCAGCCATGGTGTACAGATCTGGATATGCTTAAAGTGCAGCTTCTGGATCAGACCATTGTAGTAATCTTTTAGAGGTCCTTTACCTGTTTAAAACAGAAAAAAAAATGTTTTATCAAGATGACTGAAAACTGTGTGGTGTGTGCAATACAAGCTCCTGTTGGATCAGGTGCACAAACAGGATACAACACTTGTGGTACCCTAAAAAGACATGAAAAATCTAAGTTCCCTCAGAAGCAATGTGCACCTGGACTTCTCTCACTCAGGATTTCAATGAGTTTTCCATCAGTGTCGAATCATGGAGCTTTTAAGGTGGGAAAAGCCCTCTCAGATCAAGCCAAACTGTTCCCCAGCACTGCCAGGGCCAACACTGACCCACACCCCGAGTGCCACATGCACTTTAAACTCCCCCAGGGATGGGGACTCTACCAGTGCTCTGGGCAGCTGTGCCAGTGCCAGACCACCCTTTCCATGAAGGAATTCTGCCAATATCCAGCCTAAACCTCCCCTGGCACAGCTTGAGGCTGCTTCCTCTGACATTGCTTTTGCAGCATCATCTCGACATTGACCTTAGATTGTTTTTCATGCAGAGCTGGAGCAGACAGGGAGGCTCTTTAAAGATGTGCCACAACTGGTGGCTGGTGCAATAACTCAGCTATAAATCACTGTCCTTATCACCAGACACAAAGGCAACAGCCTCTCCTCTCTCCCACCAGCAACAGAAGAGTCAGCACAGAACAAAAGTGACAACTGAAACTGCTGTCAGCACCAAAAGACTTGCAGCACAAACATTCTTACCTGTTATCACACACACTAAAGCTGGAAGCTTGGCTCCCTCCTTGATGAACCCCTCATAATCTGGAGAAGATAAAACACTGGTCAGAGCTGAGAAATCTCAGGCTGCTTGGCTGAAGAGTGGTGACAGTGCATTAAGTTATTGAGCTTCCCACTACAAGCAATTTCCTTACAGGCATGTATTAGTAACACAGCAGTAAATTCAGCAATGTTAACATTTAAAGCCTTCTACAGAAATAAATCAGGCTGTTTATGCACAAAGCATTTCTTCAACTGCTCCCCAATCAGTTGCTTCAATAGATGAATTTAGAACTGCAGCTGTGAAGTCTACAAGATAAAACAATGTATTCCCTCCCTTCTCATTAGCAGATACCTGTGGTGAGTAGGTGTAATAGCTCAGAAAATAAAACTGCAGTTTAGGAGCCAGTTAAGAGATTTAATTCTCTCTGACAATTCCTCTAATTGAATTCAGATGTTGCACTGCTGTATTTCAATTACCAATCTGAAATTAGTGCTAATTAATCAAATACAACTGCATTTTCACCTGAATATAGAAGCATTGCTCTTTAGCAAAACCCCGAAGTGTCCAGAGGACCTCTTTGAAAAAGTCAGATCAATTCCTCCATACCAACCTTCTAAAGCTCTTAAAAGGACTGAGAAGTCTTCATCCTCTGAAAGAGAAGGCTTCATTAGTGACACTCATATTTCTACCATTTTTAATTCTTGTCTTTAAATAACAGTTGAGATTTTCCTCACCTTCACCTACACAATTTAAATACTCAAAGGTTAAGTACATAGTCTGTACTTAAAGATTACTATTTAACTAAAATGTGCTATAAAAATCCCCTCGTTTATTTTCATAAATAAAAATGCACAACCATCAACTTTTTTGTTTATTTATTTCCCTTGTTGGCAACATGACAGACAAACCAGCTACAAATACTGTGCATCTTCAAAGCTATCAAGTTTAAATTTTCTAGTTTCTGAAACTGAGAATTAAGTGTAAAAACAGTCCTGATTATCCAAAGATAAAGACAATCCTGCCCATGGTCAATGGCAATGGATTTGTTTCCAGTCTCTGTTCCCTTCCTCATACAGAGGGAAAAAAATGTACATAATTATGTAATAAACATCATCAGAAATCATGGAATCACAAACTGGTTTGGGTTGGATGGACTTTGAAGCTCATCTCATCCCAGCCCCCTGCCATGGGCAGACTTCAGGTGCAGAGTGCTCAGTAAGGAGTAAATATTTGATTTTTCAATCTGTTTTACACCACCATGCAAGACAGTATGCCTAGAATGAAAGCTAAAAGAAACCAAATGGGAAACCTTTTTTAATAATTCTTAAAGTTAAGCTCTGTATTTAAAATATAACTTCAAAAAAATCACTCATTTGTAGCATTGTGTAAGTTACACAACATTTAGTCGCATCACACACCTTGTCTTCAAATTCTCCCAGGAAAACAAAGGCCAAACATAACTTCAGGTGTGAGAAAGTTGTCTTGGGTTATGGAACCAACAATGTGTATTCCATTTCATCTGTTGAAAGCAGCTGGGGAGATGTTTTTTCTTTATCTCTTGTAACTCTGGGGAGGGGGTGGATGCTTTCAGATAATGGCCCAGCTGATAAAACCAGATGGGGCAGTGTTTGTTATCTCTGTCACCATCCATCCTCCCTCCAGGGGGATATCTGCTGCTAATGGGCCATTAGGGATTATCTGCTGCTAATGGGCCATTAGGGATTATCTTCTGCTAATGGGCCATTAAGGATTGTCTGCTGCTGATGAGCCATGAAGGCCCACCAAGGACAGGACACATTCCACCATCCCATTGGGAGATGCTCCACCCAGTGGGAGGAGCCAACCATTCCTACCTGGATAAAAACTTGAGATGTAGGAACACCAGGGATCTGGTTCCATGGATTCCCGGAGGAAGACTGGACCCTTCTCACCATCACTGGACCCTTTTCTCTCAGGATCATCTCTGCCCCACCAGAACCACCTCTGCCACTCCAGGAGGACTCACTGTGCGCTGCTCCCAACACCCTGACCAACAGGGTGTCAGGTTGGAGCTCTGACTCTGTCAGGGTTTCTAGGATTTTTGTTTGTTTGTTTGTTTTACTGCTACATTTGTATTGTTAATATTCCCAGTAAAGAACTGTTATTCCTATTCCCAAATCTTTGCCTGAAAGCCCTTAATTGCAAAATTATAATTTGGAGAGGGTGAGGGGTTTCCATTCTCCATCCCAAGGGAAACTCCAGCTTTCCCTGGCAGATACTTGTCTTTCCAAACCAAGACAAAAGTACAAAGAGCACTGTTTTATGTGAAAAACAAAACTGATTCCCAACCTGTCCAGCTGGTGCTGCTGATGAGAAGGGCTGGCCGGCCCCTGGGCTTCACCACACTCCTGCTTTTCCCATCCCTCTCGGTGAAGGCCGATCTGTCAGCACTGGGATTGCCAGCTCTGTACTATGGAAACACAACTTCCTGAGAATGAGCTACACACTCAGCCAGCAGCAGCAGGGAACACTCTGCTCAACTGGCACCAACTTCCACACATTTGGCTTCAGATTTGCTGCTCAACTTGTCTAGAAACAGAATCATTACATTACAAAAATACCAGGACAGGGCAGGCCATTTTCCCCTCTCTCCTGCTGCTATAGGCACAATTCCACTTTCCAACCAAATGTTTTCCTTCACAAGCTGAGCAGAGTCAGCCTCCCTTTCCACAGTCTGTCTCACACTTAGCACAGCATGGAGGCCAACAGCACATTTATTCAACTAAACCCAGAACCTGCATATTCTGAGCTGGGCATTTCCAAAAAATCCCCACCATACACTGGATTTCACTTCTTTTTCAAGCCTTAGTTTAGTGAAGTAAACTCCCTGGTACATCTGCTCAGGTGACAACCTGCACAGCCAGAGGGGAGCGTTTAACATTTGGAACAAGATCCTGAAGACTCTCCAGAGTAATTAAGGAAGGGATGCTATTAAGGAAGCATCCAGCCACTGCAGTGTGGGTCAGTGGGAAGCAGACAACTGCAGAGTTCCACCCTAGATAATCACCACAGATTGCCTCAGTGCTTATGCCAACATCTCTAAAAACAAAACACTTCCACTATTTGTGTTACCACAGCTCAATCATTTCACTTCTTCTGGCCTCTCCTAGGGACAATTAGGGCAACCCAGTGCCCCTGGTGCCTGCTGGGGGTCAGAAGACCCCACACAAGTATTTCTGGTAACTGAAGTGCCACAACTCCAAGTGCCTTGGTTAAGGACTGCAGGGGCAGCTGCACTTGCACATACCGTGGTTTGAAAGGCTCGTAGTCCTTGGCAAGTCTCATGTACAAGTCGTGTTGGAGGTCCAAGGGTGTTTCCTTGAAGTAAGATGCTGGTTTGTCATACAAGGTTACAGCCCTGGGAGAAAATAAATGTGCAGCTTAAATAAGATACAACATGCACGTGGTACAGTGGCAGGCTGCAACAATGTAATCAGAAAGAAATTAACTGAATCAATACAGCAAAGTAATCCATTTTCTGACTCTTACAGCTTCCTGTATTCCTGAAGTTTGCTGGAACACACCAAGGTGAACACAAGTAACAAAGAACCCCTTTCCTGTGTGCTTACTGTAGGGGTGAAATGCACCTGTAAAAACTGCAGACATCACTGTCCTCATTTTCAAACTTACTCCATAATGCCCCTGAGCAACTCTGATCTTGAAGCCCTCAAGACAAGCTGGCAGGCCAGAGTAATTGTTCAAATCCCAGTGGCATCTGCCCCACTCTGACTCCACAGGCAACCTGCAGCAAACCTCCATGGCTGCTGGACTGCCACCTCAGTCAAAGGGGAGGCAGGTCAGAAGGGTAATGAAGATTCCTGAATGCCCACACTGCACTGGCCCACCACAAAACTGAGCTGATGTGTTTCAGTGGTGACAGATGAGCTCAGGAGAGCTGCTTTTGTAAGATCCCTCTGAATCCTGAATCCTCAGAGATCTGTTCTTGCACTTACTTAGCACACAGACACTAAATTGTCTAAGGCACACGACTTACTTTATCTTGAAATTCACCCAGAGATCTTTTTTCATGGCATCAGTGACACACAGGTTATAGTCAGACAAGCGCCCAAAAAGCTTCTCGTACCTGACAAAAATAAAATGTCAGTCAGAAACCACAGGCAGGCAATTGCAGAAACTGCCCCCAGTGCCCATGCCTGATGAAAGCCAAACAGAACCCAAGGAAACCCAGCTGCCCACAGAACAGAAATCTGATTGCCAATTTTTGATGGACTCCTATTCTCCAGATCCTTTAAAGCCTTTAACTACACATAACCAATTACATTCAGCAAGGAGCTGTTCAAAGAAGAGATGGAGTGTAAAGCAGCATTAGAGGATTAAAAACCCAGGACATCTAAAGAAATTCCAGTACCAAGATCAACATTTGCATATGTACATAAAAGCAACCTGCCTACTTCCTGCAACCCCCCTCCCACGTGCTCAACAAAGCAGCTGCAGAACAGAAAGCAGTTTCACACAGCAAAGCCCAGGAACCCCTCCCTGTGCCAATTATAACCTCCCCACTGGCCTCCACTCTGAATTCCACCAAGGCATGCCATTTCCAAAGAGCAGAAGTGACTGTACAAACCATTTTGCAATCAGGACCAGTGGGTGGCTCCTCCCGTGACTCAGGCTCATGATGGTGTACCCATAGTTGTGCCAATCGATGATGAGTTTGCTCCCCCACCACAGCCCTGCCACCCAGGCAACAGCTATACTGGGTAAGCCTGGGGGATTCTGCTCAAAAACAAAACCAAAAATGGCATCAAAACGGTGACCAAGTGGCAAACACAAAGCAACGACCAGAAACAAAAAGCCAAACTGTAATTGCATCACCTTAAAGGAGCTTCATGAACAGAGCATGTTTGTATTCACCTAGGAACACTGGCAGGTATTTCAAATTTAACCCCTGGAGCAGGATCAAAATTCCCCTCCAGTAAACACACCAACGTTTCCAGTAAGAATTATTTTTTACTACTTGTACTACTACTTTTTTACACTTTACCCGTGGCAACGAAGTTTGAAAGCACAACTAACGAGAAAACTTGACTTGTTAACAGACAAATCAAAGTTTAGAGCCAAAAAATACCTGGATACAGGCTTACACCACTGATGAGGCTAGTTCAGCTCTGAAATAATTAGAACAATGTCTGAGCTGGCTAAAAACTGTAGTATAGCATTATTTATTTTTACTGAAATTAGTCCCAACATACCTGAAGAAGAATGTAGGATGGCTGATCTATCCTCAGCAACGTGTACAGTAACTGCACTGACTGCACAAGCACCTTGAGGACATACTGGAAAAGCTTTGGACCCACTGCAAAGTGACAGAAAAACAGGTAAAAATATTAGAGCTCTCCCCACAGAAATGTGTACATCAGAACCAGCCAGCTCTGCAGAGACAGGGTGACAATAACAGGAAAAGGGACACCTGTTTAATAAGTTTACCAATGACCTGGGAAAGTGATTGAGTGCACCCTCAGCAAGTCTGGAGATGGCACCAGTTGGGTGGGAGTGTCAATCTGCCTGAGGGTAGGAAGGCTCTGCAGAGGGATCTGGACAGTTTAGGTGACTCCAAGGCAGACACTGAGGGGCTGCAGTGTGTCCAGGGAAGGGAACAGAGCTGGGGAAGAGGCTGGAGAACCAGGAGCAGCTGAGGGAGCTGGGAAAGGGGCTCAGCCTGGAGAAAAGGAGGCTCAGGGGGGCCTTCTGGCTCTGCACAACTCCCTGACAGGAGGGGACAGCCAGGGGGGTCAGGCTCTGACAGGGGAAACGGCCTCAAGCTGTGCCAGGGGAGGTTTAGGCTGGATATTGTGAAAGTTTCTTCATGGAAAGGAAGGCATGTGGTCAGGCAGTGGCACAGCTGTGCAGGACAGTGGTGGAGTCACCACCCCTGGAGGCATTTAAAAGTGGATGTGGCACCTGGGGACATGGGTCAGTGGTGGCCTTGGCAGTGCTGGGGAAATGGTTGAACTCAATGGTTTCTGAGGGCTTTTCCAAGCTTTGTGATTCTATTCTATGATCACTATAAAGCTACGTAAATTCTCATTCTGTATTTTGTACAGAAAGAAATCCTACACTCATTGAATGGTTTGGGTTGGAAAGGACCTTAAAGCTCATCCCATTCCAGCCCCTGCCATGGGCAGGGACATCTCCCACTGTCCCAGGTTTCTCCAAGCCCCGTCCAAACCCGGCCTGGGACAATTCCATGGATGGGGCGGCCACAGCTGCTCTGGGCAACAGGGTTAAACACAAGCTGGGGGAGGAAGAAGTAGAACGAAAACAATTTCCACATTTCACTCTGCGTGTGAACAGCAACAATGTACCGGCAGGCGTTTAATTCCAGCGGCGCCTGTTTAACAGAGAAAGGCAGACAAGATGCGGAGCGGTGCGTGCGGCGCGGCCGGCCCCGCACACGCTGAGGGCTCTTCACCGCCCCACACACCCCCCGCTCCGTCCCACACGCACCTCGCAGCCCGCACAGCTCCCTCACGGGCACCAGCCGGATGTTTTCACTGCGCAGCACGTCCGGGTGCGGCCGGGTCTCTGTGAGGGGAAGAGCCCGTTCAGCGGCGCGGCCGCCCCGCCCGGCCCCCCCGGCCGCCCCTCACTCACGGAGGTAACCCAGCAGAGCGACCTCGTGCCCGTGCCGGGCCAGCGCCAACGCGTGGTACTGCATCCGCGGGCTGCGGCCCAGGTCCCCCAGCACGGCCACGCACACCCGGCCCGCGCCGCCCGCCCGCCGCCGCCGCCGCCGCCACAGCAGCAGAAAGAGCAGAGCAGCCAGAGCGGCCGTCACCGCCGGCCACGGCCCCGGCCACAACCACGGCCCCGGGGCCGCCATCTTGGAGCGCCGGCAAGGCGGGAAAGGCCCGCCTGGTGCGCCCCCTGGCGGCGCGGAGGTGCCGCGTTCTGAGGGGACCTCGGACAGGCGGCGGGAGCGGGGCAATTACCGATGGAATGGTTAATTAATTGCAGCAATACGGAGGGGTTAGTTAATTACAGCAATAGGGAGGGGTTAATTAACTACAGCGGCACTGGACGCTCGTCCGCAGTATGGGGTTTCCTGGTAAATTTTAGAGTATCTCGAAGTCAGGGGTGATTTCAGTCCAACCCCATTAGCATCCAATGTGCGTGCTTTACTTTAGTTCGAATTCAGCTAAATTCTAACTAGATCTTCTCTGGATCTGAGTTGATATTCCACATATTTCTGTGCTATCCCTCAGTTTATTGTCTAAATCCCTGGTCCTACTAGGTACTAAATCCCTTCCACATCTGCATCCCACTGGTTTCTCCTATGTGTACCTAATAAACAAATTCCATCTGTCTGTTTTCAGCTTGCTGATGCCTGTTTTCTGGTGGAAATACAAAACAAACAGAAGCCTGCTGACAGAAACATTTGCCACCTTACCTTGGCACCACGGCAGTGACTGAACACCACGTTGAAAAAAATCATTAAACTGTACAAATGTTTAAAAGTAAGTCACTTGTACTGGCCAAGAACCCAATAGGAGGTGTCACAATGCAGAGAACAAATGGTATTTCTTCCCTACAAACAGAGATAAAGACACAAATGAAAGATGTTGGTGACCAGGGACAGGACCTGAGGGAACTGCTGGAGCTGGGGCAGGGCAGGGTTGGGTTGGATATCTGGAAAAGGTTCTTCCCCAGAGGGTGCTGGCATTGCCCAGGCTCCCCAGGGAATGGGCACAGCCCTGAGGCTGCCAGAGCTCCAGGAGGGTTTGGACAGCCCTGCCAGGGATGCCCAGGGTGGGATTGTTGGGGGCTCTGGGCAGGGACAGGGGCTGGGCTGGATGGTCTTTGTCCCTTCCAAATCAGGATGTTCCACAAATCTGTGAAACAAGCTCATAACTTTGGGTGTTTGGGCTTTGAAACAAGCCAAATTAAAAAAAAATACTTGGAATATCAGCTGTTCCAAAGGGTTGGATCTACAGTGTTTGCAAATCAGCGGAGCTCTTTCAGTTCTATGCTGACTTTGACTGACTGAAGCCCTGACCTGAGGTGTTTGGATGAATTTTAAAGCATTGGGCAGAGTTCAGCTGATCATTCCCTTTTTGAGACTAATCTGTCACCATTTTGAAGCTGCACAGGGTGGGATTGTCTGGGTGTCTGTGCAGGGACAGGAGCTGGACTGCCGTGATCCCTGTGGGACTCTTCCCAGCCAGGAAATGTCACAATTCCATGATTCTCTCTGCAGACCCTTGTGGTCCCCCATCTGAATGGTACCCTGCTATCCCAGTTACGTTTCTTTGCTCCCTATGACAAAGCCAGATGTCAGATGTTGCATTTCCAGTGTAACTCTCCACATTGCCAAACGAGGAGGTGGTAACAATGAAACCATTGTTCCCTTTTAAAACATGTAACTAATTACATGGGCAGACTGGTTCCACAACAAAATAAAGCCTGGAATGTTTGCTTAAAGAGTCATATTTTTCTACTGATAAAGCATAGAATCATAGAATCTTCTGAGCAGGAAGGGACCCACAGGGATCATCCAGTCCAGCTCCAGGCCCTGCACAGAGACCCCAACAATCCCAAAGTTTCCTCAAGAAGAGCCCCACTCTCCCACACCCCTGTCCTGCTGTTACAGATGCAGCTTTGCCATGGCAGACAAACACCCATCCCTGTAGGAGGTCTGATCTTTCGGGAATCCCTTGTTGTAATCCCTCCTATCTCACCTGACAGCTCCTTGCTGTGTATCATTTTAATGCAAAATGCAAATTGCTTTTCTGTTTACTCCCTTGAATAAAGTGCAAATATCCTGGCTGCAATGGAATGAGGGACTGATGGATTCTTGCAGGCTATCAGGCATAACACCCCAACTCCAAACAGCTGTATTTTCTGGCAGGTTATCAAAGTACTTAAAGTTACAAGTGTATCAGCCTTATGGATGTAGTGATTTTAGTTTATGAAGGTAGAGCTGCAATAAAAGTCCTTTTGACCTGTGTAATCTTCAGAGCATTTAGCTGGAGAAAGATAAATAAGGTGCAGTCATCGCTTCTGGCTGAGGCTCTGAAAACAGGGATGCACTTGAGAGAAATGCATTTTCAGAGACTACTGATCTCTGCCTGTAAAATTTTTCACATGTATTGAACAGCAGTTCTGTTTTACAAAAGGCTTTTCCTGTCTCTTCTTCCTGGCCATTTCAGAAAGTTTGGAAATGCTGTTTGCATTTACCCTAGAAATAGGGTATTTAAGCTCTATTTAAACTCCATCCCCTGTCCCCCTGCTCTCGATGGACTGCTGTGAGTGCAATAAACAGAGACAGAGCAGCCAAAATCCCAGAACTTCACTCATCCCAGAGGTCTTCAATTAAAATGTCTCGAGCAAATCTCATGACAACCTGCTGCTACCCCGGTTACTCTTATGGCCACACAATATATATGTAGTTAAAACCTTTTAAAAGGTTTTAAAAACCTTTTAAAAACCTGCTTTTTTTTTTTGCTTTTTTTTTTTTCTTTTTTTCTTTTTAGTTTGCACTGAAAAAATAACCTGGAATATCCCAGTAAGGTGTGTTTGCACCAATCACACCTGCACTGCGAGGCACAGGCTAACAGTGCTTACAAACTCAACGTGACTCCAAAGGGCTCAGAGCACGGGTGCTGTGCCATATCATCAGGGATAAATTATGGCCATTTTTAACAGCAAGGCAATTTGCTTCTTCTGTTTGTTCTCTTTTTGCTCAATTTCTGAAGCACAGCCCCTGCCACAGTGGAGATGAAAGGAGCTGGCTGCAGAATAAGCTCAATTTGGAAGCTATTCCAGGTGGCCTGAAATGCCACTGCAGGTGGCCCAGCACTGAGCCCACGGCCTGGCCTGGTGCTGCTGGGACACCCCTGAGCTTTGCCCTGAAGATGAAAACCCTGTGGTGTTTAAAGGGAGGACTATATTCCTAATATTCCTCTAACAATCTTCATGCTCTGAAATACGAAATTAAGGTTATTGCTTAGTACCCACAGTGGCATGAGCTGTACACCTGCTTTACCTCATTTAATGTCAGCTGTTTCCCCATAAAACTTTCACCAAGCTTTCCAACCTTCCTGTCTGAAGGGAAAATGCCACAGGGTCACAGAATCAATGGCTGGTTTGGATTGGAAAGGACCTTAAAGATCATCTCGTTCCAACCCACTGCATGACAAGATCCTTTTAATGCTCCTTTCTCCTCAGCCACACCAAACTCTGCATCCTTCTTGCAGTTGCTGCCTTTCAACCTCACCAGCTGCTTTTTATCTGCTTTATTCATTTTCTCCCCACCCAAAAAATGCCTGAGGAAGGAGTGAAGGTAAAAGAACTGACCTAGGAAATTTTTACACAGCTTCCCAAAGACAGTTTCCCCTGAATGGTTTGTATTGGCTTAGACTCCTTTTCAGGCAGGTACAGGTTTAAGTTATAAAAATACCTTTTTTATTTCCTCCCAGGGCATAGAAGAGGAAGAAGGGAGATAATCAGGAAAAGCAAAGCCAGTGTATATAGTTGATAACCACAGGGAAATTCAAATTAGTAATTATTAGACAAGATTTTTTTCACAACATAGAATTTTCAAGTTGCAGGAAAAGGATCAAATGCTTCCTAATTGCATTCATGCCCAAATTTTCAGAGCTGGGCTGAACTTCAGGCTCAAGACAGAAGAATATCTGCCTTATATTCCAATATATAATTGGAATTAGTTTTAGATCTAGACGCCAGCATGCACATTCTTCTCATGATATTCACTCTGATAACAGAAAAAAACACCCACTGGCTGACCTCCACTGAGTGGATAAAACAGAGATACTCTGACTTAGAGCCTGACTTAGACTAAGACTTTAGTTAAGGTGGGGGTTGTGTCTTTGCACCAAAGCTCAGCTGCTGAGATTCATTCTGCCCAGTGTGGTCACAAGGTGTTTTCCCAGCCCTTGCACACACCTGTACTTTAAACCCTGCATTTTGGGGACATGAATGTGGTTGTGACACGCCTGGAATGGAGACTGGTTATCTTTAACAGCAGGTAGTTATCTCAATTAGTGGGGAAATCATGTGTCACTGCAAAACAAACAATGGAATTCTGGCAATGCCACCCTTTCCTCTGAGCAAGTCTAGAAAAACAAGTCCCTTGTACTCCACTTATACTTTGTATTAATGAGGTGGAAGGAGCTGCCTTAGAGAGGAAAGTAAACTGAAAAGCAAATGCACTATATGGAAAGGAAAGACCACTCAGTTTTCAAATACTGCTTTGTTTTTCATTCCAATTTAGAAGAGGTTTCTGTTCCCTGTGGATTTCCAAAGGTGACTTTTGGCCCATGGATTTTACACTGCATGCTGTGATTCCAGACTCTCCAGTACATGACGATCCCTGTGAAAAGGTGAAGCTGTCTGAGCAAGAGGCCAAGCAAAAACCTGAGTGAACTCCCAGAGCACTCTATTCATGCTTTATGTAGAGCTGAGTTTAGACCATGAAAACCACATTCAGGCCACGCTGGAGTTCCCCTGGACAGCTTGTTTCCAGCTGGAAACACAAGCAGGACACCTGCAATTCCCCATGGCTGAATAAAACTGGAGGCATAATAATCCATTAGCTAAGATCTTTTAATGCACTGCCTTGTCCTAAGGAAGTTTTCTGGTTAATTTGTGACACAAAGCTACATTTTCCCACTTGCAAGACACCTGAGACAGCAGCACAGGTGCTCTGATCCTGGGAAAGCCGAGGCATAATCCACTGGCTGTGGAAAGACTGGGTTCTCCTCCTGCAGTACAGCCTCAAGTTTGTGGCTCCGCAGCCCTGCTCCCTAGGGCACAGGGGTGATACCTGTCCTTGCACCACCTCTTCTGTGGAATCAAGGCCTGAAGAGAGCTAGGGACAGACTTTGACAACGTGGTAGGACAAGGGGAATGACTTCCCACTGCCAGAGGACAGGGATGGATGGGACATTGGACAGGAATTGTTCCCTGTGAGGTTGGTGAGGCCCTGGCACAGGGAGCCCAGAGCAGCTGTGGCTGCCCCATATCTGGAAGTGTTCAAGGCCGGGTTGGATAGAGTTTGGAGCAACCTGGGATAGTGGAAAGTGTCCCTGCCCATGGCAGGGGGTGGATGAGCTTTAAGGGCCCTTCTAACCCAAACCATTCCATGATTCTGCGATTTAATCCTTCTAATAATGTATTTGACTTAGACATTCCTTGAAAGAGAAAATTCCCAGGTTTGTAAATTACAGCTCATTTTCATCATTACTCGGTTAGCCATGGCATACCACAGGATCCAGGAACTGAAGTTAGGTTCAGGATAGCCTGATGTACCATCATTCCCTCACTGGAATTCTTTTTTCCTTCTGGAAGATGGACACAGCATGAATCCTCTGAAAGGGGACGATGGTTCTGCAGTGGCTGTAAGGGCCGTACGTGCTGTGCTGTCCGTGACACGCGTGAGTGCCAGAGGGGCTGTGGGGAAAGAGCCGGACCCTTGGAGCGTGTCCCTGTGGGAGCGCTATCCCGGTTCCCATCCCGTGTCCCTGCGGGAGCGCTATCCCGGTTCCCAGCCCGTGTCCCAAGCGCTATCCCGGTTCCCAGCCCGTGTCCGGAGCGCTATCCCGGTTCCCAGCCCGTGTCCCAAGCGCTATCCCGGTTCCCAGCCCGTGTCCCTGCGGGAGCGCTATCCCGGTTCCCAGCCCGTGTCCCTGCGGGAGCGCTATCCCGGTTCCCAGCCCGTGTCCGGAGCGCTATCCCGGTTCCAGCCCGTGTCCCTGCGGGAGCGCTATCCCGGTTCCCGGCCTGTGTCCGGAGCGCTATCCCGGTTCCCGGCCCGTGTCCCAAGCGCTATCCCGGTTCCCAGCCCGTGTCCGGAGCGCTATCCCGGTTCCCAGCCCGTGTCCCAAGCGCTATCCCGGTTCCCGGCCCGTGTCCCAAGCGCTATCCCGGTTCCCAGCCCGTGTCCCGAGCGCTATCCCGGTTCCCAGCCCGTGTCCGGAGCGCTATCCCGGTTCCCGGCCCGTGTCCGGAGCGCTATCCCGGTTCCCAGCCCGTGTCCCGAGCGCTATCCCGGTTCCCAGCCCGTATCCGGAGCGCTATCCCGGTTCCCAGCCCGTGTCCGGAGCGCTATCCCGGTTCCCATCCCATGTCCCGAGCGCTATCCCGGTTCCCAGCCCGTGTCCCGAGCGCTATCCCGGTTCCCAGCTCGAGTCCCAAGCGCTATCCCGGTTCCCAGCCCGTGTCCCGAGCGCTATCCCGGTTCCCATCCCGTGTCCCAAGCGCTATCCCGGTTCCCAGCCCGTGTCCCGAGCGCTATCCCGGTTCCCAGCCCGTGTCCCGAGCGCTATCCCGGTTCCCATCCCGTGTCCGGAGCGCTATCCCGGTTCCCAGCCCGTGTCCCGAGCGCTATCCCGGTTCCCGGCCCGTGTCCCGAGCGCTATCCCGGTTCCCAGCCCGTGTCCCGAGCGCTATCCCGGTTCCCGGCCCGTGTCCCGAGCGCTATCCCGGTTCCCAGCCCGTGTCCCAAGCGCTATCCCGGTTCCCAGCCCGTGTCCCGAGCGCTATCCCGGTTCCCAGCCCGTGTCCCGAGCGCTATCCCGGTTCCCGGCCCGTGTCCCGAGCGCTATCCCGGTTCCCGGCCCGTGTCCCTGCCGGAGCTGCCCCGGCCCGGCTCCGACGCCCGCCCGGCCCCGCCAGCCGCCAGAGGGCGCTGCTGCCGGCGCGCACCAAGCGCCCGCCAAGATGGCGGCGTGTGGGGCAGCGGGGGCCGCGGGCGGCGGGGCTGGCCCGGCCCCGGGACGGGGATCGGGGCGAGCGGGGGTCGGGACGGTCCTGGCGGCCGCGTTGGCGGTGCTCGGCTCGCTCCAGGTGGCCCGCGGCGGCGGGTGAGTGTCTGGGCACCGCCTGTCCCGAGGCGCGGCTCTGCCCTGCTCGGGGGGCTCCCGGTGCCCTGAGGCCGGGCCGGCGCAGCGGGGACGCGGGAGAAGCGGGGCCGTGCCCACCCCGAGCTGCGCCGCTCTCATCAAACCCCGCTTTTGCGGCCTCGGGGCAACCGGCTGTTATCTTTGCAGGAGCCCCCCCAGCGAGCCTTTGCTGCAGCCGTACCCCCCCGGGCAGCACGGCCCTCGGCACGGCCACAGGCACGTCCGGGACTGCCAGCCCCTCAAGTACGGCAACCTCACTCACGAAGCGTGGCCCGGCGACAACAGCACGGCCGGCCCGGTGGCTGTCACCAGAACGTTTGTCTCGTACATCCACCCAGAGAGCAGCGACCGCAAGGCCATCTATGGCCATTTCACTTTCGTGAGGAACCCCCTCAGGACCTTCTCGGTGCTGGAGCCGGGCGGTGCCGGCGGCTGCCGGGCTCAGCGCAGAGCCCCCGTGGAGGAGACTGCAAAGCTCAGGAAGTGTCTGGTGGCTCAGAACGGCGGGTACTTTAACATGCAAACTGGAGAGTGCCTTGGGAATGTTGTGAGCGATGGAGAGCTGGTGAGAGACTCTGGAGGCCTACAAAACGCTCAGTTTGGCATCCGGAAAGATGGCACCATGGTGTTCGGGTAAGAGCTGGGGGGTGTTTGGAGGATGCTCTCTAGCCTGAAGACTTTCAGGCATCACTGGGCAGGAAGCTCATCCCAGCACTGCCTCCTTGGCCTCCCCAGTTAGAGTAGAAGTTCACTTGGAAAGCTGAAGCTGGGGATGTTCTAGCTGTATCTCTGTGGCTGTTGGATGAAGAGCTCAGTAAGTTATGATCTCCAGCTGCTCAGGTTCCAGTGTCTCCTCTCCCAGCTTGCAACGCTGGGCAGAGTAAAAGGGGAGAGGGCTGTGTTCACTGCAGAGTGGAGTGTGTGTGCTCTGGCTGCAGTACAGGAAGGCTGGGCTTTGGAAGGGACCTTAGGAGGTGCCTCATCCAGCACCCTGCTCAGCACAGCTTGGATGGAGTGGGCTGCTCAGGGCCGGATCTGGTTAGACTTTGAGCATCTCCAAGGATGGAGACTCCACATCCTCTCTGGGCAAACTTGTGATTGACCATATTAACACTTGTTTGGAACACTTTAAGGGCAGTGACTCCACCACTGTGCCAGTGCCTGGCCACCTCTTCCATGAAGAAATTTTTCCCATATCCAATCTAAACCTCCCCCGGCACAACTTGAGGATGTTCCCTCTCCTGTCCCTGTTCCCTGGGAGCAGAGCCTGACTCTGCTGTCCCCTCCTGTCAGGGAGTTGTGCAGAGCCAGAAGGGCCCCCTGAGCCTCCTTTTCTCCAGGCTGAGCCCCTTTCCCAGCTCTCTCAGCCTCTCCTGGTGCTCCAGCCCCTTCCCAGCTCTGTTCCCTGCCCTGGACACACTCCAGCCCCTCAGTGCCTCTCTTGTCATGAGGGGCCCAGAGCTGCCCCCAGGACTGGAGGTGCCCCAGCAGTGCCAGCACAGGGGATGGGCACTGCCCTGGCCCTGCTGGCCACACTGTGGCTGGTCCAGGCCAGGTGTCACTGGCCTTCTTGCCCACCTGGGCATGTGACCCTTCCCAAGCAGCTGGAGACTGAAGCTCTGATCACTCTCTGATGAGGAATATTTGACTGAGGGGCTGTAGTGCTCCCTGGAGTGCAAGGCCTCCAGGAGCTGCTCTTCCCCAGTAGCAGGAGGATCCTAAAAGTCCTAGAAGGGTTCCCAGGACCCTTCTGATGATCTCAGAAGATGCAGCAGCAGGCTGGAAGCTGCATCCTCCACCCCTCTGGTAGCTCACCCCCAGGCCTTGGGAAGGATCCCTGCAAAGCCACACTGGGTGTGCCAAGGCAGGGCTTTATCCTGCAGCCCTTCTGACAGCCCTGAGCACCATGGCCTTGAGTTATGTGAGACAGGGACAGGGTGGGTCACTGACATGTCCCCTCAGTGAGGGGCCTTCTGCAGAGGGGACCAGCAGCAATTCCAGGGTCACTGTTGAGTCCTTAACCTCAGCTCTGCCCTGCTGCTCCCCAGCTCTGGCAGGATGTCCCTGTTAAATGGAGCTGTCGTGGTGTTTGGTGGCTTTGTGCCTTCCAAACCATGATCAGAAAAATAGTTTGGGTGTAAATAATGTTGGCTGTCAGGACAGTGGGGAAATTGGTTCACAGCTTCATTCTCTCACCCTGCATCACGACCAGCAGGGCACCCTGCAGAGCTGCTGCCTCTTGCTGGGCTGACAGTGGGTGAATCCAGGCTTTAAAAGCTGTCAGTCCCTGCCCAAACTCTTCTGTAGTTTGATCTATTTTCAGCCATGTTCCCCTTGTCTCCGTGTTCCCATGGGGAAAGGGGATTTGTTTTGCATGTTTTCCGTTCAGGTATTTGCAATTACACTTCTCTACAAAGCACAAAGCTTTGTTTGCCCACAGTCACGGATACCAAACAAGTACAAGTTGAGCATCCAGCTCCCACAAAACATCAGAAAAGTCACCTTTAAACCCAAAATCCCTGGCAGAGCACAATGTCCAGCTCCAGCCCTGCTCCCATCCTCTCAGTTGCAAACATCCCCCAGCACGAGGCTCTGATGAGGCAGGTGCTCCTCATCCCCCTAATTCAGGATCCCTGTGGTGACACAACACCTGAGCATGGAGGTGGCAGCTGAACATTCCTTTTGCTGTCTGCAGGAACAGGGGAACCTCCTTCCCAGATGAAAGGAGCAGGTAGCATCCAGTGCAGCTGCAGGCAGGCTGGATGCTGTAGCTCCAAATGCTCTCCAGAGCTGTTGGGTGTCACGTTTTTGGAGAATAGAAGCTGACAGGCAGCAAGATGTTACAGCTGCTTCCTCAGATCCCTGAGTGACTCTGCCCTTGTGTTCTGCCAGATGCTTCCTGCCCTTGTTACCCTGGCTCAGATCCACTGGCCACATTGCTGGCATTGCTGGCCACATTGTTCGAGGCACAGTGGCCTGGCACCATCATTAGCTGTGGGTTTGTGCAGAAGAGCAGAGTACAGGGGCTGCTCTGGCTGCTGAAGTGATGTTTCACACTGCTTGGCCCCTGGTTTTGGATGTAGCTATCCCTCATTCCTTCTGCCCTTCTCCCTGCTTCAGGAGCCTGCTGGCAGCAGGAGAGGCTTTAAGCTGCTGTGCCTGTGGGTAACCCTCGTGCCCTCTGTTCCTAGTTACCTGTCTGAGGAGGATGTCCTGGATCAGTCAAACCCTTTTGTGCAGCTTGTGAGCGGGGTGGTTTGGCTGCTGAGGAATGGAGAGGTGTACATCAACCAGAGCCGGGCGGCCGAGTGTGGAGACACTCAAACCACAGGTAAATAAATGCTCTGGGGCCTGGCCTCAGCCTGGCCATGGATCTTCCTTCCCCTGGCCATGGATCTTCCTTCCCCTGCCACTCTTGGGAGAAGGGGCACTAAGAAATCCAATTTTCATAGAATCATGGATTAGTTTGGGATGGAAGGCCTTAAAGCCCTTCTCATCCCACCCCCTGCCATGGGCAGGGACACCTTCCACCATCCCAAATTGCTTCATGCCCCATCCAACCTGGCCTTGGACACTGCCAGGGATCCAGGGGCAGCCACAGCTTCTCTGGGCACCCTGTGCCAGGGCCTGCCCACCCTCACAGCCAAGAATTGCTATCCTGTCTAACCTGTCCAGAGAAACTCAAAGCAGGTGCCTTTACAGGAGTTTAAAGCCTGTGAATCCCCTGCCTTGTCCCTGTGCCAGACAAAAACTTAATCAAGAGCACTTCTGTAGGGCTTGGATGAGCAAGAGGAGCCTGAGCTGTGCTCTCACTGTGTTTCAGTTTAGATGGGGCCCTTGCTGGGACAGACAGATGTGTCTTAACAGCCCCTTGTGTCCCCCAGCTGAGTTTGAATTGTCCCCTGTCCTGCAGGAACCTTTGACAGGTTCATCAATGTGATCTCAGCCAGGACTGCGGTGGGACACGACCGGCAGGGCCAGCTGGTCCTGGTCCATGTGGATGGACAGACAGAAACCAGAGGGTAAGGCCTTGGGTAAGGTCTCAGATTCCTGGGCCTGGAGGGACACTGCAGGGATGTGTTTTAAGGCAGAGACTTGCAGAGCTCAGGAGAGCCAGAAGAGGCTCACACAGCCCTCCTCAGGGTGCCTGGGATGGGAGAGCTTCCCCTTCCACCACAGAGAGCAACAAGCTCCTGATCTAACAGCTTCACTGAAGGCAAATCAGCAAACCACCTCTGCTTTTCAGGGTCAACCTGTGGGAAATGGCAGAATTCCTGAAGGAGCAGGGAATCATCAACGCCATCAACCTGGATGGTGGAGGCTCAGCCACGCTGGTCCTCAACGGGACCCTGGCCAACTACCCCTCTGAGCACTGGTAGGTGCTGCTGCCCCTGTGGGGGGCTCTGCAGCTCCTGTCTGCCCTGCCCTGGCCTGCCTGGGGGGCACAGCAAAGGCAGGTGAGAGAGAGCAGCTGTAGAATTTAAAGAGATTGAGTGACTCCATGCCTTTTTTTCCACTTAGTCATCCAGGATTAAAGCTGAGCTGGTTCCAGACAGGAAAAGCTGTGGCTGTGACTGAGTGGCTGATGTGGGAATCGGATAAGGCAGCAGCTCTTAGTCTGGGAGATTCAGAGCTACACATCCCTGGGAATTAGCAGAGATCTGTCAGCAGCTTGTTATTATGGAAGAGAAACACTGACTGGGAGACCCTGCCCTGCCTCATTGGAGGGAATCTAAAGAATATTTTGTTTTAAATTCAGCTTTTTATTCAGTTCTGACTGTAAACATGAAGGGATTTAACATTCAGTTGCCATAACTACAGTGATATAACATATATCAAAGCAAACAACGTTCAAGAAAAACGTGTGCTGGGTGCCAAAATGAGGGAAGCTGGCACTGCTCGAAGGGAGGCTGTTGCTTCTGTAATTCCACTTTTGAAATGATACCTATCAGCTGGGATTTATGGGATTTATTTAACTCGGTTAAAACATTGTAGTTTTATGTTTCTATTTCCCCACTATCAACGTTCCTGTTTGCCAGTGTGGATGGGCAGGAAATCTCTGGGTTGTGTAAGGGCTGCTGGCTGGCTCAGCTCACGCCGTCCCCTCTGCTGTCCCCAGCTCCTTCGACAGCATGTGGCGCTGTCCCCGCAGCATCTCCACCGTGGTGTGCGTGCACGAGCCGGGCTGTCACCCTCCGGACTGCAGCGGCCACGGCCTCTGCCAGGCCGGCCACTGCCGCTGCCACGGCCCCTTCTGGGCGGGGCCCGCCTGCGACCGCCTGGACTGCGGGCCGGGCAACTGCAGCCAGCGCGGCGTCTGCAGCGCCTGTGAGTGCCCCGCCGGGGGAGGAGGGACACGGGGCCCGCCCTGGCCCTGGGGAGTGGGCCTGGGGAATGTCCTTGGGGAATGGCCCTGGGGAATGTCCTTGGGAGTGGCCCTGGGGAATGGCCCTGGGGAGTGGCCCTGGGGAATGGCCCTGGGGAATGGGCCTGGGGAATGGCCCTGGGGAATATCCCTGGGGAATGGCCCTGGGGAATGGGCCTGGGGAATGGCCCTGGGGAATGGGCCTGGGGAATGGCCCTGGGGAATGTCGTGGGGAATGTCCGTGGGGAATGGCCCTGGGGAATGGCCCTGGGGAATGGCCCTGGGGAATGGCCCTGGGGAATATCCCTGGGGAATGGTCCTGGGGAATGGCCCTGGGGAATGGCCCTGGGGAATATCCCTGGGGAATGGCCCTGGGGAATGGCCCTGGGGAATGGCCCTGGGAATAGGGTGTTCCTGCCTGCCGGGCACCAGCTGGGTGGGTGGGTCTGCTGCCCCTCTCCTCCAGCATCTGAGGCACCGATGGTCAGAGCACCTTCTGGAGCCAGCAGCGGGGCTGGGCCGTGGCTCAGGGCTGGAGACTTCCAGCTCTGTGCCTGTTTCCCTTTCTGCCCCAGGGTTGTGCTCTGGGTTTTTTGTGAGGCTGCCGATGGGCGGGGCTGTGTATTACGCTGTGTGACAGCAGCTGCTTCTGTCCCCTCCCCTTACAGTTACTTCTTTACTTGCCTCTCCTACTTCATAATTTTGACAAGTGTGCAGTTGCTAGTCTTTCATGAATCTGATCCCAGGAATTGCTGGGATGTCTGCCCCCAGTTTCTATCCCTCCCTGCCCAATCCCATTACTCTTTTCCTGTCCTGACTGGACTCTCATTCAGGTGTGCCCCAGTGCAGTGGCTGGGCAGAGCGTGGTGGGTGCAGGTGTTGCCAGTGGCTGACCCAGAGCTGGTCCCAGGGAGTGCCACCAGCAGGGATTCTGCTGCCTTTGGCAGCTGGGGAGGGGGAGTGTGTGAACCCACCCTTCGTGTGAGCACGGGGCTGCTCTTCTGGGGGTTCTGTGGCAGGGCTGAGAGGGCACCTCAAGAGGCAGAGGCTCCTGATTTCAAGTCCTTGCTGCTGGCCAGTGTTTTTGTGTTGTCAGTAATGGCTGTTGGTGTGTTTGCACAGCTGGATGCCTGTGTGACCCCGGCTGGACTGGCAGCAACTGCACTGAAGGTAAATGCTGCCTGCTGCCATTCCGTGATCCTGTGATCCCAGTTCCACACAAACCTCCCTCTGAGGCACGGCAGAGAGCAGCCCTGAGCTCCCACATGGTGGCTCAGCTGAGCTGAGGGGGCTGCAGCCTCAGCCTGGGTGGGCTCAGAGCGGGCGGAGCTTTGGCAGTGACCTGTTGTGATGCCATCCCCAGAGTGTCCCCTGGGCTGGTTTGGGCCGGGCTGCCGGAGCCGCTGCGCCTGTGAGCGCTCGTGTCCCTGCGACCCCGAGACCGGCAGCTGCAACATCACCCAGGGCGGGGCGCTGCAGCAGCGCTTACTCAGAGGTACCGGGCTGCAGGGGGTGGGCTGCGGGGAAAAGTTGGAAGAGAAGCTTTGCTGCTTAATGGTGTTTGCTTAGTCAGCAGCTCTGCTTAACCTTGCTGGTTTTTAGTGGAGTTTTACACCCTGCCTCACCTTTCTTCCCTCTTGGTTTTCCAGCTGGACAGTGTTTGGCCTCCGAGGAAAAGGAAAAGAGCAAAGAAAAATTCTCTCTGTCAGAGTAAGTGTGTGGTGCTCACTGTGCATCTCAGAGGCTGTCACGGAGCATGGGAGGTGTTCAGCCTGGAGAAAAGGAGGCTCAGGGGGCCCTTGTGGCTCTGCACAACTCCCTGACAGGAGGGGACAGCAGCAGGGGTTGGGCTCTGCTCCCAGGGATCAGGGACAGAACAGAGGAAATGGCCTCAAGTTGTGCCAGGGGAGGTTTAATTTGGATATTGGGGAAATTCCTTCACAGAAAGGGTGGTCAGGCCCTGGCACAGGGTGCCCAGGGCAGTGGTGAAGTCCCCACCCCTGGAGGGGTTTAGAAGCCGTGTGGATGTGGCAGCTGGGGCCATGGGTCAGTGGTGGCCTTGGCAGTGCTGGGTTAATGCTTGGACTCGATGATCTTGGAGGGCTTTTCCAAGCTGAGGGATTCCCTGGTTCTCCCGTGCCTGCGAGCAGGCCCAGAGAGCAGGGGGCACAGGTTGGTGATGTGATCTGTGTGTCCCACAGAGGCTCCTGGCTCTCCCTGAGCTCTGCCTTGGCCCTGCTGCTGGTGCTGAGTGCCCTGGGGAACGTGGGGCTGGTGCTGCAGGGGCGGCGGCAGCAGCAGGACTATCGCTACCTCCCGCTGAGGGACATCAACGGGGACAGCCCTCACAGCCCCACCCCTGCTGCCTGGGACCAGGAGGACGGGCAGGAGCCCGAGGACACTCAGGACACAAGCCAAGAGTTCCTTTAGTCACGGATGGGATGAGGTATTTCACCCTGCATTGCCCCTCAGCCCCTGGCACTGGGGCTCTTCCTGCTGGGAGCTTCAAGCTGCTGCCTGAGCAGCCTCAGCCCTGTTGAGGCTGTGGTTTCCTTTCCTCTGCTGCTCCAGCACTGCAGCATCAGGGGATGCAGGACATCTCTTGGGTGAGGGAATTCCACAGCTGCAGCAGGAAAGGAGATGGGCTGGTTCCTTCCCAAACTTGAGGGAAACAGGGGAAGGATGCAAGTTACAGGCACCTCAGAAAGACCCCTGCTCACCTGAGCAGTGCTTTTTAAGGTGCAAGTTAAACTGCCTCTAGAACAAAGCTGGGCTTAAGGGTATTACAGTCAATGTCTGCCCTTTCTTGCTAAGCTCAGATTTTAATCAGAAAAGTGACAAAAAGTTTGTTCCAAAATGCTGAAGCAGGTGCAGCACCCAGTGCCAGCAGAGCCCTCCTCTCCCTGCCGTGGTGGTGGCTCAGGGCTTGTGACAGCCCCGTGCAGGGCTGGAGGGTTTTCTGACCAAGCCTCAGGCCAGAGCAGCCCCAGAGGGTGCTGAGTGCTGTGTTTTGGGGCAGCTCCTGCAGCACAGCACCACAGAAAGCCCTGTCAGCTCCCAGGTTCATTTGTGCATCTCCAACTGCCAGGAGCTCCCTGGGCTGGGGGAGCCTGCACTGACAGAGCCTGGAGCTGTCCCCTGGGGAGGGCACGGACAGGGAGAGCCTGGCATGGCTGGCATGGCACAGCCTGGGCTGCCCTGCCCCAGCTGGGCACTCAGCCAGGATCCTGAGCCCCTCCTCTGAAGATCTGGAGCACGTGTTTGCACAGTTACATTAAAAATGTTGGAGTTTGCTTCCCCAGGAGGGAAACCCAGCCTTGGACGAGCCCCTTGGATGCTGCAGAGGGCTGAGAGCCTGGCTGAGCCCCACACATCTTTATGCACTCACTCCCTTTTTACCTCTCCTCTTTACAAGTAAAGGATGTAACTTCTGTGCCAGTGTGGGCATCAGATCAGCCTGTTACCAAGAGACTCTATTTTTCTATGGTTTACAGAAAGTTATTTGAAACTTGAATAAAGTCTATTAGTGCTACCTGCCTGAAACTCGAAATTCCTGATGTGCAGCTGCAGAGGGAGCTGATCCTTTCCCAGTTAACCTCAGCCACCCACTGGAACCCAGGGGCTTTTTCTTTTTGTTTTTTTTAGTAACACCCACACTGTTCCAGCCCACTCTGGGCAAGGAAACTAAACAACAAATGCTGGTCTTGTAGAAAAAAGCCCAAACATTTTAATTAAAAAGCAGGAAAAAGTGAATACAAGCCTTACCTCTGCTTCTGGGGGCAAAGGAGAGCAGCACACAGGTTTGGATTTTCATTGCCTTGCCATTTCAACAGTTGAATCAAACAATTCCACGTGTTCTCAGAGATGTTTTATTTCCCACATACCCAACAGTACAGCTCTACCAGGACCCACAGACACCAGCACTGGAGGACATCTGTTATTTCAGCACCCTGCAGTGGGCTCTTACAGGAGGTTTGAGGGTTTTGGCTGAGAAAAATGAGGATTACAGTGTATAAAACCAAAGCCAGCTGCAAAGGAGAGAAAAACTGCTAAAACACTTCATTAATGCCCATTTAACAAACGTGTAACTGAAAGCTTGGAAGTGGGAGTTGGTGTCACTAAAAGCCAGCAATTGTGACTTGACTCCAATTCCACCTTCCAAGAGAGAAATAATCAGATGTGAGGAGCATCACAAACGTGTTGGAGGAATATTAAAGCTAATTGCATGCAGGAATCTTTGACAGCTGCTGTTAAAGTAAGTTTCTAATAGCTGTTCCTTGCATTAATTGCTCCCAGTGCAAACATTTGGGATATTGGAGCAGTGTGAGCTGGTTAAATGCCTTTGGAAATGAGGGATTCCCTGCCTGGAGCAGGGCTGGCCTCAGCCCCAGCATCTCCCCAGCCCAGCGTGGTGGCAGCTGGGCTTGTCACTTCCTGCTGGGAATTGCGAGTGGCTGATGGCATTTGCAAAACCTCTCGCCAATAAACCAAAGCGGGATGACAAATTGTTATTCACAGTTCCTACAAGGGAAGGGGCAGAGCCAAGAGCCTCTCAGTCACTCAGCGTTCTCTGACCGTCGGGAATGGCGTTCCCAGCAGGGAGGGCAGGAGCGGAGGGGCCGCTGCGGTGCCTCCCCCGGTGCCGGCGCTCCCGGCGCTGCCCCGCACACGGCAGCGCTGACACCGCTGCGCTGGAGCCGCCCCGGGGGCTCAGCCCTGCCCCTGCAGCGGGGACAAAGCCCTTTGCACACCGGGGCTCGGGACCGTGCCCTGAACGACAGCTGAGGCCACCCAGCACCCATCCTCTCTGTGCCTGCCCTTCCCAGCCCTGGCACAGAGGCCAGGGAATGGGGCAAAGCTGGAGAGCTCCCTGGGAATCACGGTGTCACAGCTGGCTGCATTTAACTGTGACCCCCGGCACCCTGCACAGCAGCCTGCACTCACTCCCCCAGCAGCCAGGGGACACGGCAGCAGCCCTGAGGTAGGTGTTGTGTTTGCATAGGGAGGATCTGCAGCAGCTTTTAATGCTCAGCTCCTTCCCTGCACCCAGCCCGGGCTCATTGAGCAGCTGCTGGGGAGGGCCTTGGTGCATCACCCAAAATGAGCCCATTTCCCAAGGTTCTGGCTTAGGAGATTTCTGAGGATCTAGAACTCCTCCCAGACTCAGCTCACTGTGAAAAAAAACTATTTTCTAAAGCATATTGATGTTGTCTGAGTGAGGGGGGAAACGGTGATGTAGGAGAATTCTGTCTCTGCAGTTGACAAAGTCAGGTTTAAAAAGCACAGCACAGCATCCTGGCTGCTGCTCCCTTTCTCCTGTTAACACTCAGGAAAAAAAAAATATTGAATTATTCGAATTGGTTTCAAAGGAAATTGTCAGGTGGGATAAACCAGGCAGCCTTGGCAGGCAGAGGTCCCAAGCTGCCTCAGAGCTGTGCCACGATCTCTGCTGGGCAGAGCAGTGATGCTGCCAAGGGACAAGAGGAGAAACTGGGATTGGGATGTCCCCAGAGCCAGGAACCAGCCCTTGACCTCACCCTTCATGGATCTGCCAGGGCCAAGTTCCAGGTGCTTCACTGACAAAAGTTAAACACCCAAAACTTCTGGTGGGCAGAAAACAGCATATACCACATTTCAAAATAAAATTTAAAAAAATCAATCCAGGGCAAAGGGAGAGATTCTTACCCAGAGCAAAGCCAGGGAACAGGAATGTTATCACTGTAGGATGTGAGCAACCACGTGAGAAGGGAAGGTAAAATCCTGAAACAGCTCAGGAGGACAGGGCTGGGTTTGCTCCTGGGGCTTTGGGAGTCTGGAACTGTTTCTAGAATCAGATTTTATTCTGGGTCAAGGATTTTCCATGAGGGATACACACATGCACTTTTGCTTCCAGAATTCCTGACTTCCCAGAGGAAAGGTGGTATTTGTCCCTCTTTATCAGACTCCAGTTATGCTGAAATGCTAGAGACAGAAGTTTCATTTGTCTGGGACAAACATTAAAGTCTATGGAACAACTGAGAATTGGAAATCAGAACTTCCCTGAGCTCTGCATAACCAAATTACCTGTGCCCAGGGAGAGGTGCAAGGTGCAGAGTGATTCCCTTGGCTCCAACCCTTAAAAAACCCCACTAAACAACTCAAAACCACGTCAAGCTCTTTGTCTCCCTTTGTCCCAAATATTTTGGCTCTTTTCTCTTTTGGCAGAGACTGGTGCTTTAAAACCAGTGTTAAAAAAAGCAGGGTGGGAAGGAACAACTTCAGAGATTCCTGAATAAAAACTTGGTGAGTATTTGACACCTGCTCTTGTTTTTATTTTTCCACCTGGACATGAACATGGGTAACTCTGCTCCCCAACCTGACTGCAGGAACAATCAGAGATTAGGGACAAACATGGCATTTTTGGTGTGTGGGAAGACAGTGCATCTTCATGACAACTCCTAAACTCAATCCCTGTTTCTTAATCCTAAAAACCACTCCAAAAAAAAAGCACTGGACTCTCACCTTTCCTTGCAAGGAAGGTGACACAGCCCTTACTCCAATGCAGCCCTTTGGCAAGAACACCCAGCCATCCCAAAGATCAGGGCCCAAGCAGAAAGATTGCTTGGGATTGAAGACAATCAGTCATTCCTTTGGAAAACAAAGTTCATCCCATTAAAAAAAAAGGTGACTGTGTTTAATAAACAGTAATTTCTGACATTATAAATAAGTTAAAAATTAATTTAAAACAAGCTAGTATAGAATAAATAGGCTTCAGTAAGTGCTTCCATACATACACGCCTCTCTGAAGGGTTTCAAGTGAGCTCATGTTTAAAAGAAGCAAGTTCTGTAATACTGCCAGAAAATCTTGTGCCTTCAGGAAATCAAATATTGCTTTTCTTAGCCCTTTAGGATTGGATTCAGTTCCCATCCACTCAGGGATGGGACAGACCTACTCATTATTGCTGTAAACCTGAGTAAAAAAGAAACAATAGTTTGGAAGATGCCACTCGCTGGAGGCAGATTCAATGCCTGGAATTTCTAAAAAAGAAAATCATTTTGTTTCTCAGCAGGGTTAAAAAAATTCCAACACATTTCCCAGAGCATCCTGCCAGACCAGAAGAGGTTTTTGGTTTGGCCTGGAGGTGATTTCTGAACTGTCCTACCTGTACTCAGGTGTTGGCAGTTCCCTCCCAGCCCTGCCCCTGGGATGCCCACCTGGCTGCCCAGCGTGGCACCAGTGGGCACCCAGGACATTCCCTTGGTTTTGCCACCCAGGAATTACCTAAAGCTCCAACAGGTAAGGCAACATCAGCCTCCTCTGCGGGAAGGGGAGCGATGGGAAGAGCCCTTTGGAGTGGAAGGGATTCCTGCAAACTCACAGGCACCCAAAATCCACAGCTGGGGAAGGAGGCTGCTGAGCAGCAGGCAGCTGACCCCAAACTCCTAAACCTGCCCTTGGAATTTCAGTTTCTGTGGTTGAAGCAGCTCTGTGTGTCCAAAGGCTCAGCCCTGGAGCTCTTTGGTTTGGGGCTGGAGCAGCCCCAGGGGTGCCCCTGCTGCTGTAGCCTTGGCTCTGCTATCTGGAGAGGTGGGAGCTGCTCTGGGAGTGGCTGGAAGATGTGGTGACTCCACTCAGCTGGGAAAAGCCACTGGTGCAGGATTCCAGGCTCGACATGGATCCCCTGGGATGAGACAGAACAGAAGGGCTGTTAGGAGGGCAGCAATTAAAGGATAACAATTCCTCCCACAGAGCAGCTCCCCCTCTCCACCACAAGGGCTTTTTGGCCGAGCATTTCCCACTTGCTCTCTAAGAATCTCGGTGTCACAATGAAAAATTAATCAGTCAGAGACACTTTCCCAGTTACAGATATTAACCCTTGACTATCACTCTGGGGAGAAGTGACACAGCTGGAGCCTCTGGGAGGTGTCCCTGAGGAGAAGGGAAAGCTGCAGAGCACTCCCAATGCAATGTGAGGCCAAGGACTCCAGCCAGGCTGCTGAGCACCAGAGCCCCCACTCAGCATCTCCAGCTCCTCCTGCCAAAAGCTGGCTGGGCTCCCCCAGGGAACAAGCAGGACTGGAGTGAGGCATTTCTGCTGCTCTGACCCCACAGGACTTGGCCAGGTCACACCTCACACTCACCAGGTGTCTGCCCAGTGCCCCCTCCAGCTCCAGGGAAGGACTTGCACAGAGCTCAGATTACCAGGAGATGGGGAGGTGCTTCTGGCATTGAAGGAGGAAGCCAGGCACACCCTGCCAAGGCTGGCTCTTCACCTGCTCAGAAGTGCTCATCCTTCTCAAGTGCCAAACAAAATCATCTGGGAAACAGCCCAGCTGATATTTAAACTGCTCCAAAAGCAGCTTCTCAAAATATCCCCAACCAAGATAAAAACCTTCCTGAGTCAAAAACCTCCTGCTCCTCAGGCAGCTGCAAGCAAGACCCAAAGCACAAATTCCTCTGTGTGCAGAGCCAAGGGACCTTGTAAATACCCACAGCAGCAGGGGAGATTGGATGCACAAAATGCCACCAGTATCTCCAGTTCTGTGTCCATCCCCTTGCCAGTGGAACACACTCCCTCTGGGGGTCTCTGATATCCACGTGTTTCACTCACTGCAACCCGGAGTAAACCCCTTGTAAATGCCCTACCTGAAGTCCTTGGAGGCCAGCACCTCGTAGTAGTAGATGAGCTTGCACTTGTGGCTGGAGCCCTGCAGGGAGGCCAGGACATCATCCACCCGGGGGAGGCTGGAGCTGGAGCAGGGCAGGGGCCCGTGCATCCTCCACTGCAGGATGTAGAAGCCAGGCCAGCGGGTGACGTGGGAGCCCTGCACAGAGGGAGGGACAGCAGCTGTGTCCTGGGGAATGGCCCAGCACAGGTGACACTCACCTGTCTCACCTGCCTGAGACACAGCCCTGTAGTACCAGTAGGGAAAAAACCCCAAGCTTATTTAGCTTACTTTCCATAAGAATTTCAGCTTGGAGTCTCTTCCCAATGACTCACTCTAAATCAGGATTTCCCACTTTCACAGGGTATCCAGAAAATGATCACAGAATGGTTTGGGTTGAAGGGACCTTAAAGCCCAGCCAGTGCCACCCCTGCCATGGGCAGGGACATCTTCCACCATCCCAGGCTGCTCCAAGCCCCATCCAGCCTGGCCTTGGGCACTGCCAGGGATCCAGGGGCAGCCACAGCTGCTCTGGGCACCCTGTGCCAGGGCCTGCCCACCCTCCCAGGGAACAATTCCTGCCCAATCTCCCAGCCAGCCCTGCCCTCTGGCACTGGGAAGCCATTCCCTGTGTCCTGTCCCTCCAGCCCTTGTCCCCAGTCCCTCTCCAGCTCTCCTGGAGCCCCTTCAGGCCCTGGCAGGGGCTCTGAGCTCTCCCTGGAGCCTTCTCCTCTCCAGGTGAGCACCCCCAGCTCTCCCAGCCTGGCTCCAGAGCAGAGGGGCTCCAGCCCTTGGGGCATCTCCGTGGCCTCCCCTGGACTCTCTCCAGCAGCTCCAGGTGCTGCTGCTGTTGGCCCCAGGGCTGGGGCAGCTCTGCAGGTGGGGACTCACCTGAGTGGGGAAGAACCACCCCCCTTCCCTGCTGCTGGGAATGACCCCAGCCCCCATCTCCAGCAGCACCTGATCTCCCACACCATCATTTCCCCTCCCCAGCACCTGATCACTTTGCAGTCTGCAGGACTCTGAGCCCAGGGCAGGACCCAAACCCCTCTGACCTGGATGCTCTCTCCTTCCCTGCAGACCAGAGGAGACTCCACCCGGCTGTAATCCACCCCCAGCACCCAACTCTTGTCGATGAGCTGCACATTGTCCCCTGCAGCACAGGGACTGGCTGAGGGGGCCTCCTTGTGGCTTGGCTCAGGAGCTCGTTTGGAGTGGAAGAGGCTGAACACCACATCTCCCTTCAGGATGTCAAAGTCCCAGGTGATGACGGATTCCCCTTCCAGGATCTCCACAAGAATCTAAGAAAGGAACACAGGCAGGGTCACCCTTGCAGGGTCAGGTGCTCAGCTGACAGCAGGGTGCCCCTCCCCACTCTGGGGCAACCAGACTTGGCTCCACAATCCTTCAGCTGCCTGATGGTCTGGATTCCTGAGGGGGATCCACACCAATTCCCACTGCCAACCCCACCACAGCACACACACTCAGGTGTTTTTACCTTTTCTCCCCACATCAGAGTTGCTTGTAAATGAGTTACTTGTTCTAGGAAAACCTCAGTGGAACTGAGGAACAAGGCAGGACACAGCAAAGAGCCAAATCAGAGCCACTCCCCATCAGAGAGGCCAGAAGACTGATTTGACACTTAACTGCTCTTTTTTGGGACATCCTGTTTCCTGGTCACTCCCATCAAGCAGTTCCCAGCACACACCTTCCTTTGTCACCCCTGTTACTGTCCCAGCTCTGCTGCTGGGAATGGGAACTGAACTATCAGAAGGGAAACTCAGTGGCCTTTACTTCTCCCATGAGGAGGAGGAGGAGGAAGAGACTGGACCTTACAGAAAATCAGGCCATAGTAGAGAGAAGAGGTGCTGCTGCTCAAACTGCTGCTCTGAACTCCCACACTCCAGCTGCTCCCTCCCAGGAACAGCAGCTGCTGCCCAGCCCTCTCCTGCTGCTCCCTCCAGCCAGCCCCAGCAGAGGGGCCCTGTCAGTGTCCCAGGCCAGCCCCTGGAGCTGTGCTCTGTACCTCGTGGGGGGCTCCTCTGAGGACACTGGCAGAGTGGTAGATGGTTTCTGTCCACAGCCGGATGTGATCCGAGCTCTCCGCCTCGTCCTCGCTCTGGTAAAGGGACTTGGGGACCAGTCCCCCCTCTGAGACAGTGCACTGCAACAGCCACACAGAAACAGGGGGGTCAGAACATTCCAGAGTGAGCCAGGAACACCCTCTGGGCTGTCAGACACGGCCTGAGCCACCCACTGAGCCACAGCTGCACAGGGGCTCTGAGCTCACTGCAACTACCAAGGTTTATCTGAGCTCCCTGTAGAGAGCTGCCCTGTGCCCCTGCTCCAGCATCCCCAGGGCAGCACCAGCACTGCAGGGGGCAGCCCCTGTGCCCACAGGAACTGCCTTGTGCTCACAGGAACTGCCCTGTGCTCACAGGAACTGCCCTGTGCCCACAGGAACTGCCCTGTGCCCACAGGAACTGCCCTGTGCCCCCAGGAGCTGCCCTGTGCCCCAAATGAACTGCCCTGTGCCCCAAATGAACTGCCCTGTGCCCCCAGGAGCTGCCCCGTGCCCAGAGCAGGGGCTGTGTGCTGCCCAGCACAGAGGCTTAACCCCTTCCAGAAGGCAGTTAAGGTGGTGAGAAAGAAGGAATCAGTTCCAGGTTGCACCTGCACAAGAAGGAAGAAAACCCACCATGCAGTCTCCTCCCAGGAAGTCTGGGATGACATCCTTGTCCACATAGTCCACCAGCCCTCCTGAGCCCTGGTAGTTATTGCCACTGTAGATGAGGAACTTCTGCCGTGTGTTCTCGTTGATGAAGGGGCTGACCTGAAAGACAGAGGGCACACAGGGCGTGGCTGTCACTGAGGGCAGCTGCAGACACTGTTTGAGCCATCACTCGTTGATGCTTTGGGCTCCAGCCTGGAACATCTCAGCAGTGTGCAGAGTCTCACAGCTCTGAGGCACTTCCCAAAGAGAGGGATAGTGTTGGAGAGGATGAAGTAACTAGGCCCTGCAGAGATGATTTATTAGTAAAAGATTCTAAGAGTAGAAACCTCCAAGAGGAATAGAATTAAAAGCAAAATTTGAACTGTAAGGGGCTGGGCAGGAAGAGAGTGATTAAACCAGCTGAAAAGACTGGGCTGGGTGATTCAGTGACACCCCTGCCAAGACAAAAGGATGAATAAGGGGTTGGACCTTCTCAGGTATCAGGGAAAAGGTGGGTTTTCAGGATTTTGGTATGTAGAGTAGTATTGTAATGTTGTAGTTCCCATAGGCTGTATGTAGATTCTGTAGGTTTTGTATCTTGAGGTGATTGGTTGATGCTCATTAGAATATTCACGATAGAAAGGGTTAAAATGGAATGTAAGAGGTAAAATCGATCTCTTGCTCTTGCTCTCTTGGCACTCCTGCTTTCTTGCTTGCTCCTGGATCCCTGTCCCTTTAGACCTATGGACTCTTCCCCAGTTAGGCTGCCTCCCCACGACCAATAAACCACGTGTCCCAAAGAGTATCCTGGTCTTCAGATCATCTCTCTCATCAGACACCAACAGCGTGTTTTCTAATAGGATAGCAAATGGGAAATGTTCTCTGTCTCTGTATCATCAGCTCACAACACTTTCTGCTTCGTGTAAGGGAAGTCTGAAGTCACTGCCTCACCTACAAACCTCACAAGAAATGTAACAACCACGTTCTCACATTGCCAGAGCAGTCAGCAAGCACCAGGCAGAACAGATTTATTATTTACTGCTCATTACCCTTCAGTGTCCTACAGCATGAGATTGAAGGGTATCTGGTTTTCCCATCTATATGAAAGCCACCAAGTTTGGGTGGAGTGGGGAACTCAGGTTTCTCATCCTGTCCTGGTGGATGGCAGTCACCAGGAGCCAGTGAGCTACAGGAACCCCATGGCCTGGCTCTGCTGTGGCCTCTTCAGGAGCTCACCACAAGCTGCCTGGAGATTTTCCCTCCCTGCCTGTGCTGATGTAGCTATTTGGGAACCTGCACAAGTGCCAGTGCTCCTGCAGAGCTCAGCTTTCACCCACCAGGGTCCAGAGCACGGGGAAGACGCGTGGTGCTCGCACGATCAGGAGCCTCCCCAGGGTCTCAGGGTAGTTGTCCTCCACCACCTCAATGATCCTCAGCAGGGCCTTCACCCCAGGCCGCCAGAGGTGCCTCATATTGAGCCCTTCCAAGTCCACCAGGCACGTCCAGGATCTAAAATAAACAGACAGAAAAGGATCTGTCAGAACTTGGCAGTGTGGTGGCTGCTCAGTTTGGGATCCACAGTAACCCCAGAGCCCGTGCAGGATCCAGGGGAGCCAGCAAGGGGCATGAGCAGCTCCAATAAAAGCATGGATTCACCTGGATCCATGTGAGCTCCAGGGGACACACACACCCAACCCCAAGGGCAAGAACATCTGGAAGAAGGTGAAGCTATGCAGGCCTATTGCTAAAAAGAATGTCAAAATGCATTTTAAATGAAGGTGGAATCTGGCAGACAGGCTCCTCTATTAAAAAAAAAAAACCACCCAGAATTTCAAAGATGTGGATTAAAATCACCAAGACAGGAAGATTAAATTAATCTGAGATGGGATATGAAAATGATGTAAGGAAGACTCAATACTTGCTTTGCAATGAAACTTCAGGATTTGTCTGCATTTAAGTCCAACTAATAAATTTATATCTATCTGTGCTCCCCATACAGCCCATAACACACCCCAAAGCTCAGCAGCATCCATCCCTCAGCATGGCACTGAGAGTCTGCAAGGACTCAGGGAAACCAATCATACTGACGTGATGGGGCGGCCAAAGATGTTGGTGTTCTCCTCACATCTCTTCTGTCCCTCCTCATTAATGGACAGAACCTGGAATCAAAGACAGCACAGACAGGGATTAGCCTGAGTATGGCTGAGTAACCAGGATGGCCTGGAGATCTTATTTTAAAAAATACAGAAAGGAGAGGGCAGGGAGGGATGAGATATTGGGCAGGAATTGCTCCTTGGGAGGGTAGGCAGGGCTGGCACAGGGTGCCCAGAGCAGCTGTGGCTGTCCCATATCTGGAAGTGTCCAAGGCCAGGCTGGACAGGGTTTGGAGCAGCCTGGCATGGTGGAGGTGTCCCTGCCATGGCAGGGGGTGGTACTGGATGAGCATTGAGGTCCCTTTCCACCCAAACCATTCCAGGACTCCTGATGCACCATGACAAGACTTCCCACCACCCTGAGGGGAGGAGGTGGCAACAAGGCACAGCTCACGTGTCTCAGCAGGGATTCCTCTCCCAGGGCCTTCACCAAGCCCTTGGTGTCCATCTGGCCAAGGCGCAGGATGTAGAGCGGCCGCCCATCTGCAGAAGAAAGCGTTCAGAGAGGGCAGCGCTTTAGTCCCCAGGCTGTCACCCTCACACCTCTTTAAAAAGCCACATGAAACATTTGAAAAGAATAAAAATCGCTGCCAAAAGCAGAGAGAAATTGCTTTGCACTGAACTGATCTGTGCAGAGGAAATACAACTCCAGGCAGGGAAGTGCTTTGTTAACTTCAAAAATATCAACAGAGCTCTCCTGGACAGCCCAGGTCACCGGTGGGGTGCCAGAACCAGCCCGTGCCAGGGGCAGCTCCTCACCTTTGTCCTGGTAGTGCCAGCCCCCGGTGTAGTACTCCTCCAGCAGGGCTGGGGGTCTCCAGGACTGCAGGATGAGATCCACCTGGTACTGCTTGCGCCAGGCCAGCGACTGGCACAGCATCTCCCGAGCTTTGTCGATGTTGAAGTCGCGGGCGCGCAGGAAGCGCAGGATGTGCTCGTCCTTGGGGATCTGCCAGAAGGGAGAGTGGCAGCATCAGCACTGGGAGCTTCCACTTGGGCTGCAGAGGAGGCTGCACACTCTACACCATTTTTTCTTCTCTTAAAATGAAGACAGCAAACATGAAACTTGCCTTCCACCTCTCTCCCTCCGTAGCTAAGCCAGCTGGAAGCAGCAGAGGGTGCCAGGAGCACAAAAGAAGGAACCAACTCACTGCCTGTGGGAAGCCCTTCCCCAGTGCAACACCCAGGAGCCCCAGCAAAGCCCAGGCTGGCTGATGTTTCCCTTGGCTGGTTATCCACAAGGACCTCCCAAATACTCTGTGAAAGTCAGGAAGCTGCAAGTTCACCTGCCCAGGGCAGATTAGCCCAGGATGGCAACAGGTAACGAACAGGCACAGGTAACAACTGACCACAGCAGGCCCTGGGGAGGGATCCCAGCTGTGCAGTGGGAATGATGCCACCAGGACCAACTCCAGCTGCTGGTGATGGAACAGGAAAGCTGCTGAGTGCTTCCAAGGGCTTCCCTGTCCCATCACACCACAATAACTCTTGATCCAAATCAACCAAAACTGCAGCACATCCTCTCCTGATCACCCACCCCAGCACCAGCGGTATCCTAACACCACAGGCACAAAAGCTTTCCAAAGCAAGTCTGCAGAATGGCTTCCTTCCACTCCTTCCAGACCTGCCATGTTCTCTTTAGCTGAAGAACCAAAGAAAACTTGCCAGGAATGCCAAGCAGCAGGAATTAACAAGGAACCTGACGGATTCCACACGAGCGCCAAATCTGACTTAAGAGCCTGTCAGCTGCAAATCCAACTGGATTAAAGCTGCGTTCCCAGTCCCTCACTCCAACTTCCCCAAAAGTGCTTGGCCTCATCCTCTACAAGTCTCCATAAAAAAATCCAGCTCTGTGGAGCAGGGATTGCCTCTTCCAGAGCATCCATATTGTGCCAGCACAACCCAAGCACTCCCAGCCCTGGAGTGTTTGGGACACAAACCCCCACGCTCAGGAGTCAAAGCTCCTTTGTTTGTCCACTGCCATGCTCAGGGAAACAGCAAGCTGGGTAGAAAGCAGAGCTGGCAGCTGTGTCAGGAGGGAGCAATCTCAGATTCACAAGCAAGAGGTGGCATGAATTGACTCATCTAAAGAAGGGGCAGAGTTCAGGCAGCCTAAACCAATTCTAAAGCACATTAGGAGCAAGGGGGAGATTAACACTGGTTCTAACTCTGCATCTGTGTGTCCTAGAAAGGAGAGTGCAGCCATCCCAAAGATGATCTCGTGAGTACTTAGAGGAATTCAGTATCACAGCAAGCTTAAAGCCAGCAGAGTGTCCATCAGAGAATTCAGGTTTGTGCTCCTGTTGCTCAGAGGCAGCTGTGGCTCACCAGACCCAGCCCAGCCACCCCCAAGAGCCCCTGGATCTCTGCAGGAGAGGGGATGGCTGATGGAAGGTTTGATACTTCTCATGTTTCAAACCTCCAGGCAAGAGGCAAATCCAGCACTCCTGTTTGGACCAAAGGCAGGAAGCTCCAAGACTTATTCCACAGTGGAATTGGTCTTTTATCCTTGTCCAACCAAAGCAGTAACTCCCACATGCAAGAAAATGAAGGTTTAATTTTAATTTCAGTCTGCTTTTGTACTCACTGGTGAAACTGCTGCACTCTCCTGCATGATGCAAAGCCTTGAACAGTGCTTGAAGCTGCTGCAATTTTAAGACCATTTGCAGTTTGTTCCTTCAACGCCTCAGATTTTTTTAAGCAACAACATATCTGATTGTAAAGGTAATGTCTGCTTTGCAAGGAACAGGGAAGAGATAGTGAAATAGGACAGAGGACAAAAATAAGAAGGGCCATTTTCCAAGAAGCAGGAGATCTATTTTTTGATAATTTCTGACAGAGAAATAAGGCCAGCCCTGCTCTGAATTAAAAGAACAGATTGTCACAGCAAGGTAAGGGCCTCTCCAGGGAAAACCCCAGCCTTGCAGGACAAGCTCCTGATTTTGGCCTGCTCTGTCAGGGAAGCAGGAGATGCAAACAGCCCAGCAGTCAGGGAGTTCAAGATGAAGTTTTAGTAGCCAGCACCTCCCTCTCTGTGTGCCCACATCCTCCTGAGGACAAGGCCCACCAAGGCCACCCAAAGGCCTGGGGCAGCTCCCACTGTCCCTGGAGCTCAGGATTCAGCTGCCCCTTCCCAAGGCTCCCAGCACAGCACAGGGGACAAGGGCTGCCCTCCCTGCCCAGCTCCAAGCACCCAAGGGGCACTTTTCCCACTTTTTGTTCATGTGCTCTCACTTTTTCCTTCTCCAGCTTCCATTCCCCAGCCTCTGACGTGCAGGGGGAAAAACCAACCTGTGGGTTGATACTTTTCAAGCTAAACAAAGGTTTAGGTGGTGCCTGTTCCAGCTGAAAGCAGGGTCCTTGCAGGTCACAGCAGGGACAAAGCCTCCCTGTCTTTGGGATGTCCTCCCATCTAGGACCCACGAGGTGAGGTATCTCCTCCCCAGTGGATCCCACACCATTTCACTGCTCAGGTGTCCAGGAAAAGCCTCCTGTCCTCTGTCTGAGAGCACAGTTACACCTGGGGACTGATCCCTGCCTGTCCACTGCCTCTCATCTGACCAGAGGCTCAGTCACAGATCAAGAGCAGTTTCCAGCAGAGCCCCTTTTCCTGACAGGTGAAGCTGTTCCTGCTCCCAGAGCTCACTCACCACCCCTGGCTGGCTGGGAGCCCAGCCCCAGCTGTGTCCTCATGCAGAGCATCACAGTGACAGGAGAGCAGCTGCCAGGGAGATGTCACAGCCCTTCAAGGGGCCCTTTGCTACATCAGCTGTGCATATGTACAGAATATATATCATATATCATATCATACATATCATACATCATATCATTCCTGCAGTCTTTACCTGCCTCCAGCAGCCATCACCCTTCTGATCCAGGTTATCCAACCTGCTGTACACCAGTGGCCTTGGCCAGCTTTGGCAGATATTTGGTGGAGGGAATTTATCAGTTCTTACAATTCCAACAGCACTGTTGGTGTCTGGAGCTTATCAGCTGCTGGGAGCCTCTGACACTGCCCCAACACCTCCTGTTCTCTTCAGGCTGAGGTTTTATGGGAGCTGTTTCTCCATCCACATTCCTGGGTACCAACAAAACCCACGTGCCACAGGAGGGAACTTCAGGAGTTCAACAGCAGCAGAACAATAGCACTGAATCTTTCTTGTATTTTATTTCTAGAGAGGTGATTCACTTTCACTTTTCCAAGCAAAAACAGCATTCCAAATGATGTTCAGACTCCCTGTGCTCAGCTGAGACAAGCTCAGCTCTGAGACACACAGCACAGCATGCAGGACTGCCAAAGCTCCTTGTAAGCAGCAGCCTCTTTTGGAAAGGCCAGGTAAAGAAAAAAGAATGAGAATCTTCCCAAACCCAGGAATGCAGAGTACCTCACCTAACCCATCCTGACTGACTGAGCTGATTCCTTCTAAGCCAGGAAGCTTTTACTTTTTGCAACCTCATCCAGCTGTTCTCTGCTTCCAAGGGGGATCACTTGCTCCTCTTCCTAAGCACCTTCATCTACTCAGCCCACCCAGCTACTCTCTCTGGTGCTGTCCTTGATCCTTCTTTCTTTCCCTCCCAAGCCCTGTCCATCAGGAAGTCTGGAGTTAAACCCCTCTTGAGGCATTCAAGCTGCTCTAGACCCTTTTCTTTCCAACCACATCCCAGTTACCCTGCTGGTCTGACAGAGATTTTCCTTTAACCAAAAGGAGGCCAAGTAGCTTCTGGCCATTCCAGCAGAGCAGAGACACACCTGTCCCTCAGTGCCTGTGCTGCTTCTCAGGGAAAAATCAGAGAACCACTGAATTTCCTTCAGTGGGAAGGGACCCACAGGGATCATCCAGTCCAACCCTGGCCCTGCACAGACAGCCCAACAATCCTACCCTGGTCCTGAGAGCGCTGTCCAAACGCTCCTGGAGCTCTGGCAGCCTTGGGGCTGTGCCCATTCCCTGGGGAGCCTGGGAAGTGCCCAGCACCCTCTGGGGGAAGAATCTTTTCTTGATTTCCAACCTAAACCTCTCCTGGCACAGCTCCTGCTGTTTCCTGTCCCTGTCACAGAGCAGAGATCAGAGCTGCCCCTCAGGATGAAGCTGCAGCCCCAGTGAGCTCTGTGCTCCATCTCCTGCAGCTGAACAAACCAAGTGCCCTCCGCTGCTCCTCCTGTGGCTTCCCCTTGAGACCCTTCCCCATCCTCACATCCCTCCTCTGGACACCTCCTGACAGCTTTAGGTCCTTCTGATATTGTGGTGCCCAGGACCAGAGGTGAGGCCACTCTGGCACAGAGCAGAGCAGGACAATGCCCGCAGGACATGGTGACCCTCCAGGCTGCCAGGGCTGGCTCATGTTCAGCTCAACATCAACCAGGAGCTCCCTTTCCTGGGGTGTCACACTCCAGCCTCTCATGCCCCAGTGTGTCTGTGCACCCAGGGTGTCCCATCCCAGCTGGGGATCCCCCCTCAGTGCCCACCTTTCCCTTGTGGGTCTCCTGGAGCCACTGGCGCAGGCGGATCAGGCAGCTCTCCTGCAGGGGGGTCAGCTGGCCCAGGTAGCGCTCGATGTAATCAGCATCCAGTTTGTCAGCTGGGGGGAGGAAACAACACCTCAGAGCAGCATGGCACAGCCTGCAGGGAGGTGAGCAGTTATCTCTACACACTGGTGTCTTGGGTTGTGGAGCCAGGGGTGTATATTCTATTTTCATCTGTTAAAAGCAGTTGGGGAGATGTTTTTCTTTATCTCTTGTAACTCAAGGGGGGAGAGGCCAGACACCTTCTGATAATGGGCCATTAACACCTCCCCAGGCTGTACCCCGGCATTCCATCATCCTATGGTGAGATGCATCACATCCCCCCTGGCAGTGAGGGGGGCAGGCAGTTTCTACCTGGATAAAACTGAGACACAGGGACAGGAAAACATCCAGTTTTCACCCAGTGTCTGGGAGGAAGAATGGACCTCATCTCACCATCACCAGACCTGATCTCACCATCACCAGACCCCATCTCACCATCCCCAGACCCCTTCCCACCACCCCTGGACCCTTCTGCTGCAGGATCATCTCTACTTCAACAGAACCACCTCTGCCACTCCAGGAGGACTCGCTTCTGGACTGCTTCCAACACCCTGACCAACAGGGTGTCAGGCTGTAGCTCTGACTCTGTCAGGGTTTTCCAAAATCGTTGTTTGTTTGCTGGTTTGGTTGGGTGGTTTTGTTTTTCTACTACATTTGTATTGTTAATATTCCCAGTAAAGAACTGCTATTCCTATTCCCAAAATCTTTGCCTGGAAGCCCTTAATTGCAAATTTATAATTTGGAGGGGGTGAGGGGTTTCCATTCTCCATGCTAAGGGAAACCCCAGTTTCCCTGGCAGATACCTGTATTTCCAAACCAAGACAACTGGGTTCCCTATGACTTACAGGGGATTTGCTGAGAAACCTCACTGCAGCAGCCGGAGGGAGGGAAGGAGGGAGGGAGGGAGGGACACTGTCCTGGTGATTGTGGCACGAGACCACAGGCAGCACGGGCTGTATCACAGCTGGATCACTCCACCAATATTCCATTCAGCCCTGAACTGCCCCAACAGGAGCTTTAAAAGATCCATCATGAGCTCTGGCACTCAGCTCACCAAGCCCTCCAAGACCTGGGTACTTCCATCTCCACGTGTCCCAAAGCTCAGGCACAACTGCAGTGACAGTGGCTTGCTGGAAAACCAAGCCATTATTCTGCCCAGGGCCACCAGAGACAAAGGGAGAACAACAGCACATTTCTGCCAGCTAGGGAGGCTTTTGGCAGGAGGAGAAGTCCTGGGCACACCAAGCAGCTCAAAGCTCCTCCAGCACAAAGGACAAGGGCTTGGTGACTGCCAGCACCGAGGGACACAGGGATGTGCCAGCACCAAGGGACACAGGGATGTGTCACCCAGGGCTGGCAGCTGCCAGCCAGCAGAACAGGGCAGCCAGGGGAAGCAGCCCAGGCAGCAGCTGGGGTGGAAGACACAGGGAGCAGGGCTGGGGACACCCCAGGGCTGCATCTTTGTCAGGCACAAGGCTCTCAGTAGATGCCAGCACCTGCAGGAGGAGCCTTGGACACCCACAGGATAAGCAGGATAACACAGAAATTGCATTGGAAAGTGAAACATCCAATGGAATCCCCAGAGCTGGCAGGGTGGGGAGCAGGCTCAGGGAAGCTAATCCTGTCCTGAACAGGAATATGGGCAGAAAAACAAGGGCTACTCTCCTTTTCTGCTAGATGGGACCCACCACTCTGAGGCCAACACTAATCTCAAACATTTCTCCTCATCAGTTTCTCTGTGGATTCCCATCTTTTTCCAAAAAAGCTCCCAGAGAATGTCAGGTGAGAGCAGAACTACTGATATCTCCAAATTCCAAGCTTTTTCCCTAGTTACACTCAGCAAAACAAGTGCTGCCTCTCCTTCTCAGGAATGACAACAACTCTTTCTATTACAACAGCTCTGCATTCAAAGGTCCCTCCTATTTCTTTTTGCCAGAGAAGTATTTTATTTAGTCTAGAAGATATCATCAGACCAACACACGGAAAGATAAAAGTTTGATTCAGGCATTTTGTGGGAAAAATGGATTAGGAGACATTCCTCAGGTTGATCTTGGCCTGATAAAAGGGTCAAAACCCATCCAAACCTGTCCCGAAGAATATTAATTCTGGAACAGATAAAATACTTAATTCCAGCATACTGAAGACACCTTCTCCAATTTAAAGTATAAAATACCTTAGAGAGCCTTTTCTATGCTCCATAACATACTGCCTGCACAGCTTCTTTGTTTTAGAGGGAAGAAAAAAAAAAAGTCCCATCATTTATTTTTCTTGAAAAAAAGAAAACAGCTTTCCCTCCTCCTCCCCCACGCTGCAGATGAAAAAAAAAAACCTGATGCCAAGAGAAACGAACTCTTGCCTAGTAAAGAACTCTTATTCCTATTCCCAAAATCTTTGCCTGAGAGCCCTTGATTGCAAATTTATAATTTGGTGGGGGGTGAGGGGTTTCCATTCTCCATTCTAAGGGAAACCCCAGTTTCCCTGGCAGATACCTGTCTTTCCAAACCAAGACAACTGGGTTCCCTATGACTTATAGGGGATTTGCTGAGAAACCTTACTGCAGCAGCCGGAGGGAAGGAGGGAGGGAGGGAAGGAGGGACACTGTCCTGGTGATTGTGGCACGAGGCCACAGGCAGCACGGGTTGTATCACAGCTGGATCACTCCACCAATATTCCATTCAGCCCTGAACTGCCCCAACAGGAGCTTTAAAAGATCCATCATGAGCTCTGGCACTCAGCTCACCAAGCCCTCCAAGACCTGGGCACTTCCATCTCCATGTGTCCCAAAGCTCAGGCACAACTGCAGTGACAGTGGCTTGCTGGAAAACCAAGCCATTATTCTGCCCAGGGCCACCAGAGACAAAGGGAGAACAACAGCACATTTCTGCCAGCTAGGGAGGCTTTTGGCAGGAGGAGAAGTCCTGGGCACACCAAGCAGGCCACAGGTGAGTGGTGCTGTGCCTACCGTCAGGGCTGGCAGGCTCCGGGGCAGGGCAGGGGCTGGCAGCCGCCTCCCTGCTGCTGCTGCTGCTGCTGCCGGCAGCCCCGGCATCCGGCGGGATGGCCCCGGGAGCCCGGCCCAGCGCCGGGGCTCGCTCAGCCTTGGCCGCGGGAGGGCTCCAGCGAGGGATGAAGGTGATCCCTTGGGAGATCAGCTCCTTCAGGTAGTGCTCAATCACCTCCTTGCCCTGAAGGGGGAAACTCTCGTTAGGGAAAAGTCTCCTCTCCAGAAAGGGCGAGGTATAGGAGTTTCCTCAGGATAGATGGTTAATGTTGGTAAGGATAAACAGAGGGGAAATCTCTCCTTCCACCCCCCGTGATCCTGTCAAAAAGCCTCCAGGGTGAAAGCCCCCCTGTGAATGATGAATTACAATAATGGCCAGGCAAATCCCAGTCTCTGGATGCCTTTCGAACACTCTCACCCCATCCTCCTGCTCCCAAACCCAACCCTGTTCCTCTGCAGCCCAGAGCCACTGACCAGGCCCAAGCTCTGGAGACACAGGAGGTGATTTTCACCCAGAACTTTCCCTTTCTTCACAAGAAGAGTGTCCTCAGTGTCTGAGGAGCCTGGCACCCACAGCACCCCCAGCCTGCACAGACCCATCCCAGCCAGCAGATCTGTGCTCTTTGCCTTCCTTTGCCCAGCTGAGGGGTTTCAGTCATAAGCAAGGGCACCAAACTACACTGGCTCTGTTTAGAGACAGGCCAATGGAGGAGCTGGGCAGGCAGGGAGCCCACCTTACCCGTTTGATGTTGGAGGTGTACTGCTTCATGGCAATTTTCTCCACGGTGCTTTCAAAGCCAAAGAAGGATTTGATGTCGAGAGAGGCCGACTGCTCAAAGCACGTCCACTCCTCGTTCTCAGGGTGCACCTGCAGCCAGAGGAACACACAGGAGGGATGGTGGCTCGTGGCCCTGGCACCACACTGGCTCTTCAACCCCCACAGAGGAGGGGGAGGCACTGCCAGACTGGGATTGACCAGCCAGGTTCATTCCCATTGTGAGAACCCACTGTGAACTGGACAGCCAGAGTTTTGCTAACCCAACGTTCTTCACATGCACAAGGAAATCAAGACTGAAACCCATCCCTGTCCCAGCAGACCTGAACTGTAGTAGCAAAAGCTGCACAAAAATAGTAGTGGAACTGCCCACTCCAAACCATCACGTCAAGGTTGTTTTGTGGGAAGACAGGGATGGCACCTGCAATTAAAACTCCTACACCTGCAAAGAGGAAAAATGCAAACCACGTTTCTTTTTTTAGTTTTGGATGGGAGACTCAGCCACTGACATCAGCCTTCTCCTCAAAACACTGGGGACATGGCAGAGCAGGGAGTTTCCCCACTCTTCAGCTCAACATACACCTTTCCTTTATTTCCCCTCTGTTGCTCTATAGATGGTAGAATCTTTTCCTCTTTTAAACTTAACCCTTTCCTGAGAAGCCTCTCTCCACAGGTGCTGCTGTGCACAAGCTGACAGGAAAGAAAAACAACTCCAGCCCCCACACAAAGGCACCATGAAAGGCCAATTCCCTGGAGAGATATTAAGTAACTGCAGGAGCAGGATCGTGTTTCTCCAAGTTGTCTCAGAGAACATTGCAGAAAAGGAAAGATGAGAATAAACCTGCTTCCGGTGCACTCTGGCAGGGAAAAGGGAACTGGTAAAAATAGAGCAGAGAACCATCTTGAGGATGCAGCCAGCAGCTCCCACCCTGTTCCCCTCAAAGCCCAGAGGCTGACGTTTCCTTCCTAAGGACACAGCCAAAATCAGCAAGTGTAACAATCTCAGAGTTGACCTGGGAGCATTTCAGACCCCTCAGTGCCTTTGACAATGATGGAAGTTTGATTTACAGCAGTTTTTAGGAAGCCCCATGCAGCCACCAAGGGATCTCTGGCTCAGGAACACCCTCACCATCCAAAATGTTCAGCTTTTCCACTCTTCCTCTTGCCTGAACTCCTTCCAGCCTGCTTACTCCCAAGAAGCTGAGCTGCTGTCCAGTTGCCAAAAGGGCAGGTAAGTAACAGGATCTGCACATTTGTGTAAGGAACAAGCAGCAGGATCTGATTGCTTCCAGAAACAGCTGAGGCTATTTCATGGTGAGTGGGCCCTCAGCACAGAAACAGCCACAAAAGGAGACAGCCCAGGCTACAAACAGGCTCAAGTCCTTTCTCCAAGTCTATAGAGCAAGAAAATAATGACAAACAAGGTGCTAAAACTTCCATTTACTTGTGGGCAAAATTAATTGCCAGACTTCAACTCAGGTCCTTATAATAATGAATAGCAAGGGTTTAATTCTAGATATCTATACAGACATGCCCAAGCCATGAATTTTAGTTAGTTTTTGTTAGCCTGAATTTCAACCCAAAAGAAACTGAGGGAATATCAGCGGTTCTGGAGCACCAATTCTGTTCTCCACTTTCACTCCAAGCAGGGAATCACAATCAACCTGAAGAAGTTTCTCAAGCCCTATGAAATCTCAGAATGTGATTCTGTGTGTCCATCCAAACCATGGACACACAGAAATCACACACAGAAATCACTGGGTTGGAAGAGACCTTTAAGATAATTAAGACCTTAAAAGGCCATCTCGTTCCACCCCCTGCCAGGGGCAGGGACACTTTCCACTATCCCAGGTTGCTCCAAGCCCTGTCCAGCCTGGCCTTGGACACTTCCAGGGATCCAGGGGCAGCCACAGCTGCTCTGGGCACCCTGTGCCAGGGTCTGCCCACCCTCCCAGGGAACAATTCCTGCCCAATGTCCAATTTGTCCATGGGAAGCCATTCCTCCTTGCCTTGTCTCTCCAGGCCCTTCCTCCAAAGCAACTGAACAATCCCACAACCCAGGACCTTTCCAGTCTCTAATCACAGCCCAGTGCTGCAGGGGTGCTCAAACCCACCCAGGCACCTTCACCCTGAGTGTGTGTGTGCACAGGCTGCCCCTCCCAGCAGAGGCAGGCCCAGCAGAGCTCTCACTGAGTAGCTGCAGGTCTCCCTGACCACCACACGGTTGGCGAAGGTCTCGTTGTGCGCCTCGATGCGCAGGGTTCTCTCTCTCCAGTTCACCGTGTTCTTCTGGATGAAGAAGACATGCTCCACCCCTGCAATCTGAAGAGGAGGAGAGGGGGGGGAAACACAGAGAGAGCCTTTATCTATCTGAGCCAGGCAACAAAATCCAGGCCTCTCTGCTGCCAAGGTTTCCTTCCACCTGCCTTCTTCAGCAGCCTGGGAGCATCCACGTTCAGCTTGCAGCTGCGCTCGATGACGTGCACGGCTCCGTCCTCGCTCTTGGACTCGTGCAGGATTTCACTGCCCAGGAAGACTGGGATCTCTGGGCACGTGGGGAAGCGCTTCTCGTAGGCCTAGAAGTGAAAATAAAGTAAACTTCAGCTGCTGGGTAAATCAGTTTTAACTCTTTCTGAGTTAATTCATTCGTTTACAGGGGAAGTCCAATGAAAGGGAGGCCCTTGAAGCCCTGAGTTGCCCCCAGTTTTGTGAGAGGTGAGGTTAAAGCAGAGCAGAGCAGGGACCAGCAGGGACAGCCCCATGTCAGTCACCAGCCAGGCTTGTCCTAACAAAACTCTTCCTTCACACACGAAGTAGAAACAGAATCCTGTTGAAGAATACTAGGAAAGGAATCATCACTTCAACATCAGGAAGCTCCTAACTAGCAAAAGCAACCACAGCTCTGCTGATTTCTGCTGGCTAAAGATTTGAATTTTATAATCTCTGGGCCAATGCTGTTTGTATGAAGCCTTAAAACATGATGTGCCAAACAGTTCTCGTTGCCCTAAACTATCAAGAGTAAGACCATCAATTATTGGCTACTCACTTTGCCTCAATTTATCTATTTCTAAAACAACTCTGTCCTGGCTCTGCAATCTTCCCTCTTCTAATTAGCACATCCCTCTGAAAAGCCCTTTCTCCAAAGCTTCTTCAGCAGCCCCAGCAGAAATCCAGCCTCCCCTGGCACTTGCAGTGAAGTTAACTTGCATAAACAGCACCTACTGCTGCTGCTCCTTCCCCAACAACTTCATCTCTCTTTATATTCTAAGATGTTTGCAGGATGGAATGTTTTCCTTGGATTTCTGAAAAACCTCTTGCATGTTGTGTTGCTGTTGTAAATACGTGGTAGCTGCACAAGCTGTGCAGAATTCCACTGCAGCTGCTCCAGGAAGAGAACCTGTGCTCTCCTTCCCCTGGACTCTCAGAGCTCCACATTTCCATCCTGAGATGTTTTTGCCATCATTTCAAGGCAATTCCTCTAGGAACTGCTGTCATCTTCCAGAAGACACCACCACTTTATACAGCACAGAAAAATCAAAATATTCATTCATTCTCTGCCCCAAAAGCAAACACTGATGTGCTGATGCTGTGGAGCTGGGCTGTCAGCTCCCCATTAGCACAGCAATGCAAAGCCTGGATGGCCCTGCACAGATTCATGTCCCCTGCTCTCAAAATAGCCCAGGCACTTGAGGACACATTCCATATCTCCTGCTCCCGGACCTCTGGACGGGAAAGCAGTTATTTCAGATGATTGTGCTGCTCCAGCATCAGGAGAAAAGTGCAGGCAGCTGCCAGCTGGAGTCCTGGCCAAAACAAAGCACACAGGTTTGAAACCTTGCTCTCCCAGTCCCTCAGCAACGTCCTGCTTGCTTTGCCACACTTCTCAGAGAACTTTCCCCAAGTTCTTCTACCTGTGCTTTTCACTCCTCACCACAGGAATAACAAGACCAGTTTAGATAAATCCAAAATTCCCATGGGTAAGTGACAGCTTCCACCTGGCTCCAGCCAAGAGCACACTCACTGCTTTAAGCAGCTGTATCTGTTAGGATGGGAGCTCAGGGCTCTGTACCAGGCACTGCCACAGGACACTCCCAGCCATCCTCTCCTGGTGCCCTTTGCTCCAGGGCCACCTGCACACCTCAGCTCTCTTCCCTGCACCTGCCAGCCCATTCACCTGCTCAGGCAGAGTCAACACTTCCTATCTGTGCTTCCATCTGCCCTCTCCCAACCCTCCAGACTCCAAGCCACCATCCAGAGCTATCCTGAGGTTAAGAGACCCTTCTGGTCTCTTCTGTTCCAGCACATACAAGATGTATCTCTTCAGGCCACCCATGCTAAGTTACTTGGACAGTGGAGGCTGAGAACCCTACTCAGAAGCCACTGGGATACCAGAATATTGAGCAACTGTTCTTGAGCAGTTTGCCCCATGTCACTCCATGCATGTGCCCCTAACACACCTGCAAAAAGTGTCACTGAAAGCCCTTCCCTGAGAGAAGGCTGCCCCAATTAACTCCCCAGCAAGGGTGGACAGTTTGGTAGGAGAGGGTCTTAAACTAAAAGAGGACACACTTAAAATTAGATATTAGGAAGAAATTCTTCCCTGGGAGGGTGGGCAGGCCCTGGCACAGGGTGCCCAGAGCAGCTGTGGCTGCCCCTGGATCCCTGGCAGTGTCCAAGCCAGGTTGGATGGGGCTTGGAGCAGCCTGGAATGGTGGAAGGTGTCCCTGCCCATGGCAGTGGGGTAGAACTGGATGGGCTTTTAAGGTCTCTTCCCACCCAAATTATTCTGTGATTTTGCTCTTTCAGGGGTACAGTGGTGCCAGGAACATTTGAGGGAGTTTCCAGACACACAAGAGCTGTTCTGGTGTGACCAGGACCTTCACTTGAACAGCTTCACCTGTAAGTGCCCCCTCACCACGGAGAGACCACAAGAGCCAGTCTGAAACCAGCACTGAATCCAGGTGCCTGTGGCTCTCATCTGAAGGTAAACCACCGGATCTCAGCTCCCAGCTGCTTCTTTCTCCACTAAGCATGAGCTTGATCCAGCTGGAAACAGGCTCCCTAATAAACTGTCATTAGATCCAGCAAAACTGAGACCAGGACTAAGAGTGCAGCCACTTTTTCAGTCAGCTAAACAACATCTGGAGCAGGGCAGAGGCACATGGCAGTGCACAGCCTGGTGATATAACTGTGACACGAGCCCAAACACATTGCCTAAATAGGGGGAACATTGCCATATTTGAGAAAGAATCCATATCCACATCGATATTAAGTCCTTTGCTAATCTTCTTTGCACAACAGCTCTAAAAATACAGCAGGGAAGATGCCTGAGATCACATGAAGGACAGCTGAAGCCCCACGCTGCAGTCACAGCAAAGCTGTTCCTGGAGCACCCAGACTTTCCATCCCTGCAGACTGAGCTGAGCAGCAGAGCAGCCCCATTTCTGCACCCAGCATCCTCTCACCAAAATCATCTCATCTCTGCAACAGCTCATGGTGCTCCAACAGGGAAACTGAGGGAGTTTATAAAGACACAGAAATACTTCATTTTTTTTCAAGCCATCACAAGGCTGTTATGTCTCCTCCTCTGGGATTCTGCAGAGTCCCAGGTGGACAACAGAACATCCCAGAGAAATTAAAGGCACAGAGTATTTAGTATTAATTGTTTTAATGCTTTGGCTGCCTGCACTTGCTCTTTCAGCTCCTTCCTGCAGGAACTCTGAACTGAGCAGGATACAGGAACTAGGATTTGTCTCTCCCTTCTGTGCATCTCCTTTCCCAGCAGGAACAACAGCAGCGTTGTGCCAGCACTGGCTGTAAAAGCTCTGCTGTGGGTCTGCACTTCAGACAGACACTGGGATGACTAAAGAATCCAACAGGATCAGACATATAGATTTTATATATATATATGTATATATAAAATAAATTCCATGGTGCCATGAAGCCACTCCCTCCCTTCCTCTAAACCCCACTGGGTCTGAAACCTCATACCCAAACCAACCATTCCACAGGAGGAGCTGGCTCAGGCCCACCAGTGTCCCTCCCTAAACCATGTTGGTTTTCCCCAGATTTCTGACACAAGAATTGCTGCAAAAATCACTGCTCTTGTTGTAGTGGACTGTGACCAACAGTTCAAAGAGCCATTTAAATCTCTGCAGTCCTGAAACTGAAACCACACATTAAATTTCACAAGAGGGCTGAGTGAAGACAGAGGGACCTGGTATCTGTTTGAACTCATCAAGATCTTTTGCTTAGAACTATAACTAATTATTTTTGGGTGCATCTAAATGTAAAGAAAAAATAAGGATTTAGATACAGTTCATTGGAATGAAAAAAATTCAATAAAGAAATTAAATGAAAAAAAAAAAAAAAACAACAAACATACAAGTGAAACAGTTTCCAGCTGAAAAGTTAAAACATGCAGGAAAGTCAAAGATCCCAAAGGTTCAACAGTGTCAGATCTTCCTTTCCCACTGAAGGGAGCCCAAAGGAGGATAAGGATATTTCTAACTGGTTACAGTGATCTCTGCATCTCAACAAAGACCCCTTAGTGCCACTGAAGCTGACAAATGATTAATTACCAGGAGCAATCATTAACAGTCATCTGGCTGACTGTGAAATCAGAGTGTTCTGAGGCAGCTTTTGCCCTGAGATCTCCTGGGAAATGCATCCAAGGGGTTTTACCTGGTCTGATAAATACCCATCCCAAACTGATGATGGGACCAACACTGAAAGGTGAAAATCAGCTTGTGAGAAGAGAGCTTGAGAACAATGCAAGAAGCCTTGCTTGGAAGTGTTCTGAGCTCATGGCTAAACACTCAGTAACCAGTGCAAACCCCACATCTGTGACAAGAGAGTACTCCAAGGGTCAGCCAGATGCCAAACAGGAACACATTATACAAAACCACATGTGCCAAACCCCCAAAGTGACATTCTAAAGCCTCATAGCCACAGAGAAAAGAGGAAATTACCTCCTCTACACCCCCCTACTCCACCTGGCCAGGCCCTTCCCCTGCACATTGCCAGCTCAGGGTGGCAGAGATGCTGACAGTGCCCGAGTGCTGCTGCCCCTCCCCTTGAGGAGCAGTGCCCCTGCTGTTCCTACAGCCCCCACAGGACAGGCCCAGCAGGCAGGATCCTTCTAACAGCTACTCCTGTTTCTCCTTGGCAGGGTTTTCTAGGAAGTGACCTTGAAATCAATTACACCACCGAGGCCCTCAGGAATGCTCAACAGGAACGTGTAAGCACTGAATTACTGCAGGAAACAAAACACCTCAGCAGCAAAACCCCCTGCACACCTCGAGGCAGCTCCCTCCAGCCTGCTGGGTCCTGAGTTGTTTCCATGTGCCTCCAGAGGCAGCTTCTGTTAGATGGGACCTCCAGGGGTACAAAAGCTGTGGGGGGGGGGGGAATTAAATTGCATTGTGTGGAGCACAAAGACATTTAATTGTGATGCACCTGATGTAGACAGAATTTGTAGTCAATATTCCATGAATATGTGACAAGGAGGCTTCATCCTTGTGCTAAAACACAGATTTTCCTGATCAGACAATGTTTTAATCTGTACTAATTAACGAGATTCCTCAAGGTCATGTTACAGCCAGGTGCTGGTTGCCAGGAAAAAAGGAACCCCTGTGTTCAGAGGAAGGGAAGTGAGGAGGAGGTACAATACCAGAGCTTGAGCTGAAGATGCCCAGATCATCATCCCTTTGAAAAGAGATGATGAGAAGCAAGATGAAGACACTTCATCACTTTTAAGTAGGAAGAGGATACATTTGGAGTGGCTTTTGAGCAGCTCTAATGATACATAAATATTCCTCTGCAGATTCAAGCCTTCTAGGAAAAAAAGAATTTCATCCTGCAGTCCCTCCCACTGCTTGGTCTCAGTGCTAAGGGAACCACAGAGTCTGCACACAGCAGACACAATAATCCACGTGTTTTGAACAGAGCAGATCCCAGCTTCCCACTAGCCACAAAGTAAGATAAAATATACAGGGAACAATGTGGGAGGGACCAAATGCATATTTAGGGTACAGAAAGGCACTGATTCAGGGAAAAGAGAACTTCATTTCAAAGAGGTGCAGAGTATGCACAGCAAAAGTCTTTGGGGCCCGAGGGGAAAAGAAGAAACACTTCTGCTGGCCAGAGGGAAAAGATGTGACAGTGAGAAGTGCATGGGACAACAGCACCAGGCTACAAACATTGACCCAGTGTTATCTCTGCCTGGACCACAGCCAATAATTTGCCTCATTCCTCCAGATTCTGGTGAAAGAAACAATTCAGGGAGCAGCAGCATCCCTTGCAATGGAGGCACAAGTGAGGGCCACAGCAGACCCCAGGCCCTGCACTGCAGCTGCACAAAGCTCCCCCAGGAAGCCACCAACGTGCCTGACCTCCTGTCTGAGAAGGAACAATAGCCCATTCAAGCTGCCCTGCTGCAGCCTCCTCTCTCCTCTGCTGGCAGAAGGAACTCTGTGTGGAGCAGTTGGGGTCACCAACAGCACAAGGCTTTGGCCTTTGCAAAAAACTATGGAAGTGACACCTTATCCAGGAACCACTGCTTGCCACAGCCCAGCCTGGAGAGAGGGAAACCAAAATGGGAAGGCAAGGAAGCAGAGATCTCGTGTGACTAACACCTGAAAGAGCAAAACACAGCAGTCAAGTGTCACATCACACATTTAGTGCCTGATGATTCACCCCAAAATCAAACAGGCTGCCTCACAAACTAATGGCTACTTGGAAGGGCACTCTGTCATTGCCAGAAGCTGCTGTGAGAATTTACACAAACTGGCCACGATCCAGGGGCAGACTTGGGCAGGTCACTGTGCTAGGCAGCTAAAACAACCCCATCCTGGTTGAGATGTAAGAATTAATTACGACTCTAAATTTTACCACCTCTTTTAGTCCCTGCTGAAGAATCTATAACTTGTCTTCTACACCTACACGTTCAGTAGAGAAGGATCTTTTGGTCACTACTGGAAGATGAGATCAAGGTGACACAGCAGAGCTGGAGGTGTCTCCTTGTGCTCCCTTCAGAGCTCAGCCATCCCTGCAGCAGCCAGCACTCCCCAGATTAATCTTGAGCCACAACCCATCCTTCAAGGAAATAACCCCCATGCTGCAGCTGTACAGACCCCTGGAATTACTGTAAACCTTCTCCACTCCACACATCCTGCCCACAAATGGACCCTGAGCAGTGGCAGAGCTCTCAGAGCCCCCTGTCAGCCCCACAAAATACAGAGCACGATGTGCAGATGCTGCCAGCAGCTCTCCAGAGCCCCCAATGAACAAGCAGCTCTTCCATCAGTGCCTCCCAGAAAGCAGCTGTGACAAGCACTCAGCAAACACTTTCTACTCGCTCGAGGGGAAACTTCCCACACCACGCTCCCAGGAGAAATGTCAGCTCCTTTCCCAACTATTGCTCACTCTCAACCTGCTCCAGGCTAATGGAAGAGGTGGTGGGGCCCAGGGCTGAGCTCCCCAGTGCAGAGCCAGCCCAGCTGACACACAGAGCATCACTCCCAGGCTCCTGGTGCCAAATGCTGCTCAGCAGGAAGATGAGGGGATATTTTTAGTGTATCTTGACAGCAGAGCTTCAAGCCTTCAAGTCACACTGAAGCATCGTGTCTTGAGTCAACACTAGATTATCTCTAAGTGCATAAAATGTTAACCCAGTAGCTTCTGGCAGTCACAGCAAACTCTCCTTCCAAACATGGCAAAAAGCAGGGACGAGAGAAGCTGCCTGCTTTACAATTCCTGGCACAGCCCATGGCTGCAGGCAGGCCATCCACACCCAAGGAGGACTTGCCAGGTTTTATACACCCAACGATCTATATATCAATAAAAACCTATAACATATACCTATAATCTATAACAATCAGTAACAAACAAAGCAGATCCTGTTTTGCAGGGATTTCTGAACTACTGCTTAGGTTGTTATCAGGACATTTCATGTCACATGTGGCATGGGTTGACCACGAAGAACACCTGCTGTGAAGCATTTCTGCCCCTTGCACATTGATTCTCTCTCCATCTCCAAGGTCCTGCCACCCAGCAATACCATTTCAGGCAGGACCTAAAAGCTGTGCCATTTCCTGCACCAAAGCAGCTGCAAAGGAGCTTCCAAGCACTGGACATGCCACAAAGCTCTTCCCTGTGTCACCTGCAGCCACCCAGGGACACAGCAGCAGGATCCTCTCTCCTGGTACTCCTGCAGCTGCTGCACTGAGAGCTCCACTCCAAGCTCCCTGGCTGCTCCACACAGCCCTCTGTGCCTTCCCTGCTGCTTCTGAGGATTCCAGCTGCCAGGAACTGCTCTGCTTCCCTGCAGCAAGTGCTCTCCTGGCTCCAGAGCTCACACTTGAAAGCAGATGCTACGAGCCAGCATCAAATATTTCAGTTAAGATTCTCCTCTTCTCTATTTAAATCCAGGCAGTGACAATACCATAACAGTGACAATACCATAAACAGTAACAACAACCTGGAGATCCAGATGGGGCTATTCCAGCCTGTAATTACAACTCAGCATTCAGGAACACCCCCCCAAAGTGTGCTCTGTGGAGCATCAGTGCCATGGCACTGCAGGACATGGCACTGTAGGTGACCTGACCAACCATCTGCAGCACTCAGGAAGACAGCAGCAGCCTGGCTGGGCTGTGCACACACACACACACACTGAATTGTCACTCTGAACAAACCCACAGAGCTGATGTGACCCCTGCTTGTGCACTGTACAGCTCTCACACCATTCATCTGTAACCAGCACAGCCCAAGCCCTTTGGGGTAGCAAAAGGGGGCTCAGAGGTTCTGTTGCAGGAGCATCACTGCATCAGCCAGGGAAATACCAAACCCTTTAAGACACCACAGCATTAGGGAGAAGAGCACACCCAGCACATCAAGCAGTCTCTTTATACATTCAATCTGCTAAAGGCAACAGAAAGAAGTCATTAAATAAAGCGACTTAAAATCTAAGAACTTTAACACAATGTTGATGCTGGAAAGGAAAGTAAGTTTGAAAAAGTGTATGGAAAGCAGTTCTGGCTGTCAGGACCTGACCTCCAGCATTCAGAGTTTCTTCTCCTGCAGCTAAGCCTGACAGGCAAAGCAGCAAGGAGCTGTTTTCAATTAGCCTGCATCTACAAACCTCCTAACAGTGGTGACACAAAAGAATGGTGGGATGGTTGTGAAATGAGTGATGCATTTGGATTTTAGTTGTCCTGGATGATGACTCTTGCATGTAACCCTGGGCCAGATCCTCAGCTGTTGGAAAGGAGCAAAAGCTTTGCCAGTGTGCAAACAGCACAGAGAAGGCTGATGGCTGAGGGACAGCAGTGAGGACCCTGCCAGATCCAGGGACAACCATCAGGACTGCTCCTGAGGCTCAGGCACAAGAGGAAGACATCTCACATTGGGACCAGGGATGTTTGCTTTTCCTGGCTATGACCCTGTGCACAGGATGAGAGAGTAAAGATGATGGAGAAGGAATATTTCTGCTGTTTACTCCATGAGAAGTAAGTTCTGAGTTCAAATAAACTTGTAGCATTTGAATTAAATTTGCCACTCAGCTCATTAGAACCTCTGACACTCAAACTGTACTGAGCTGAAGCAAAACCATCCACTGTTAATTTCCCACTTTGTCTCATCTGTGAAACAAAAAACTGCAGATCAACTAAATGTAAAGCACTGGAGACCTCCAAATCTGGAGATGGACTTTGCATGAGGGCATGGAGTGACAGGACAAAGGAGAATGATTTCACCCTGCCACAGGGCAGAGTTAGAGGGGATGCTGGGGAGAAATTGTTCCCTGGGAGGGTGGGCAGGTCCTGGCACAGGGTGCCCAGAGCAGCTGAGGCTGCCCCTGGATCCCTGGCAGTGCCCAAGGCCAGGTTAGACAGGGCTTGGAGCAGCCTGGGATGGTGGAAGATGTCCCTGTCCATGGCAGGGGTGGGATGAGATGAGCTTTAAAGTCCCTTCAACCCAAACCATTCTGTGATTCAAAGAACACTGAACTGCCAGTAGTACCAGAAGAGTCAGGAAGCTGCCTGGAAGTGCAGGCCAGGAGCTCAGATGTTGCACCTTTCACTTGCAGAGCCAGGCAGGGGACTCAAGAGCTGCCACAGGTCTGTCAGAGACTCTGAGTGATGAGATGAGAAAAACCCCACACCAAGCAGCCCCCCCCCAGAGGAGCCACCCCCACCCAAATTCTTACTGCAGGAGCAGAATTGCCCTGGCCTGATGAGCAGCACTCAGCCAGCACAGAAACACACACCAAGGCTCTTCATGTGTGTGTGTCCAAAGCTGGGGCTCCCAGCTGCACAGATATGTGTCAGCACATGCCCTGGGCAGCACCAGGAAAGGAGGTCAAGCAGAAAGCAGCACTGACTCACATCAGACACATGTGGGGCTCCACAGCAGTTCTGTCTCAAGCACAAAACACAACTGCCCAGGCAATGGGAGCTGATGCTCCTGCAAACCTCCCAATGCCTGATCTTTGCTCTTTCTTCCAAAATCAGGAGTTATTTTTATGTAGTAGTGCAGAAAGATCCCTCTCTTGCAGCAGAAACCAGAAACTGCTCCTTGCAGTGAGAGCTGAACATGAAGTGCAGTGTAGCAAGAGGAGCAAATCACTGACAAGTGCTGTCAGAGATTTCTCATTTGCAGCACTAATGCAGCACCTGAAATTATCCATCACATACAGAAGAGCCTGTAAGGCCTCTGGGGGGTTATTCCCAACCTGCAGCTATAGGGACCTAATCCTCTAAATCCTCTGAAGTGTGTGAAAATGGCCAATGTCAACCGTGAGTGTGAAGGGCTGAGGCACTACTAAAAATAACAGGAACACAACTCCCTACCCCATTCAAAGCTGAAACCCTCCAGCTACAGCTATCTCATCTAACCTAATAATTCACTGCAAATAACATTAAATATGCAGTATCTCTCTCAGCTGTTTCCTGCACGTTGGACTCGCTCACCCAAACCAAATTCTCATCCCCAATACATCACAGAAGGCTCAAAAATATTTGCATCACTCATATGGGGCAGAGGTACCTCTCCTCCTGGATTTTTCATTCATGATAACATTTTTTAAAAACTCCTTTTAGCTTTCCAACTACAACAGAAAGAAAATGAAAAGTTAAGTTTATGCTTGGGAATTTTCTTGGCTGTAAGGTAAAATTAGAAGACATGCAATGTCATATCTGCTGATCTAATTGAAGGGAAGACAAGATGAGGCCCAGAGAGGCACGGACAATCCATTGGAGGAACAGCTCCCTTTAAAAGAGCACACAGACAAAAAAGATAAAATAGAAAGGAAAAACAAGACAAGATAACAAAGTATAAGAGAAGTCAAGGTTCTTTTCAACTATAAGGGATAAAGGTGTCAGGCTCTGAACACGTGTTTGAAGAGCACAATACTTTTGATCCATTAATGTGAATCCAAGTTAGGAACAAAGCAGGTGGAAATGACTACAGTGACCTTGGACAGGTGTGGAAAAACCACCCTCTGCTCAAATCTTTTTTAGAAGGAAGGACAAGAAAAAAGAAATATTCAGAACTCCCAAATGACAAGGAAAGACTTGTTAAGCTGATTCCTTTTTACTTCCTCAGATGCACAGAACTGAAGAAAGAAGAGCAAGGAGGGGAATGTCCTTCCAAGGACTTGGAATACACGTCAAATCTCCTGCCTGCAAATGCCCCAACCCAAGCTGCAGGAGCATTAGCAAAGGGCAGAGTGTAAATCCAGAGACAATTAGCCTGACACACAGTAACAAAGGTATCACCAGGAAAAGCCCCAGCTCATCCCTGCAGCAAAGCCCCAGGCACACACATGGCTGCACAAATCCAAGGAGGAGAACTCCTGCTCCTGAAGGTGAGCTCCACAAAGGGCCTGGGGAACACCATGTGTGTGAGCCAGGCCAGGGAGCAAGGAATTGCTTGCCAAATTTGGCTGTGATAACCCTATTTCTCAAACTCTCCTATGTGAGCAAAGCACACCCACCACTTTCTGCAGTAGGGTCCAAACACTGGAGGTTCTGAGGGAAAAATACTTTTCCCAACTTACTCCCTGTGTTCTGTTCAGGCTGTGGTGTGAGGGATGACCCTCCCCCAGGAGGAATTAAGCACAAGTGTGTCAGGCTGAAGGGTGCCCAGAGATCTGTAAAACATGGGGGTGTCTTGGGGTCACTCCTGTGACCTCTGCCTTCCTACCACAGCCTGAGACCTTGGCACTCCAAAGGTTCCCACACAGCATCCGAGGGGAAAAAGATGAAAGCAGCTGAATCTCAGTGCTGAGGAAGCTGCTGTCAGATTTATGGTGAAGGGGATTAACCAGCAATGCCACGTGCTGAGGAGCAAAACAGCTTCACTGCACACCCACTCTTCCCTGCAAAACTTCCAGCAACTGACAGCTGGTACCTGACAGCTCTGTGAGATCTGTGAGATCCCTGCTGCCTCCACACCAACGGGAGCAGTGGGAACCAAGGCTGCATCCAGCTCAGCCTTGCACACCGACCAGCACAAGACTGAAATGCTGCTCCACAGCAGCGGATCCTGCTGGCAACACGGGATTTTCACAGCTCATCGGGGGAGTGGGGGGCTAAGGGGTCCATAGGCAGCTGCCCACTCCACAGCACAGTCTGCTGGGTGACCCCGGGAAGGGAATTTGTTCATAAGAAAGAGGACTAACAACTTCGCTAAGATTTGCTGAACAACTAAAGGATGACATTTATAATCCCAGCCCTCAATTCCCAGGGAATTTTAAATTCCGTTATGCTGAAAAACGGAAAGCAAATAAAACTAAAGCACTTCAAAATTAAGCCCACCAGCCCCTGGCCTTTAGGCTTGTGCTAACAGGCTTACAAAGGATTTGTCTCAAGGCAGCCCTCCTCAATTAGCAGCCAATCGACTGAGGAGCAGCTGGTGGTAGCTTCATCCTGCTAATAGAGACAACAGGAACGGGGAGAGGTGTGCGTGGAGCAAAGGCTCCCAGCACCTTCATCGCAGGTACTGGGTGTCTTATTCTCACACAGGATGCACTGAGAGCAAAGAGCACAGCCAGAAAAGCTTCACTGCCACAACTATCAGCCCCAGAGTGGTCAGGGCAATTCTGTGGCACACTGCTGGTTTAGCTGTGAATAGACATGGCAAATCTGGGTAAGATTGGGGAAAAAAGGGGTGGATTTGGGAGGGAGCTCAACTGCCAGCAAAAGCAGTGCTTATCTGGATGCTCAGAGTGCAAAGTGAACCACTTTGCAACCACTCTCAGCTGCTGCTACCTTCGGGGTTCCTTATTCACAATGAGGAACAAACTGATTCCCCCAGTTTTAACAGCTGAAATAAAAAATTGGAGGCTGTTTTGGATAAAACAAATCTTAGGCATTTGTATTTCTCAGGAATCCTGAAGAGGCCACATTGCCAGGAGGAACTCAATAGAGGCTCTCCCTTCCATTCATGGAATCACACCAGCTGCAGCTTTCCAGCTCCATTCTGGGCTCCCATAAACTAAAGGAACTGGGGACAGGCAATGGAGGAAGCAGCAATCTGAAAGTAGGAAATACGAAGCCTGGGGATCCCTTCAGCTGACTGAAACACCAGTAGATTACAAAACAAAACCCTGCAAGACTCCGTAAGCAAGCTCCTCTAACAGTGCTGCTCTTGAAATGCAGCAGCAAACCTTTGAGGAGGGTATTTGACTCACACCTAATTGTGACAAAGTCCAGAATACCACAAGGGAGCTCTGCCTAAAGCAGCTCCCATGGTCAACATCAGCCCTCTGCATCCCCAGTGAATGAACTTCAGTGACAGCCCTCAAGCCCCTTATGGAAATCACAAAATTTGGAAAGAGATCTCCTGACAGTTCAATCACAGAGTGGATGGGGAAGAACAATGCAGAAGGCTTTTTCCAAAGATTCCCAGCCTTTAACCAAATCAAAAAGCTCAGTATTAATCCAGCTGTAGCTACATCCACGCTACAGTGCTGATTGGCATCACATCTGGACAGATTTTGAACTGAGTGGCTTTTGGTGATAAGGGCAAAGAAGGTGTCTGGCCACAAACTGACCCTGCCTAACAAGTCAAATTATTTTTCCTTCCTTGTCAAAGAATAATTACAGAAGGTTGGATTTTCTTGAGGTTGTTTTTTTTTTATTTTTTTTCCTTCTAACAACTAAGCTGCCATTCTTAATGCTAAGATACTGATCCTTATTTTTCTTGGAAAATTGAAGGAGGGGAGCTGAGGCTTTGCTCCTGGAGTAGGACTGTCACAGACATCCAGGCAGACCCGGGGTTCCCCACCTCCCACTGGCCCTCAGCAGCTGGAGCAGGGGAGGAGCAGAGTGTTACTCACTGCCATGACGAGCTCAAAAGGGTATTTGTAGACACGCACTGGGGACTGGTATTTCTGCACCATTTTTACCACACACCTGTAACAGAGAGAAATTGGAACATTTTAGATCTCCCCCACGCCAAGCAGTGCAAGAGGTGATTTTTACAGACCTTACCAGAAGCTGTAACTCTTTCTTACAAACAGAGAGGAGATTTATTAGGTAGAATATCTTGCCTAGAAAGTGGCAGAGACAGAGGCAAGTCTCTGCAGTCCCAGTCCAGTGCTGCATCCAGCATCCTGTGCTGCTTCCCAGCACTACTGCAGTAAATTCAACTTGGAGCTCCAACAAAACTCACAATAATTGAAGCCCAATACAGAGATGTGAAGCCAGAATGAATTGTACTCTGGAGAAGGAGCCTCACAGAGCCTACATGGCAATTCTTCCCCCTATCCCCCTTCCCTACCTTATATCTGTAATCATTAGGGCAAAATCTTTCTCACTGAAAGCTTCCACAGTTTCCCATAACTCAGTGTTTTAAATGCTTCTGTGCACAAAGTAGGATTCAGTTGTTTTAGCTCACTGAAAGGAAGGAAAAGGAAGCAGCATGTTGAAAGAACATGCCTGATGCTAAGCTGGCAATCACAGCCCACTGCCTGGATGCCCACTGTTCCAGCTGAACTGCAGGCAACAGGAACAACCCCATCCTCAGCATTTCCCTGCTCCCAGCCACCTCTCACTGTCCTCATCAGGATTCCTCCCCCAGACTCTCCTGCCTGGGTTTTAACCCTCAAACACGCATCAGTACCCAGCATCTCAAGGGAAGCATCTCGAGGGAAGCGTTATTAGGTTGCTTTCTGCAATTCCTTTAGGAATTCCTTTGTACTGCTCCTGCAAATACTCATCGACGAAGATCAGGACACAAAAGGCTGGCCGGCTGGCTGGAGGCACTGTGCTCATTCCACCCCACTCAAATTCCACTGCTGAGCAGACACGGCCCTCGGCAACATGACGCAGTGTAGCACTGAACTCAACCGTCAGAGCACTCAGACAACTTAGCCCTGACATTTTCAGCCCAAAACCGGAGGTGAAACATGAACAGGCAACAGATTCTCCCTCAAAAACTGCTGCAAAATGCCATCACGCTCTAAAATCTAAGCGAGGGCCAGGGGAAAAGGGCTTTAAAAGTTTGAGTACCTGAGAAATGGGGGATTTTTGGAGAAAGAGGGTCCAGCGATCAGACAGTTCCTCTGCAGAGGATCACATTACCGAGCAGCAAAGGGCAGCAGGACTCGCTGGATGTCTCAGTCTCAGTGGTGCTAAAAGCCAGTCCATGCCAAGGCAGCCAATGCAGAGAGAACCTCCCCAGCAGAGCATCCAACCCGGAGTGCAGTGAGAGGAGCAGGACAAGCACAGCCCAGGAAGCCCGGGCTGCTATCAGGTATCGGATATCCGAGCCAAGAGGCACGGGGCACCTTGGAACACGACCTGTAACATGATGAGGCTGGGCGGGGACCCTCCCCGTGAACGAAACCACAGCGGGAGAAGCCTCCTCAAGCACATTCGGCTGGGATCTTGCTTATTCTGACCTCACCTCCTACACCAGAAATCCCTGCACCTCTGCAGAAGGTCAGAAACCACCACAGCTGGAAGGCTCAGCACAGACCAGTCTAGAATCACCCATAGAAAGAGAGGCAGCAGCCACAGAACAGTGGGATGGCACAAGCTGTAGCTCAGCAGCCTGAACTGTGCTGCCTGGACAGACCCACTGCTCCCTTGGCAGCTGCTGGACCTGACTGCCACAGGATTATTGTCTCTGTGCTTCTCCAGCTGAGGGAAGGCTGGAAGAAAGAGCCAGTGGCTACTACACCCACAGGAAGCTGTGGAAAAATGAGAGCTGATAACTCACACCTGCCCTTTAAATCTTCCATACCTCGGGAGAGTGCAGTGGCAGCAGCCCTTCTACGCCCTCTCCTCCAAACAGAGCTGTGAGATGGTCATTGTGCTTCTCAAAGCAACAGGGACTCCTGCTGTAAGTCCTGAAAAAAAAAAAAAAAAGGAAAAAACCATCAGAAAAGGCAGTGAAAGGTGGCTACTTGGCACACCTGGCTGAAGATGATGATTAGCACTGATAAGGACAGAGCCTGAGATGTTACCATTGGGCATCTGGGCCATATTAGCTCAAGACTTGCATCTTCCCAGGGCTTTAGCACCAAAGACAGATGTGTTTTTAAAGTCATCTCGTGTTCCAGTGAAATTATAAACAGGTATGTTCAGCCACCAGAAAGAAAGCACCCAACCACAGAGTATGTCTGCTCCTCTAACACCCAGCCAGCTCCACAGTGGCCCAGGCTCCCTGCTCAGCTTCCTATTTGCATCTGGCAAAAAACAAAAACAAAACAAAAAAACCACTCCAAAACAAACCAAACAAACAAAAAACCAACAAAAACAAACAAGTCAATCAAACAAAAACAACAACAACAACAACAACAAAAAAAAAAAAAAAAAACCAAAAAAAAAACCACAAAACCCAAACATTTCAGGAAAGACAACTCAGGTGAAGAGCAGTGACCCACTGAACTACAGCACAACCACTTGGAAACCCCAGCCCACAGGTGGAGGCACACCTGGAGCATCCATGGGGAAACACCTGGAAAGAGGCTCAATTCCAGCTGGCCAAGCCCAGAGCAGTTACTAAAAGCTCAGAGGTTGGAGCTGTTAATGCACTGAAGTAACAAATCTGCAAAAATAGCAACCATCCCAATAATAACAACCCTAACCATTCCAAGCAGATATTAAAAGTAGCTCGATTCTTGCACACCTGAACAGGGAAAACAGCAACAGCCAGCACATTTCACAAAGCATCCTGTGCCACGCTGTGCCACCAGCACTGAGCCCCGGGCACCCTTGTGCTCCAGCCCACACAGCCACTCCTCTCTGAACCGAGCAGAGAGAAAGCTCATTACAAGCTCAAGTTCCACCTGCTGGGTGTTCCAGGGAAGAGGAGGGACACGGACCTCTGATGGCACTTGCTGTAACTCTGGGAGCATTCCAGAGAAATGGATTCTGAGGAAGCAGTCAGGCACCCCCAGCAGAGGAGCCAGGCCTGTGGGGGCTCACTACACACAGCAGAGGGACAGGCAGCCAGTGACATTAACTGCGTGATTCCTTCTCAGCCAGAATCAGCCACTGTGCACCTGAGGGATTTTCCATGTGCTTGACTTCTATTCTGCTATTCCTAGCAGCAGCTTACTCAACAGAATACAGCCAGATGGTTGGAAATCAGAAACTGAGTGTACAGATTAAATACACAGAAACCCCTGAATCAAACACCCCCAGCCCTGCCTCTCACCCAGGCACAGAACTCTGTCAGCTCCTTCCACACTGGAGCTGCCTGTTGGATGTGGAACTGGCAGCAAAGTGACTTTATTAACTTCTCCCACCTGTGGTGGCTGCTTTTCATCTTGAAGAGAACTGAGCAGGTTTTTTTTTGTTTTGTTTTTGACAAAGAACTGCTGAAAATAGCAGGATTCTCGACTTCCTCAAATACCATTACACCACGTGAAAGCCAGCTGTGGCACCCAGCTATGCTGATCTTTCCAGTTAGAAAAGGGGGACCCCACAGGGCTGCATTCTTTCCTGCTGCCTTCTAGAGAAAGGTGTGTGACATTTCCTCTGCCTGGGGCGCCTTTCACTTAGGGAGATATTGTAATTGGTGCTTTACACACAGAATAATAACACAGCACCAGGCTGTATGATATTTATTAGAGCTTTTTCACCTCAGAATTTAAGAACAAGTCTTTTGAAGCTTGATATAAGGAAGCCTCAAGGCGGAATGGTGCCAGAATAAACCTTTATCATTTTTTAGAGGCAGACATCTGCTCAGGCAGGGCTGGATCTTGCCCCCTTGAGAAACACCTCTGGAGCAGGTGAAGCAGCACAGAGGGTGCAGGTCACTGCCTGGCACTGCTCCTACACCTGGCAGAGGTACCTGGAGTCCTGGTGTGGATCAAAACAAAAGACAAGCAACACAAACACCCAAACAACAACATTTACACATTCCTGACCACACAATCAGGAACAGGCTTTTTGGCTGAGGGGAAGAAGGAAACGGAACAGTGTCCAGCACTCTGCTCTCAGAGCTGTTTCACTTCCATCAGCATATCACAACAAGCTCCATGCCCAATGCTTCCACACCTCCATCTCATAAGGTAATTTTCTCACCAAAGAATCACCATGGAACTTTTAAGCACAGCAATACATGAACTCCCTGGTATTTGCCAGCCTGCAGCAGGAGATAAGCATTCCTGAAGTAAACCCCCTCATTCCTCACCTTACTACTCTGCAGGAAGTCACACCACACAGATTTATCCATCCACAGCGTAGGAAATACTTCAATTCTCAAATACAACTCAAGAATAGGAGATATAGAATCCTGAAATGGTCTGGGTTGGAAGGGACCTCCAAGCCTATCCTGTGTCCCTCCCTGCAATGGGCAGGGACACCTTCCACTGTCCCAGGCTGCTCCAAGCCCCATCCGACCTGGCCTTGGACATTTCCAGGGATCCAGGGGCAGCCACAACTCTTCTGGGCACCCTGTGCAAGGACCTCATCACCCTCACATCCCTTGTCCCTCCATCCCTCTCCAGCTCTCCTGGAGCCCCTTCAGGCCCTGCCAGGGGCTCTGAGCTCTCCCTGGAGCCTTCTCCTCTCCAGGTGAGCACCCCCAGCTCTCCCAGCCTGGCTCCAGAGCAGAGGGGCTGCAGCCCCGGAGCAGCTCCGTGGCCTCCTCTGGACCCACTTTGACAAGTTCACATCCTTCTTCTGCCAAGAACCCCATGCAGTTTAACATGTAAATCAAGAGCAGACCCAGGCAGCAGCTCACTGGACAGTACAACAAAGCACCAGCAAACTGTTCCAGTCTGCTCTGAGTGAAGTTGGCAGCTGTATTTTCTTTGAACAGAGGCTGGCTGTCATCAACCCCACCAGACAAGTGGTGCCATCAATACCAGCACCTTCTCACCAGTTACAGATCATTTTTACTGCTTAGAGGAGCCAAGCCAAGTGACCCAGAGAACATACTTGGTTCACCTAGAAGCTGATTTCAAAACATGGAATCACAGAACGGTTTTGAGAAGACCTTAAAGCCCATCTCGTTCTAGCCCCACTACCCCGGCTGGCTCCAAACCTCGTCCAGCCTGGCCTTGGATACTTCCAGGGATGGGGCAGCCACAGCTTCTCGGCAACCTGTTAAATCCATCAATGCATTCAACAGCCATTGAGCAGGGTCGCCCTTTGAGTTTATACATACTTCAGGGCGAGTTCCAGGGTAGATTTATTGAACCCCGAGCCCTCTCCGGAGCCGCTGGGGCTGGGGCTGGGCTCCCGCTCGCAGCCCCCTCCACCCACCTGCGGCGAACCCCGCCCGCCCCTCAGCCGGCGTCCGTCCCGCTCCCCCCAGGCACGACACAAACCTGACAACTTCACAACCGCTCTATTTTGTCCTCAGACCTGAAGGGAGCCTTCGCCACCCGGAGCCCACCGCCCGGGTCTTCACCGGTTCCCTCCCTGATCCCACAGGGTTATAACTAAAATTTCCCTTTCGGCTTCCCGTGGCTGAAGGATAGCGGCTCCCGGCGCCCCCACACCCACCCACCGCCCCCGCTCCGCCGCCTCACGACGGGCCCGGGCACACGAGGCAAGAAAAGCCTCACACCCCTCACGTTTCCCCCCCGCCCCTCCTTCGCACGGCAGCCCTGAGGGACCCCCGGAGAGCGTTGCCCACCCATATCCCACCCCCGTATTCCCGATGCCATATCGCAGCCCCCCGCCCGTCCCGCTCCCCCTCACCGCGGGCGCGGCGCAGCCCGGCCGGACCCATCCCGCTCTCGGCGGCTCCCGCGGCCGCGCCGGCCCCGCCCCTCAGCCGGCCCCGCCCCCGCGCGGCCCCGCCCCCGCAGGGCGCTGTCCATTGTGCTGCGGGGGGGGGGGCGCGGGCCGGCCCCGCCCCCCGCACGTGAGGGCGCCCCCCCCCCACGCCCTCCCGCCGCCATCTCGCTGAGGGGAGGGGGAGCCGCGGTTGTGAGGGGAGAGATTCCCGCTCAATATCCCACTCAACGCTGCCCTCCGGCACTGGGGAGACATTCCCCCTTGTGCTGTCGTTCCATCTCTTGTCCCAAGTCCCTCTCCAGATCTCCTGGAGCCCTTTTAGGCGCTGTGAAGTCCCCACGGAGCCTTCTCCAGGTGAACGCCCCCAGCTCTCTCAGGCTGTCCCCATAGCAGAGCTGCTCCATCTCTCTGATCGTCTTGCTGCCTCCTCTGGACTCGCTCCAACAGCTCCCTGTCCTTCCTGTGCTGAGGGCTCCAGGCACGGGCTCGTCCCCAGGCGGGGTCCCGTGTGGGCAGAAAGGGAGAATAACGAGTGGTGTGTGTGGAGATCAGCTCAGCCCATCCACAGAGAGCTCACAGCAACAACCCTGCCAGAGGGCCAGGAGTGCTCGGAAAATGCTCTCAGGCACAGGGTGGGATTTTTGGAATGTCCTCTGCAGGGCCTGGAGTTGGACCTGATCGTCCTGATGGGACCCTTTCTGCTCAGGATGTTCCGTGTTTCTGTGCTTCTCCCCAAACTGGCACCTGCCCTTGAGAAGGAGAAACCTTCTGGGGTCGGGGCTGGAGGAGGCAGAGCCACGGCCCCCAAACACAATCTAATCCTGCTCATCCCAGGGTGGGTCAGCCCTTGGTGAGCAGAGGGACCCGCTCACCTCAGCCTTTAACTCTATCACTGCTCTGTATTGTTTGAGTTAATACATGACTTACTACACACCTTTGAGCAAATATTCCCCAAACTGTACTCTCTAATGAGGTACAAGGGGTTCCCCCAGCCAAGCGACACTGAGAAGGACACTGGGAGGCATCCTCACCTCTCAGCTTCCCCCTCTCCCAGCAGCTCTGAAAACCTGTGCAGCGTTTGGTGAATCTTGAGGGGTTTTGCAGCTCAGGGTGAGTGGCCCCTGTTTGTCAGGCTGTGTCAGGCTGGGGAGTTGTCACTGTCCAGTGACAGTCCTTGGGGCTTGGCTCTGTGGAGGAAATGATGCCCAATGCTGGGGTGTCAGAGAGGGGCTGATCCTGGGGCAGGAGGGGCGTGTGGCACCAGGAGGGGATGTGGGAGACCAGCTTGGGGATGTTTTGCACCTTCAGAGCCTTCTCTCAGGTTCTCCTTAAGGACCAGCTGTCCCTTTGTCTGCTGGTGTTGAAGTAACCTCACATTTACTGCTGCTTTGTCTTTTCCTGCCTCCTTATCGCTTCCAGCTGTGGAGTGTCCCCTTATCTGGGCAGGCATTTCAGGAAGCTGCAGTGCTATTTGTAATGAGCAATATTTCCTGAAACGTTCTGCTATCTCAGACTGAGGAGACCAGCCTGACACTGCTCAAAAACAACCGACCCCCAGACCATCAAATGTCAGAGCTCCCAAGGCTGCAGCCCGTGGAGTCACAGCACTTATCCTAAAGATATTTACAGCACAACCTGGCATCAAAAGCCACAAGGTTACTCAAGGCCTGCAACATCTACTTTATAAAGATATATTCAGAATAAAATCAAAATGTACTATAAATAAATATTCTGAATTTCCCATCACAATGCAACTTTCTTTTTCGAAGAAGTCATATTTCTTTCCTGTTCCTCATTCACTGCTAAATTTCCTCATAGAAAGCAGAAGAAAAATAAAGCATTAGTTCCATCTTCTTGCTACAGAATTTACACCAGCCTGTAACTACTTTGTGCCCTAATTGTGATGCTTTCCCTTTTGTTCAGGTCAGAAAAACTGGAGGAGATTTTGTTGAGTCCCAACCCATCCTTTTCTCTGCTGTGCAGCCCTGACTATAATTCCCATTTTCCAACACTTGTTTTCTCCTGCTGCCAGAAAGTCACCTTGGCATTTTCCAGTGTCAGTGGGCTGCCTTCTCCCCTGACACAGGGCCAACTCCCCAGGGCATTCCCAGGGGCCCCAGCTGTCCTTCCACCTACCAGGGCTGGGTGTTTGCCTCAAGGGCTGGCACTGACCCTCAGTTTTTTCTCTCATGGGAGCTCCTCAGAAAGAAGTTCTCAGCCCTCAGCAGCCCAGCCCAGGAACTCTTGCAGTTAGAAAGAAGAACATCTTCCAGGAAGGACATCTGGTCTGGAGATATCATTCACCCTCTACTTCCCTCATTACAAGGGCATCTCACTTCAAATTCTGCTTTTGTCTCAACCTCTGTGCCTCATCTGGTGGCTTAAATTAAAAAAAAAAAAAAACCAAACCAAAAAAACCCAACTAAACAGCAATTCAAGTGCACTGGCAAGTCATGTGCAGGAAAAAGAGGGAAGGGAAGGGAAGGGAAGGGAAGGGAAGGGAAGGGAAGGGAAGGGAAGGGAAGGGAAGGGAAGGGAAGGGAAGGGAAGGGAAGGGAAGGGAAGGGAAGGGAAGGGAAGGGAAGGGAAGGGAAGGGAAGGGAAGGGAAGGGAAGGGAAGGGAAGGGAAGGGAAGGAGCAGCTTCACACCTTCAGCCCAGCCCTTTCTGCTGTGTCATGCTGAGTTGCTGTCCAGCCCTCTGCCACAGGTGTTCAACAACCCTTAGAAAACCAGCACTGTTTAAACATTAAAGGCTTGCTTTAAAAATTCATCAGTAAAGTTCACCTGCCTTTCAGAGCCTCCTTTAAAGCAGTGTGGAGTTCAGAGCACTCTCTAAAGCTGGGTTTCAGTCCAGGTGTCACTGAGTGCAGCTGAGAGAAAGAAGAGGCTCCAGTGCTGGGATCCACACACCAGCCCACTCCACTGCACCGTTCTGGGCTGGAGCTCACCTCTGCTGCCTCCACATCTCAGTGAAGACACCTTTTAAGCACTTCATCTTGCTCTGTTTCACCAGAGCTGAGCAAAAGCTGGATCTGCTGTTCTGAGAGCCAGGAAAAGTTGAAATATTGAAGCTTTCTTCACTGAAAACAGACCAGCAGTACCCAACCCCACAGCACTCACAGACCCTCCTGTGCCAGGAGGTTGCCCCCACATCCCTTGGATGCTTGGGGCTTTGCCTTCCCCGTGCCACTCTCAGTCCCCTTTGTTTTTTTGGTGCAAAACTGAGATGAAATGTGCTGCCCAAGGTCACACAGCGAGATGGCAGAGATCACTGGCAGGGATGAAACTGGAGACCAGCAGGCTGAGATTGGGTTCCTTTCCCCACGGGACTGCAGATGAGCAGTGTGCTAATGGCTCTGCAACATTCACCTTCCCTGCCCTGCCTTCCCTGCTTCTGCAGCTTTTAAAATAGATACTTCAATCTTGGTTTGGTTTATTTTGTGAGGCAGAGGAGTCTCCCACCCTCTGACCCACTAGCAGCTAAGAGCTGAATTTCTGTTTTGCATAAGAGAAATAAAAAATAAACCCATCCTGTCAGTGATATTTAACCCCCAAAAGCTTCCAGCTCAACAGCTGATCCTGCTGATGCTCTTTAAATGCATCTTTTTACCACCTGCAATGTGTTGACATGCTCTGATTATGGGTGTCTCTCTGCATTTTGGCTCATAAAATATTTGCCATTTTCCAGCCTGTCACAGAATCATGGAAACACAGAATGGTTTGGGTTGGAAGGGACCTTAAAGCTCCTCTCATTCCACCCCCTCCCCTGGGCAGGGACACCTTCCACTGTCCCAGGCTGCTCCAAGCCCCATCCAACCTGGCCTTGGACACTGCCAGGGATCCAGGGGCAGCCTCAGCTTCTCTGTGCCAGGGCCTCACCACCCTCACAGGGAAGTTTTTCCTGATATCTAATCTAAACCTTCTCTCTGTACAGTGTGAAGAATTCTCCTTTGTCCTACGTGCTCTTGTAAAAACTCCCCCTTCATCTTTTGTATGAGTGGAAGGCCACTCAGGCAGATCCAATACTGCTCAGGTCTCATTTTCATCACAAATACTCCTTCTCATTTCTGTGCAGTCGTTCTGGGACCCTCCAAGGCAGGTTCTCTGAGACAAACACAGCACATTGTGACAGCAGCAAATCTCCACAACCTGACAGGCAAGCCAAAAGTATTGCAAATTAACCCGGAATTCAGCTCTCTCACAGAGTGCTAGACAGGCCCTGTGTGGATGAAGAAGATCCTATTTAAATAACTTCTCTTTCTGTGCTGTTTGCTCCTTTATGCCTTCCCCCTTTTGCCTCTCGGTAGTTCTGTGAGATGTCACCCCGTGCCTCGCTGAGTTCTGCCTGATTCCCCTTGCCTGGGAGGAAAGCCTGACACAGGTTTGTTATTCTGGGTCACCAAAATCAACGTCACCTCCAGGAGCACAGCTCTTGTCAGAGCTCAGCTCTGAGCACACTGCTCTGCAGAGGTGGGTTAGCAACAACGGGGTTCATGGAGAAAGGGGAGCCTGCTGGGCTCAGAGCAAAGGCAAAAGGGATAGGGTAAATTCAAAGGAAATATTGGAAACAAGCTGAGAAACACGAAAGCCTTGGGATGCATGCAATGCTTGATCCTTTTTTGATGTGAGGCTCTCCAGTGGCTGATGGGAACACGGAGGATTTCCTTTCCAGAGGGGCTGCCAGTCAGCTGAGAGCACAGAGCTGGTGGGGCTGTTTCAAAGGTTATGAACCTCACAGCTTTTTGGGAAACAGCTCAGGAGACCCCACAGACAGCTCAAGAGACCCCACAAACAGCTCAGGAGACCCCACAAACAGCGGCCTTAGGGCAGCACCTCCCTGTTTCCACCCCTTGCCAGCTGCCAGCACCAACTGCACAATGCTTCTCTCACCCAAACCCTCACCCACTGTGATGCTTTAATATAAAATCTTCTTTCTTGGCACCTTAAAATACAGATCTATGGAGTAATACAGACTGTGAAAGCAGCATCAAGGATTTCTCTTTCAGACCAATTTAACTGGTCCCTGCTGGGACAGTACTGGTCTGTGCCTTTCCAGCACTCAAAGAGGTGGAGTTCAATATTTGTATTTTGGGAAAAGTATTCCCTGATTGTCAGAGGTGGTACTGAAACTTCTGCTGATTTCCACAACAGATTGTTGATTTTCTAGCTGATTAAGTGCAGCCTAAACTGGTGTGTTTTCCCCATAACTTTCCCCTTTTCTCCCAGGTGTCTCAAGTGGCATTGGGTATATGAACACAGCACAGTCCTGCTCCTTCCCAAAATCCTGTTTGTGCTGTTCCCTGACAAGTGTGACAGGAGATGTCTCCCTAGGATGCCACCTCCAGCCAAATGCTTTTGGAAAAAAACCCTGCCAGGAGCAGATTGGGATCTGCTGGGTAACCCCAGGGGAACTGGAGGTGTTTTTCCAGAGCCAGGGTACAGCAGACTGGTGAGACTGGATTTTGCTGTGTGTAACTCTTACCTGTCTGTGTAACACAGGAGATGAGAACAAAGCTCTAGGGCCAAACCCACAGGTAACAGGATTTGCTATCATTCCATCACAGCAGAGAGCACTGGGGAATGAGCTATTAAACACAGGCTATCCCAAGATGAATATTTTCTCCTTCCTGGGAATATTCCCTGTAAACAGTCCAAAGGATTTTGTCTCCTTTTAAAGTAAGTCCTTTAATTTATATTCTGAGGTATGCACTCCCAAGATTTAATTTACCCCAAGCTATGAAATTAAGTTTACCCAAAATTTCAGACTGGTTATTTATGTGATCTAGTCCACCACACAGTTGCTGGTTTAGCAGTACAGTGATACCTCGAGTGCTGCAGATACTGGTGAGGGTCATGATTTTCCCTAAGCCTTTAATTTAGACAATAAAGGATCCACATGCTTTGAACCCCCACAAAGAAGATTTGAAGTAATCTTAACAAATTATTTGTAAAAGCCAGATTGTACCCTATTTTCCTGCAACTTCTCAATGCATCTCCCCAGGAGCTGCCAAAATAAGAGGGAGGGAAAATGGTCTCAGGCTGTGTCTTTGTCTGTGAGACGCCGAAAGCAGCAGCTGCAATCAGAACCCAGAGAGCCAACTCCTTGTGAGGAGTTGTTTCCATTTTATTTTCCAGAGCTCTGCCCATCTCAGATCTGATCCCCATTCACTGCTGGCTCAGTGTTGCATCATGTGGATCTCATTTCTTTCCCAGTGACACCGAGGACCTTTACTGAGCTATGTTCACTATGCCCACCATGTCCCAGCCCGCGTTCCGGGAAGGGCTTGGTGGCCACCCTGTGACCAGAGCACCCCTGTCCTGCACTCTGGCCAACAACTGCCTGAGGTGCTGCTTCCCACTTCAAGCACTGCAGCTGGGATAAGCTACACAAAGAGAATAAAAAGAGAAGTACCTATCCCAAGACAGCTAGGACACTACGGATTAAGCTGCTTTGATTACAGTCACTAAAATAGACTTTGGTTTTTCATCTGAAATACCAAAAGGGATCTGTTGGAGACCCCTGAGTCCCTCGGGTACATTCATGCTACCCAGAATACAAGCTCTAAAAGGCTGCCACTGAAATCCAGGCCTCTGTAGCCTCTTGAGAATATTTTTCCTATAAAGCTGCAAAACCGTGAGCAAAAAGCCTTGTATGAGAACTCGGAGGTAGACACGCAGGGGGAGGTTGCTGAAAAAGTCTTGGAGAGTCAGGAAGAATTAGTCTTGTGTCAGAAAGCTTCTTCTCAGTCTGCTTGGCCTGGAAGCTGAGGTGCCTGGGGGGTGTCTTTCCCATCTCCTGTGGGGTGGATGGCCGTGCTTGGGAGCACCACCAAGCCATGGGGGATTTATGTCAGCTTCTTAGGCAGTTCCGTTGGGCTTGCTGGCTGTGCATGGTCACTCTTGGTCTGGCCTGCAGGAGGGGGCCACGTGGTCTTCTGATGAAGGTGGCTGAAAAGGAGGAAAATGCCTTGGGTAGTTTGGGAGAAGGACACAGAGGATAATGTGAAGACAGCATCTTGTTATTTAGGGAAGAAGAGGAGGCCACAGAGCTTGCCTGGTTAGACTGTGCAGGCCGCCTGTTTTGTCTGAAAATGCTTTTCATAACCTTGAAATTATCATTTGCAAATGGGTACTTTGTACCTAAACAAAAAACTGTGCTGGCAGATCTTCAGGTTGAGTTAAGCTAAGAAAGCAGTGGGAGACATTTAGGTCTCAAAGTGCCCTTTCAGATAATTTTAGGAAATGGCTCTGTTAAATGTAAGCCATTTAAGAGGTTTTAGGGAAATTTAACAGTTTAAGGTCCAAACAAAGCCATGGCATCCTGCTCTCCTTGTCTGGAGCTTGATGGCATCTCGATATCACAGCATAAAAGATTAACATATTCAGTGATCCTTTTTCCCTTACACCCAGTGCACTATAAAAATGCCAGCTAGACAAGCCACAGAACCACAAATTCCCATCTGGCCTGAAGGAAAACCAGCATTTTATAAAGCAAAAGAGAAATCCAGGAATTCACACCGTGCAGGGCAGGAAGTTCCTTTCTGTCTAGGAATTTCACAGCATTTCTCTGTCATGGCCATCTGGAGGCCTCTCCTAGACTGTCTGATCTAAAGCTGTCAAGCAACAGTTTCGGTTAAAAAAAACCCCAACAAAACAAACAGGAATTTTTAGTATCTGTGTTGTCCAAATTACAGACCACGGCAGTTTTGACACCTACTCCTTGTAATTTGGGATTCCTTCAGCAGGCAGGCACTGGTCCTTGTCCCATGGCAGAGCTGCAGATGGAAGCACAGAGCCAAGTGTTAGTGCAGAGGACATGCCCCATGCTGCTGCATTATGATAATGCACATTTAAATGGGGCAGGAGCTCCGAAAATGCTGACAAGCTCTCCTAAACCAGAGGTGTTCCTGAAAGGCTGCAATTATTTCCTTTGTGTCTTGTACTTTGAGACAAAGCCAGTGCTGGGCCATGGCCACACTGAGCTGGTGAACAGCATCAAAGAGCAAGGACTGGGCACCTGTTTGGGGCTGTGCATTCACCTGGACACTGAGGAGGTCAGACACTCATTGTGTGTGGGAAGAGACAAGCAGGGTCAAATAATTGCCACCAAGAAATGTTTATGGCTGATGGGCCAGTTCAGAGTCCCAGACTGGGAAAGGTAATCCAGACTGCCATGGAGCTGGATGCCTGTTCCCTGATTTTCTCCCAGATGTGAGGAAAAGGGAGCATGGGTGGTTTTTACTCCAAGGAAACTGGGAGGTGACTGTTCCCTTCTGCTCAGCATTGCTCTAGCTGTACCTGGATGGCATAAGAAAAGTTTGGATCCTGGGTTTAAAGCTGTTGGGAAACTGGACAGGGTCCAGCAAGGGAAGCCCCAGGCCTGCAAGGAGAGGCTGGGGAGGGCTGAGGGAGCTGGGCTTGTTTAGCCTGGCAAAGAGGAGGCTGAGAGGCAACTTCACAGCCCCACTGCTACATCAGGGGCAGTTAAAGGATGCTGGAGCTGAGCTGCTCTTGGCAGTGCAGCCAGTGTAACTGGGGACAGTGGCCACAGGCTGCCCCTGGGGGAGCTCAGGCTGGGTGCTGGGAAGGTCTTTGCCACAGAGCAGTGAGGGAACACCATCCAGGAAGGCTGTGGATCTCCATCCTGGCTGGCTAAACCCACTGCAGATGCCCTCTGCTGGGATGGCCCTACTTGGTATAGTCACTGTTTTTCATGTTTGCATTTTTCTTTAACTCTTTCTCAAGGATCGGAGTCAGTAAACAAAGTCACTCTATGTAAACTATCTTGTTTTTTACTTTTCTTTCTTCTGAGGAGTGACTTTGTTTACTGAACCCTTGGTGTGGCCAATGAGTCCAGAGATCCCACCTCTTAGGTGGGCACATTGTAAAAAAGTATAAAAATAAGTTCTGAGAATAAACCAGCCCCTTTTTAAAGCTTCAGCCTTCTGAACCATGAGTCCGTGTCTCATTGATCGCGTCCCACAGCGACAACTTGGAGCAGAAGATCTGATCTCCAACAGTCCCTTCCAACCAGCAGTTCAATGATTCTGTGAAACCATCCTCCTGCCTGTTAGGGGTTTCTTTTCCCCTGGATCAATGCCTTTCCTCTGGCCCTGGGCAGAAGTCTTTGACTCCATACCCTGCGAGTCTGCATTGCAGATTCAAAGATGACTCACATGGATATAGGGAAGGCACTTACATCTCAGTGAGCATGAGAGGATCAGGGAGGCTCAGCTGGTATGGAAAAATATGGAAGGTGCTGGAAAACTGTCAGTAACACTGACAGAGATCCCTGAGGCTTGCTGGGATTCAGCTTTCTCCAGTTCATTTAGTGCTTACCGTCCTTGTTGGAGAGGATTGGCGCTAACAGCTCTTTAGCTTCTGATAGCAAAAGGTCAACAAGATCTGAAGATGGAAGAGATGTGTCTGAGACTGCATCTGTTTTATCCTCTTCTGTTTCATGGCTGACGCTTACAAACACGGAAAGTGCCATCAATACTTCTGTCAGAGAATGGTCATTGACAATCCTGGCCAGCTCTCAGGACGGGCTACATAAATTCTCTGTGTTTGGGGGGTTGCATCTCCATCCCTCCACATTCAAGTGGCTGTTAGACACACTGGCATTGCTTTGTTCCAGACAAAGAGCAAAGTATTCTTTGCAATCTGTCAGAAGCATTTCCCCCTCCCCATTATATTAGACATAACCAACTTGGAAACTTAAGAACTGATTTCTGTCCCTCTGAAAAACTGGCTTTTAAAGGGACTGGTCATTATCGATGGGACAGTGACTTTTCAATGATTTAATCAGTTAAAAACACACAGAGTTGGGATGTATTTATGCCCAAGTGATAGGAGATAGGCTCAGGCTGGAGGGGAGTCCAGAAGCCTGAGCTCTATTTCTGCAGCTGGGAATCTTGAGAGCTCCTTGCTTACACTCTTTCTACTCTAACTGCTGTTAAAAAAAAAAAAAAAAAAGGATGTGGTTCTGGAGCTAAAACCTGGTTTATGTCTGGAAAACAGGTGGGTCAAAATTCTGCTGCCCTGAAACAACCTGCTTAGGGTCTCTGGTGACAAGATCAATTTAACCTGAGCAGAGTTTCAGGTACTCACTCCCAAAAAAAGCCTGAACAGAGGCCAAAATCACCCAGCACCAACCCACCAGCAGCCTCCAGGTCATCTTTCTCCCATGGTTTTACTTCCAAAGTGAAAATATGTTTAGAAACTCTGGGTAGGTTATGTGTGAAGCACCTTCCCCCGAGTAAGGTCAGAAAAGGACATTTCATGTAGCTGCTCACCATTCCCAGAAGCCATCTCCTACCTTTTCTCATCTGGTAAATGGCTGTGTGTGCTCAGGACCTTGTGAATGTTCTGTCATGCAACAAAAGAAAAAAAAAGAAAGAAAAAAAAAGGTTAAAAAGGTTTCAAACTTATAGGAATGAATAATTCCTGAGAACAAACCCCATGGGTTTTTCCTGATGATCAGATTTAATATGACAGTAATCAGCTTCTGCTTATTCATTGCCCTTGCAGCGAATATCTCAAGGCCTCTTGCAGCTCAGGCAGCATTCATGAATCTGTAGACACATCTGAACTCTGCATTTTAATACCACTGCTAAAATATGTGAAATGCAACACAAAAATCCTCTTCCAAGGAATAATTTTGCAGGCTGCATTTCAGTGATCATTGCTGCCAGCAACTCCTGGCTCCTGGGCTGGACCTGCACGTGTAAAGCTCTCATTGCCATGCACTTCTCCAACACTACTGAGGGGTGGAGAAAAAAGGAAGATATTTTGCTCCAGTGCTCAAAATCCTGTGATGTTTGACCCTGGGGTCAGGTGAGATGTATTTCCAAGGTCTGACCCCAAACTGCAGAGCCTCTAGCACATAGTGCTGAAGTTCTGGAGGCATCTAATTCTTCCTTCTCTGGAGCAGAGGACACATTTCCTTTTGCTTCACTGCTTCTGCTTGATTTCAAGAGTTCTTGGGACAGGCCACCAGTAGCCACAGCAGATATACTGAGTGCTAATGCCTCCTGTGCTGGCCAGTTTATTAATTACACATGCTGGTGTTCCCAACATAGGGAATGAAGTGGAGAACCCGCCAGCTGAAAGACTAAACCATAAGATTTTGCAGGAAATCTGGAGGGAAGAAAGCACTGGAAGAGCAAAGGCTCTCCAGGTTCCTATTTATAGAGAAGCAACCCCCAGCTACAGCAAGGGAAGGTGAGCATGGCTGGTTTTGACAGCAGAGCTGCTGGAGCAGCCTCAGCACAGGGAGCCAGGAGGAGCAGAGCCACCAGCAAAACCTGCACCAGGGAGTTTGCATCGCTCCCAGGGGTATGAGGAGATCTGAGTTCATCCCCACCAACAGACTGTGACTTTTTTGGGTGAGACAGGAAAAAAAAAAGCCTCTCTTGCTTATGGAGCAGGAAGTTGATTGGACTTGCAAAAGCCAGCCTGAAGGAGCGAGGCCGTGGTGGTGCTGCAGCAGTTGCACACCTCACCTGCACGAACAGGAGCAGTTTCCTGTTGCAGATCTCCAGGCGCTTCCGGGAGACTTCGGATTTCCTTAGCTGGCCATCAGCCAGGGACAGCTGCCTCTTCAGCTCCAGGATGTCCTCCTGAGGCAGGGACACAGCGGGAGGAGAAAGGTGGTGGTGATGCTCCAGCCTTGGCTTGTGGAAACTACAGACTGTGACATTTTCTACAAGCGAAAGCAGCGTCCTTTGGGAAGGGACAGTGGGAGTTATGCAAATTATAAGCACAGATCCAGAGAGTGTGTTGGCCTTGTGGTCCCACACAGCAAATGGTCTGTGTGCTATTTCGTTTTCTCCTGAGTAAACAGAAGGAGGGTAGGCTCAGTTGTGGCTGCCCCTGGATGCCTGGCAGTGTCCAAGGCCAGGTTGGACGGGGTGTGGAACAACCTGGGATGGTGGAAGGTGTCCCTGCCCATGGCAGGGGGTGGAATGAGATGGGCTTTATGGTCCCTTCTGGCCCAAATCACTCCGTGCCTCTCTGAACCCACAGAGGAAGAGTCTGAGGGGCTGTGGTTTTTTCCCCAGACCGAGGGGTTGCGTTACCTCTACTTCAGAGACATGCTTTGCTTTCTTCCCCGCCAGCTGCATCTTCAGCTCTGCGATTTCAGCCTCCAGCAGGTGGATCACTTCCTCGTAGTCCTGCTCGGCGCTGTGAGCCTGTCTCTGCACCACCTCGGCCATCTGCAGCTTGCTGTGCAGGCTGCGGTTCTCCGACAGGAACCCCAGCGCCTTCTGCAAGCACCCAGAGCTCCTGATGAACACACCACGTCCCCCTCAGCTGCCAAACCCCCCCAAAACCCACCCCGAGCACCCCAGAAATCCCTTCACTAACTTGGTTCAGCCTCTGAAGCTCATCCTCCATCAACTTCTTGCTGCTCTCCACTTCCCTCAGGAGAGACTGTGGGAAATGTTTTCACCAGATTAGAAGCAACAAACGACAGGACGTTTTCTAGAATGCCCCTACCCACCAGAATATTATTTTACAGCAGTTCTGTGCACTTTGTTCCCCCACAGGGAGAGCTTTTAGGACTGTGACCTGCAGAATTCCACCTGGACACAGCCAAGGTGCTGACAGCCAGGTGAGGGTGAGAGGACAGGTGTTGCTCCTGTTAATCACACACTGGAATCCTTAATGAGACCTGCTTTTTAAATATATTAGCTCCCTGCCGAGAAGGGCCTGCATGCTTTGAGTACAAATAAGTTTTCCTTTGAGGTTGAGAGCGAGAAAGAGGCAATTAAGGAGAGTGGAGGGTGAGAGGCTCCTGTGTGACGAGGAATGCACAGAATGCAAACTGGTGACTTCTCCAGAGGGACAGGCCACCCCATTACCCCCCTGGAGAGCTACAGCAGAGCACCCCAGCCAAGAAATCTGCTCTGAGGGGGAGGTTCCACCTTCAGCCTGCGGACTTCGTGCCGCAGATCCCTCATCTCCAGCTGCAGCTGCTCCAGGTCCTCGTTGCCATTGCAGTTGAGAGAGTCAAAGGTCTGCAAGGAGAGGGGCAGGCTCATCACACATTGAATCAAAATCCTCAAAAAGGAATCAGCAGTTTTATGCAGCAGATCAAAAGGCACATTAAATAATCCAGCTGCAGGGTGGTTCATTTTGCCCCACAGAATTTCACACTCTGATCCCCCATCATTGCTGAAAGAGCTGAGCTAGAGTGGATTTTCACTTCGTGAACCAAATGAAATTACTTAGAACTGATTAATTACGGCTATTTTTTCCTTCTGCATAACTGCCAGGCTGCTTCCTCATATTATCCCATAGATACTATTATTTCCTTATTAAAACTGAGAAGTTTGAGGCCTTTTAAAGAATTTCCCATTAAAAAACCAATTAACGAACAGTTCTGCCTTGTCTTTCTAACTCCAGAACAACCAGAAAAGGGCAATTTAGCTGCTCCCATCTGAGAATTCCATGGATTTCATGCAGAAGACCCATGGATTCAGTGCAGAGGGGCTCTGGGGTGACTGACCGGGGAGTGGAAAGCCGACGTATCCAGCAAGTTGGCCACTTCGTGCTGAGTGAAGAGCACGGAGCCCGAAGCCAGACCAGCCTCGTCCAGCTCCTCCTGCATCAGATCCCTGAGTGCCTGCAGAACATCTGGGAGAAACAAGCAGCTTTTAAACCAGGCTAAAAGGAGAAAATTGCTGTGTGTTAGGAGGAAATGCCACTGATTTTGGGGCAGTCCGCTGGTGCTGAGCAGGGTTTAGAGATGCCAGGCAGGCTTCTCTAATAATCCTGGGTTCCTCTGCAATCCCATCGAGCTTAAATGAGTTGTTGACAGTCTTTATCAGACTCCTGTTTCTTATCCAGCTGAAGAAACCTACATTTTTAAAACCCAGATATTTGCACAGGTGAGTTTTTATGACTCTGGTTCTGAAAGTTTTAAAATTTTAAGCTGACAAAAGGCACCTGCTGCCATTTCTCATGTTGCTGATTTAAACAAAAAGACAACTCAGTGAGTTCAGCACTTAGAAAAGGTGTTAAATTGACAAATCTGAAGATCCACATTCATTTTGCTTTCAGACATGAAGGAAAGCACAGCAGAAGGGGCTGCATGGGACAGCTGGGAACTATAGGGGAGGTGGCACCCAGAGCTTCCACTCACGGAATCACAGAACCATGGAATGGTTTGGGCACAAAGGGACCATAAAGATGATCTCACTCCATCCCCTGCCATGGGCAGGGACACCTTCCTCTAGCCCAGGATGCTCCATCCAACCTGGCCTTGGGCACTGCCAGGGATCCAGGGGCAGCCACAGCTGCTCTGGGCACCCTGTGCCAGGGCCTGCCCACCCTCCCAGGGAACAATTCCTGCCCAATGTCCCTCTGGCACTGGGAAGCCATTCCCTGTGTCCTGTCCCTCCATCCCTTGTCCCCAGTCCCTCTGCAGTTCTCCTGGAGCCCCTTCAGGCTCTGGCAGGGGCTCTGAGCTCTCCCCCAAGCTGGAGGCAGCTCTGCAGGTGGGGTCTCACCTGAGGGGGCAGAGGGGCAGAATCCCCCCCTCCTGCTGCCCACACTGGGGGCTCAGCCCAGCACAGGGGGATTTCTGGGTGTTCACAGCCAGGGCATGGCCAGCTCTCATCCCCCAGCACCCCAAATCCTTTCCCCAGGGCTGCTCTCTATTCCTTCTCTGCCCAGCTTGGATTTGTGATTGCAATTGCCCTGACCCAGGTGCAGAACCTGCACTTGGCCTTGTTGAACTGCATGAGGTTCACATGGTCCCACCTTGAAGCCTGTCCTGGATGGTGCTTGGTCCCTGGGCTGCAGCAGGAGCCAGAGCCTCTCTGCAAAAGCAGCACATTTGCTAAATAATTTTATTTCTGTTGTCACAAACGACACCAGTCACCCATAGGAGAGGCCCATGGTTCTGTGCCCCATCCCTCACACTGCACAAAACATTGATCCAGGTGCCTTGTGACTGCTCTCTCTGCTGGGGACATTGCTGATGGGTTGGGATTTGTGCTGAAAGCCTCCTGGGGAGCTGACCCTGTGGGCCAGCCATGCTCTGGAAGGCTACAGAAAGCAGAACTGGCTTTTATTTTCTGTGTCTCCTCTGGCCAGTTCCTGCTAGGATAGCTGGCATCTTAAGGGAAGTAAGCCCTTGCACCAACTTCCTTCTAGTCTGGTTTAACCTATGATAGGACAATGGGAATGGCTTTAAGCTGACAGAGAGTAGGTTTAGATTAGATGTTAGGAAGAAATTCTTCCCTGTGAGGGCAGTGACGCCTTGGCACAGGTTTCACAGTGAAGCTGGGACTGATCCATCCCTGGAAATGTCCTCATGGACAGGGCTTGGAGCAACCTGGGATAGTGGGATGTGTCTGATGGGATGAGGTGAATTTTGAGGTCCCTTCCCACCCAAACCATTCCAGGATTCCATCATTCTACAGAACGCCTTCTTTTGTGGTTGTGACTTCCCCTCTTTCTAGGCTCCATCACTACCCAGGCAGGTGTCTCACATGCCACTTGTCCCTTTTTTAGCTGCCAGTGAAGCTACACAGAGATGCCAGCTCCCCCTGGGCAGAGCTCCTCTCACCTCCATAGGCCACAGTCCCCTGCGAGTCCGTGGTCAGGCTCTGCCGGAGCTGCCTCTTCTTCTCCTCGCTCACATCCAGACCAAGATACTGCAGAACCTGGAGCAGAAACAAGGAGCCTTTGAAAAGACAAATACTGGAAAAGCAACTCTTTGGGGTAAAGCACTGGGAAGACACTTGGTGCTGGGTTTCTCCAGGCAGCACCTCCCAAAGGGACGGGCTTGGATTGGATTTCCAGTCTCTCCTCTGCTGCACGTGGACAGAAATGTCTGTTCCTGAACACAGGTTCACATCCCTCCAAGAACATTTTATCTGCAATCAGATTTGCATCTCTGGTGAGTTTTCAGGACTTTTATCAAAAGCCAGTGGAGTTTCAGCAAGACTCAGCTGGCAAGAGCTCCGCCTCTCCTTCCTCTTACTGCCCAGAAACTGTGTTTGGGACCAGGAAGATAAAAGCTATTAACAGAGTATTTCTCATGGAGAGAGGAGACATTCAAACATTTTGCTTCTTCACTACGTGTTTTGCTCTCTCATTACTCCTGATGCCCTGACTGCTACTGATATTTATCAGTTCAACCCCAGGGCAGCACACAGAAGCAGATCAACCTGTGCCAGCCCCACTTCCCTGCCGGCAGCAGCAACCGAGAGCTTTTAAGAGACAAAGTCGAGCTTAGCAGGCTCTGGGAAAGAGCCCGAGTGAAAGGTTCCCCTGTGCCAGGCTGAGCTCCCGGCTCCTGCTCACAGCACCTCCCGGCAATTCCCTGGGAAGGGCTGCGGAGGGAGCCTCGCTCACCTTTCCAGCACCAGCAGGGTGGGTGAAATATTTTCTCACCTGCCCTCCTGAGCTTCTTGTGGCCAGCTCACTTTCCTTGAGAGCCTTTGGAGGAATATCTCAAGGGACAGGGTAAAGAGGCTTTTACCCCAAGATCAGTCCAAGGCTTTATTCTCAAAGGGTTCCAGGGAAGAGAGCGACCAAGGAACAAGCATGGGTGTCTCTAGTCTCTGGCTCAGGATAGATAACTGGCCCTGAGCCAACAGGTTCAAGATAGGGAGAAAGGCTCAGGCTTTAGGGGGTTCTGGGGGCAAAACCATTCCCCAGAGGAATACAACAGGTGGGATCCATCTGCCGTCCCCTCCGAGCCTCAGCTCCTGCTCCTCTGCCCCCCGCCCCTGTGCCAGGCAGTGCTCCCAGATTTCAGGCTGCTGGCTCACCCCAAAGCCACCTGGGGCTGTGGCACTGGGTGTCACTCTGTGGCAGCCGCAGCTTTTATAAGTGAAGCGAGGAGGGGCTGCTCCGTGCCCCCCCTGTGGAGCATTGGCAGCTGTGCCAATGCCAGCCCCATCCCGCTGCGGGGAGTTTCACGGGCTCGGGAGCGGCTCCGCGGCGCTGCCGTGGGGTGGCAGCAGATGTTCGTCACATCGGGGCTGTGTCCCCACCTCCCTCCCTCCCTCCAACGCCAAGGAACCCAAGGTGCCAGGCTGGGACACGGCCCCCCCGAGGCACCCTGCCCCTCACCGAGCAGATGGGCACATCTGCTCCGTGCCCGTGGAATGTGCTTTCCACTGAATGGTGGAAGAATTGTGTTGAGTGCTGTGTCCAGTTCTGGGCCCTCAGTTCAGGATGGACATTGAGTGCTGTGTCCAGCTCTGGGCCCTCAGTTCAGGATGGACATTGAGTGCTGTGTCCAGTTCTGGCCCCTCAGTTCAGGAAGGACATTGAGTGCAGTGTCCAGTTTTGGGCCCCTCAGTTTAGGAAGGACATTGAGTGCTGTGTCCAGCTCGGGGTGTCCCAGGATGGACATTGAGTGCAGTGTCCAGTTTTGGCCCCTCAGTTCAGGAAGGACATTGAGATGCTTGAGCATGTCCAGAGGAGGGTGGTGAGGGGCTTGGAACACAAACCCTGTGAGGAACGACTGAGGGAGCTGGGGTTGTTCAGCCTGGAGAAAAGGAGACTTAGAGGTGATCTTATCACTCTCTACAACTCACTCAACCTCAGTTGGGGGTTGGTCTCTTCCTCCAGGCAACAACTGACAGAAGGAGAGGACACAGTCTTAAGCTGTGTCAAGGGAAATACAGGTTGGATATCAGGAAAAAGTTTTTCACAGAAAGAGTGATAAAGTATTGGAATGGCCTGCCCGTGGAAGTGGTGGAGTCACCATCCCTGGATGTGTTTAAGGAAAGACCACTGGGTGCCACGGTCTAGTTGAGGTGTTAGAGCATGGGTTGGACTTGATGATCTTGAAGGTCTCTTCCAACCTAGAAATCCTGTGATTCTGTGTGAATCAGAGGTTCTGGATGGCTCCTCAATGGGATATCTCCTCCCTCAGCCTTCCCTCTCCCACACCTGAGGCCACCCTGGCAGTGACAGCAGCACCAGAAGTTTGGAGGGCACAACCTTGGCCAATGGCACGATGTCCAAGGGAGGTGCAGCTGCCAGGAAAAGGCTTCTGGAGCCTCATGGAGCACCAAGAAATAGCCAAGGTGAGCCAAGGGATGTTTAAATGCCCCTCTGGACACTGTCAGGATGTTTCACCCTCTTTACCTGCAGAGGCTGGACTCAATCTCTGGCAACCTCACCTGAAGATGGAACATCTCCTGCAAAGTGCACAAAGAGGAGACCTTGCTTGGGGGAGAGGGACCCTGCCACTCACCAGTTCCAGTTTTCCATCCTTGAGCCGGATATGGGGATCCAGGGCTACTTTAGGTTTGGGGCCTGGAGCTGCTTTGTAGTTAGAAGCTGAAGCAGGTGCTGAAAAACCAAAAATAGATATGAATGGGGAAGCATTTGCGTAGAGGTGTCTGCAAAACAAAATTCAGATCTCTTGTTGAGTGAAATATAAAGTCTGTGCAGCAGGGCAAAAATCCAAGTCCAGGATTTACTAAAACCAGCTCTGGAAGGCTGAAGTAGGCCTCTCTTGGAAAGATTGGGGCAAATCCTTCTGAAACTGGGCCTCTGCATGGTTTAAAATGAGATGTTTCATCCAGGGACAAAGGACTGCAAAAATAACACTTTGGAAATTTCCAATCAGAGTTTTGTGGAGTCTTGGATTTATGGTGAACTGTGAGAAAAATTAATTAAAACCTGCCTGGTTCTTGTCTACTCTGATTAAGCAAAACTGAAAGAATTCCTGACACCCATGGGAATGAACAGATTAAAATTGGTGTGGAAAAGCACCACTCTGAGGTTTTTTTTTCCCTCCCCAAGACTGCAAAGAGCCTTGAACCCTTTTCCCCTCAGCTGGGCAGGCAGGATTTTTTTGGGTAGAAGGAGCCAAAGGGTAGAAGATGGGTTGTGGGACAGGCACAGAGGCAGAGAGGGGCAGAGGCAGCAGCTGCTGTGCTGGTGAAAAGCTGTCATGAGCTGGAGGATCCAGCTGCCAACAGCTGGCTCAGCACTGCTGCCCAGCTGAAAAGGTCCAGAGCACAAGCCCTGCTCCTCCACCCCTGGAGGGAACCCCACCTTTTCCCCTATGATTAACCCTTGCCTGTAAGGAACCATGATATTCTCTGGGAAAATGTGGGAATTCCAGGCACAGAAAATCCTCAAAGCCTTGTGCATGCAGGGTCAAACACAGAAATTAATTCAGAGTTCCACCTGAGACCTTGGAAAAGGCTTCCAGCTTTAGAGACCATAAGCAAGAATGTGGATTTGTAGTTAGACAAAAACATGTTAAGCTAAGGAATGGAAAGTTTTAGAGTTTAAAGCTTAAGAAGTAGTTATAAAGGTAATGAGAAGCTTTAGGGTGTAGCACTGTCAGTTTGTGTGCCATTAGGTGATTGGTTCTAAAGGTCTGCACTGTGGCAAGATGTGTGATAGGAATTAATTAGGGATTGGTGTGAAAATAAAAACATTCTTCATGGCAGCAGTTTATTGGCTAATTAACCTTTAAGAGACCTTGTAACTTGTGGGCTTGTGACCACTGATGACCACTGACCACCACTGATGACCACTGACCACCACTGATGACCACTGACCTCTAACTCATGCAGTGAAGACGTTCTCATTCCTTCATGAGATTGAGGCAATAAATAATGTTTTAAACATCTCTCAGTGGTCCCATCTCCCTCACACAAGCCTGGCACAGGAAAAGGGCTGCAGAAGGAGTTACCTGCTCCTGAAAATCCCAACCAGACTCCAGGAGGGTGCAGGCTTGCTGTGCCTGCCCCTGCCCACCCTCAAACCATCAGCCCAGGTGAGGAAATTCCTTCTCATGCCAGTCAGGAGATTTGCCCAGGGAGCAATTCCTCCTGCCTGCCTGGGATCTGGCTAACATCTGCCAAGGCACACAGCTCCTCTGCAATCCCTGCAGCACTGCTCCCCTCACCCTCCTGTCCAGCAGGGCAGAGCCCAGGTGCCAGGAGAAGGCAGGGAGGAGCAGCAGAGGTGCTGCATAATCCTCCTAATCCAAGGCATCCATCTGCTCTGCTAAGGCCAGCAGCTGGGCAGCAGCAAGAGGTAGCAAATGGGTTTGTTGGATCAGCCACCACCACTTCCCTCTCCAAGTTCAAGGGCAGAGCCCTTCCTCTGCGAGCCCTGGCTAATCAGGATTAGCTCCATGTGAGCCCTGGACACAGCCATATCCAGGGCATCCACCAGGCACCCAGAGAGAGGCACTGCCCTGCCCAGCCTCCCAGCCTGGCTCTTCTTTCAGAGCCTGTCTGTCTCCGTGGGTGACAACATTGACACAAAGCCTCCTTGCCATCCCACATTCAAATCCTGCAGTGATAAAAGCCCCCAGCTCAGTCAGGTAGGTGGGTCACTGTTAGTGCTGGGTTGCTCTGTCCCCATCACCAGGACTGGCTGTCCCTGGTGGCCACCTCAGAGTGTCCCTGGCATCTGCAGGGTGCTCAGGGCAGGGGGGACAGAGCTCATCCCTGTGCCAGGGCCTCTCCAGTGGAGCAAGGAAGGCAGAGCTGGAGCTGCTGAGCTTGCCCAAGGTGAGCCAGGCCTCCCTGGCAGCAGCTGCTCCATCTCCTGCTGATGCCAGCTATGGACTAAGCACAGTTTGCCTCCAGGCCTTGCTCTTAGCCTGCCAGAGGGGAATTACAGCAAGGCACAGGGATTTGCAAGCAGAGCCAGTGTCCCAGGGAAGGAAAGGCTGTTGGATCTGGGGCTGCAAGAATGGTGGGCAGCACTTGTTCAGGATTTCTTGGGAAAGCCCATCTTCACCTTCCTGTCCCAGGGACGTGGGGTACCTTGGTGAAGGTTGTCTCCCTGGCCTCTGGGGATTATTGAGGTTTCCTCAGGAGCATTAAGGGATTTGGGAAGCTGCAGGGGGATTCAGGTTCACCCCCCATTGCTGCCACAGCAGTGGGTCTCTCCACAGAAGGTAAGGGGAGCTCAGGAGACCCAGAGCATGGAGATGAAACACAGCATGGAAAAATAAACAAAAATTGAAGCTTGGATGTAGAGAGAAATCTGATTTATTTAACATCTCTAAGCCATTCCCCAATTTGGCCAATTGAGGGCATCCTCAAAGCCTGGTCAGAGCTCAGGTTTGCTGTGTACATCCCAACTATCATTACCTGACTGCTTTTATGCTGTGTGCCCAAGACCCCCCATTCCCACCAGAAGGGAATGTGGCCTGTGGAGAACCTGCTGCATGTCTGAGGTGGGGAAAGCCACTGCTGAAAACAAAGCACAGGCTGAGAGTGGAGGAATTTATCTCCTGTGAATTCCTCAGCCCTCAAATGCCTTAGTAAAGAGTTTTGCTACTATGAGCAAACATGCACATAATTACTTGGTTGAGTAAGCCAAGCTTCTGCCTGCTGTCTCTCTGAGCAGGCTGAGTGTCACTATAACCCCATTAAATTCCACTCCAGCAATATAAACACTGATAAAAAAAAATGTGGTGATAGGACAAGGGGAATGGCTTCCCAGTGCCAGAGGGCAGGGCTGGCTGGGAGATTGGGCAGGAATTGTTCCCTGGGAGGGTGGGCAGGCCCTGGCACAGGGTGCCCAGAGCAGCTGTGGCTGCCCCTGGATCCCTGGCAGTGCCCAAGGCCAGGCTGGATGGGGTTTGGAGCAGCCTGGGATGGTGGAAGATGTCCCTGTCCATGACAGGGGTGGAGTGAGATGAGCTTCAAAATCCCTTCCAAGGCAATCCATTCTGTGATCCTGTGATTCTATAATTTCAGGATCCTCAGGAACCACAGCTGTTTGTCACCCACACGAAGAGAATGACTGAGCAGGACTCACCTGAGACCGTGAGCTCCGGTGGGCAAATGTCCGGGGACAAAGAAGGCACAGGAAAAGGATTTTCACGTCTATTCTGGAGAAACAAGACAAAATGGCACAGACTGTTGCTAAGAAGAATCTGTTGGTGTAAATAATGAGCAGGAGGTAGAGGAGTTTCAGGCCAGAGCCCTGAGGGCACCACATACCTCTCCTGTGCAGGTGGGCCTAAAGAGATTCCAGGGGTCACTCTGGGAGCACCTGGCACAGGCTGAGCCACCCCAAAACCTCTGGTCACACACTCTGCCCTTACTGTAGCTGTGCTGGTGTTGACCCTGCCTGGTTTCTCCACAGAGCTTCTCCCTGCAGCTCTGCATCCAGCCCAGCAGGGAGGTCTCAAGTCTGACCACAGCCAGGTGTAATATTTACCCCAAACCCACAATTATCCCAGTGAGCAGGGCAGGGAGGCAGGATCAGTTCACACCCTCTCTGGAGTGCTATGTCACTCCCTGTGAAAGTACAAGGAAGAGGGAAAAGTAATCTGAGGGTGAGCAGCACCAAGACAGCTCTGACACAGCTGGGGACTTGTGCCAAGAGGGGCACAGGAGTGCTGTGAGGATGTACAGACAGGCAGCACACGTGCCTGGGCTCTCCTTCCCTGCTGTGGAAGCCCAGACCTCATCAGAAGTTCCATCTTTCAGCAGCAAAGTGAGGAAAGGAGCCATTTCAGTCCAGCCAGTGGTGTGATTTCATCACACAAGCTGGGGGTGAGGGGTCCAACCACAGCACTCAGCCCCAGCTCCGGGGCCTCTGGTGCCTTTCTAGGGCACATCTCTGGTGCACCCAAAGGCAACAGCTGTGTGACATTCCTGCAGGTCTGTGTCCCCACAGGGCTGCAAAGCAAGATGCTTTGTGAATGGTCTTGTATGAAAGGAACATCCAGCCAGCCCCTCTGGAAGGAAATCTGTGTGGAGGGGGGCAGAAAGGACACCCAGCATGGCACCAGTCCAGGAGGGGAGTGACAAATGCCCAGAATGGAGCCACAGACCCCCAGGACTGTGTGGATAAACCCTGTCCTGCCATTCCCAGCTCCAGCAGTTCTCTGCAAACAAAACGTGGCTTTGCAGCAGGAATGAGCCTGGCTTATCATTAGAGTAGTCAGGAGCAGGAATGGGCTGTGTATGAATGCTGGGGATTCATCCTCATCAGAGGGCTTGAAGAATAAAGAGCTGTGCCTGCCTTTGGCTAGGAGCCTAGATCAAACTGACTCCAGAGATCCCTTCCAGCCCTATGACTGGCACTGAATGAGATGCAGGTTGCTCTCCACAGAAGGAAGGGCTTTGTGGTTTTGTTTTTTTTTTTTAACCTGAGACTCCTGAATGCAGGCCTTGGAGATGAAACTCCTGTCATTACCTCCACTGATCCATCTCTGTCTCAAACCCAAGAGAGAGGAAATTATTTCAGATTTAAAACGTCTGCCTGCAGGTAAATGCATCAACAGCACAGACTTCCCACTGGATTTCCAGAAGCATTACTGGGGACTCCCTAAAGAAGATTTCTCTGATCAAGGGAAGATCCCAGGACTGACATTTGTTAGAGATGAACTTCCACCTACCTCTGGGGACCTCACGTGGACCTTCAGCCTGCAGGAGCTCAGGCCATTCCCCACAGCCTTTGGAGGCGGGGATGGGATGTTGTTGTGGACTGACAGCCCGGGATGTAACCGGCCCCTCCCAGGGATAAAGGCCACTTCTGTGCTTCCCTCGTGTCTTCAACAAACAACAAACACACAGCGTCTTATTAACACAACAAAAGGCACAAAGAGCTCCCATGCTTGTGGTTCTGGCTCTGGGATAACCTCACCTAAGCCTGAGCAGCCTACACCAGCTGCATTCCACTGAATCATGGAATGGTTGAGGTTGGGAAAGACCCCTAAGATCATTGAGTCCAGCCATTTTTTCCCAGGTACTTCCAAGGCCACCATTGACCCATGTCCCCAAGTGCCACATCTCCATGGTTTTTGAACACTTCTAGGAATGGTGGTTCCATCCTTGCCCTGGGTAGTCTGTTCCAAGGGCTTTACAACCCTTTCCATGAAGAAGTTGTTCCTAATATCCAATCTAAACATCCCCTGGCACTACCTGAGGCTGTTTCCTCTTTTCCTGTCACTTGTCCATTGGGAGAAAAGCCCAATCCCCACCTGGCTCCACCCTCCTTGTCCAGATCCATAAGGTCTCTCCTGAGTCTCCTTTTTTCCCTTTTTTTTAACTTCAGTTCTGTTTCAAAGCTCTGCTGGGCAGTGATAGGAGATACTCATGAGGCCCAGAACATCAGGAAAGTCTGGATTACACTTCAGGATGATCCCTGCCTTCAAGATTTCCTTTCGTGGCCACCTCAAAGCATCATTTAAGACTAATAGTGCTCCTGAAGCCAAACCTTGGTATGAAGTGTTCTGCTTAAGACTCAACAGCACCTGATGATGACAGGAAATGCTTTCAATGCCTACCTGAATTTGGCTTTTTCAATTACTTTTCTGGCCTCCTCATGTGTGCTGCCCACCAGAGAATCTCTGTTGATAGCGATGAGTTGGTCTCCAGGTCGGAGCCGACCATCCTAAACAACCAGGGAGAAAGACACAGCACTGAGAAGGGATATCTCTGCCCAAAGCCTTCTCCTGCAACACAGATCCTCATCAGTCCATGCAATTATCCATCCACTCTTAGAAAAGCTGCTTCAGAACAGCCACAGCCTCTGGGAAGGGTCCCCATGGCAGAGATCCTGAGGGTCTCCACATGAACTTACTTTGTAACAGTCCCCATCTGGCAAAAGCTCTTGGACATAAACCATGGGCCCATCAGGTCTGTTGGATCCACCACTGATTGTCAGCCCCAAGCCAGAGGAGTTTGCTACAGAGATGCTCTGGATTCCTGAGTCAATGGAGTAGCTGCAAGGGAGAGAAGCCAGCAGGTGACTCAGGGTGGTCTGGGTTATCTTCTCACATCGCTGAACAAACTGCCTGGATTTTTTTCCTTATACCTTCTCCCAGGTGAACGATCTTAGGGAAATGATGTGGAGAAATACAGCCTTAAAATGCTCTGTTCAATCCAAAATCTCAGATGCTGTGGTGAGATTGCATGGCTCCAACTCCCATTGCTCAGTGGAGTGGCAGCACCTCAGGTGATGCCACCATGAGAAGTCACAGCCTGGGGACGACCTGTGCTGAGCAGAAGGGGTGGCAGCCACATGCACGAGAAGACCCATGGCCCAAATCCATGGACCAATGGCCCAAATCCATGGACAGCTGACCTCCAATGCTCACCAGAACCCAGCAGTCTGTGATTGCAGGGAAGAGCACTGGGGCCTGGCACCAGCAGGGAGACAAGCACAGCCTGGCAAGGAGGCCACCAAGACAGGCCCCTCTAGCCCCAGTGCCCATTTTCTGCCCAAAGCAGGGGGGTTGGAACGAGATGATCTCTGAGGTTCCATCCCACCCAACCCCTTCTGGAATCTACATCTCAGCCTGGAGGGAATTAACAGCACGGTAAGGATGGCTTGTCCAAACCAGCTGCCAAGCAGATGATCTGGTGTCTCCTCTGTGTGGGTCTCTCACTCCATGTGAGCAGCTTAAACCTCTGGTGCCAAATATTTGTCCTCTGCAAATCCCTAATAAGCTGGTATTTAGCAAGAGGATTTTCTGGTTCTGCAGTGAGGGCTGATTCTCTTTACCAGTGACTTGGCTTGTTTGTGCTGGCAGAGGAGAGGAGCTGCAGAGCCCTGGGGACAAATGGTCCCCATTCCACAGCTGTGAACATCCTGCGAGCTGTCCCTCTGGAGAAGGGCCCTGGAGACAAGACTCTGCAGAAGAACCAGCTCTGCCTGTCCACCCCTCTGAGCCTGCAGGGCAGGTGACCACATGAAAACACAGGCTGGGAGATGCTCTGGCCACCAAAGGATGCGGTGGCTGCAGGCTGATGACCCCAAAGCAAAGGGCACCAGGGATGTTTGCATGGAGAGGTGCTGGTGCTCTGGGAGCGGTGGGGTCAAAGTGCCAGGAGCAGGGCAATAGGAAACAAGCTCCAGAAACACCTCCTGAGAGCAGCACCAGCCTTGCAGGAACACCCTGCTCGTGGGTTATAAGGTGATGTGCAGGGCCCTCTCAGCTGGCTGTAAACCATGGCCTCTCCCTGGGATTCAGAGGGGAGGAAGAGGAGCTGCTGCATGGCTGACCACGGTGCAGACATATGGATTGTCTCAGCTGGGAAGCTTTTCACCCCTTGGGAACAAACTTCCCAGCAACAGATGGGAAGATGCCACCAAGATGCCACCAGCACATCCAGAATGCGCTGTGGCCTGTGAGCCACTGTGGGGACAGAAGAGTAGAGAGGACATAAGGGTACAAATAAAACTGTTCAACAAGCACTGGAATGATTTACTGGGTGTGCTCCCCTGACATGTGGGGGTCTCCTGGGGGCCCAGCAGGCCGTGCTGGCTGTAGTCATGGTTGGTGCCTGCAATGTTTTCATCTCTCTAAAACCTTTCCCAGGCACAATTCTGTCAACAAGGGACATGTTTTTCTAACAGCATCCTGTTTTTCTGCACTCCTCTCCCTAGGAGGGACTTCTCTTGATGTCCCTCTGACTTGACCAATGTGGTCTAAGGAGTTTGTCTTTCTTCCACCCCTGGGGTGGGTTCTTTGTAAAACAGCATAAAGGGAAGAGTCTCAAGCAATAAAGACAGATTGGAGTCTGTCGCTGTTGGACACGAAAGAAAGACGCCAGTCATGTTCAGAAGGCTGATGCTCTAAAAAAGGGGCTGGTTTATTCTCAGAAGCTATTTTTATACCTTTTCACAATGAGCCCACCTAAGAGGTGGCATCCTTTGACCCATTGGTCACACCAAGGGTCAAAAAGCAAAGTCCGTCCTTAGGAGAGAAATGTGAAAAACAAGAGAGTTTAGGAAACATGCCCTTGTTCACCAGTTTTCATCCCTGGGAAAGAACTTCAGAAAACCCAAACATGACAGGCAGTGACTACAGGAATCATCTTCAACCTTCTGAAACACGAGTCCCTGTCCTTATTTGGTGTCCTACGGTGACAGGAGGCAGGGTCTGTACGTACTGTGCGTGAGGAGCGTGCAGGGTCCCCAGGCAGGGCCCGTGCGAGGTGGCAGGGCTCAGCAGCAGCGGGCTCTGCGAGCGCGACGACGAGCCCGAGGAGGTGCTCTCCAGGTACCGACCTGAGCAGCAAAGGCAGAGTCAGTGCAGGGCACACACACATTCCTGCATCGCCCTCCCCACTGCCCTGCTGCTGAGAGGTGATGCTGCACTCCTGGATTTTTGGGGAAAGCTGCGTGGTGGTTAAAGACATGAGGGGAGGAAACATTCGGCCTTCTCGGCACAATTCCAGCATGGGACTGTCACCCTGCACGCCTCTGCCACAGGGGAAGGGCCAGCAGCTGTCTGGTGGGATGCCAAGGCTTCCTTCCCCAGGCACACATGGCTTTGTGTGCTGGCATCTTGCTTAGGTCAACCTTGCTGCATCTCATTAAACGTTTCCCAATTGCAGATGAAAAATCATGATCTTTGAATTGTTGCTGAAATGCTGTGAAATCCAGAGCAAAAATCTACAGCTGCACTCACTGAGGGAGTCACCTGCCCAGCACATCAGTTAGGCAGAATCTGGGGATCAGGGGGGTGGTTATGACCCCAATTCAATCTCCCTCATCACCCCAGAGCATTGGCCACGCTCCGGGCATGCAAGGCTCTGCTTTCTTCAAACCTCCACCCCAACACCAACTCAAATCCAACCACAGCTCCTTCAGAGGGACACTGGGATGAAGGAAACTCTCTCTGCAGAGAGAGGGGCTTTCAGTGCCCTGCTGAGCTACTCACTGCCACCGTGCAGGACCGGCGAGCTCCGCGCTGAGCCCGTGTTGCTCTGGGAGCCGAACTTCTCCAGCAGCTCAGAGAACTCTCTCCTGCAAACAAAACCATGGTGTAGTCAGCTCCTGCTCAGAACTGCCCCCATAACATGATTATACAGCAACAGAGCCTCTGGTGGCAGTGATGGCTACCAAGGCTGGTGCTCTCCCAGCTTGGGGAGCAGACAAACCTTCCCCATGCACAAGGGGAACACTCTGGTTTCAAGAGCTTGTGCAAGGCTTCTGGTCTATAATCAATCTTGTGGCAGTGCAGCTTTCCTGTGATGGGCTGGAGCTGCAGAGTTCTCCTTCCCTGCCCTGGAGTGTGTTCAGGGCAAAGAGAGTTGGGAAGGGATGTATCCTGAAAGGTCTTTTCCAATCTTCGTGATCCTGTGATTCTGTGGACAGGCTCTGTGCTGAGAGCTGTCACTCCTGAGAGAGGGCAGATGAACACTGGAGCCCTGCCCTGCATCCTGCCGTGCACCCCACCTCATGGACCCCCCTGGGAATGTTTTCACCCCCAACTATGAGGCTCAAAAGTTTTGCGAACACACCACACAAATTAAACCCTGCCAGAAGGAGCTGTAACTCCGCAAACATAACCCCCAAAATTCTTGGCCTATTTGTGACTCCTAGGACAGTTAAATACAGGTTATTATCTGCTTTTTCTCCTCTTTTCCTGGACAGAAAGCAGATCCTGTAGCTCTTGCTGGAATAAAGAGGGAGATGGCTTTCAGAGCACCTGCAGAAGCATCAGCCCACTCTCCCACTCCATCCATGATGATGTTCTCCACGAACATCACAAGCTAAACCCTTGGAGCATGACACCTCAACAAAGACCTGCATGCAGTCTCATCCCCAAAATCCCCTGCAAAGTGATCTCCATGCCCAAGCACCAGATGCTTTGTCCCAAGTTGAGTTTGACCAGCGTGTGTTGAGCCCTTGATGAGCTGGAACTCCCTGTACACCACAGGTGATTTGCTTCATGACCTTCTTCTGCCGAGAGTGACATCCTGAGTTCTTGAACTCCATTAAGAACTACCACTGTCCACATTTACCAGCTCCTGCCTCGTTTCTGTAACCTTTCTTTGAGCTGCTGTGAGCCCCTCAGATGAGGAGGCATGGAAGGGAATGTCACCTTCATCATGTTGATGTTCTGCAGCCCTGCCACGCTGGCTCTTTGCTCTCCTGCTGTCCCTCTGCAGTGCAGAGTGGGGGTTCCTCTCCCTTCACAACCCAACCCCACCTGCTGGATCTGACCTTTTGGCAGAGGGATCCTCAAGGATGACTAATTTCTTACACATGCCAGTTAATAAGCATCCAAGCAGTGGGAGAGACCCTGAAAATGTTGTTTCAGTGGCCACAGTGACACCATTAGATGTCGTCTTTGAAGGCAGGAGGGAATCCCCATGGGAAGGTGCCTTCCTGATGCCATAGCCCCAGGAAAAGCCTGGCTATGAGTGGCTCCCTCTCAGGCTTGGCACTCAGACAAAGCTCCAGAGGTCAACCTGTAGGAACCCAGCCACAGCAAAGATCCCTGAGCCAGGAGACTGCTGTGACACACTGGCAGACGCTGCGTCACCTGCGTTCCTCACCGGGACAGATGTGGGGTGTTATTGGCTAGATTAGAGTCAACAATATTAAATGATGAATGAATCATCAGCTCCTCAGGTTCCTGCTGGAAACACTCTCAGTAATTTACATCTTCCCAGTCACAACCGGATCATTAACGAACTTCAAAGGCCAGCGCATGCCTTATCTAATATTGCCATCAAATTTATTCCTTATTCACTCCATTTAATGCTAATTTAAAACCCAAGTGTCACACAATGCTCAGTGACATGCCTTGCTGAATCCCAATATTTGCATCCATACTGTTGTCTTTATCAACCAAACCCATGACCTTAAAAAAGACCCTGACTTTGTTCAGAAACCCCACGTCCCACAAACCTCTTTTGGCTTTCACCTCTTGGGCACAAACTTCCCAGGAACAGCCAAGATGACACCAGGACAGCCAGAAGATGCTGTGACCTCCCAGTCATGGTGGTGATAAAACAGCAGAGGGGACATGAGGATGATCAAAGCCATTCTCCAAGCACTGGAATTCCTTATTGGATAAGGAAACAATTCCTTTTTGGATCTACCCCTCAGACAGTGGCAGGTATTTGGTGGCCCACCAAGGGACAGCCCTGTGTGACCTGCACCTACTGTGCATGGCAGTGGAGGCAGTTTCGTAATGTAAGGCACCAAAATGATGTAAAATATTAGGAAAATTCCTCCATTGAAGGGATGCCAGGCACTGGAACAGGCTGCCCAGGGAAGTGGTGGAGTCACCAGAAGTGTTCAAGAAACATGTGGATGTGACACTCGAGGACAAGGTTTAATGGTGGCCTTGGTAGTGGTAGGTTAAGGGTTGGACTCGAGGGTCTCAGAGGGTTTTCCCAATCTAAATGATTCCATGAGCACTGGGAAAGCAGAAGGACAAGCCAGGCCCTGCTTTGCTGATCCGTGGATCCCTGAGCTGAGCCTTGGGTGGATCTCAGCAGAATTATCCCCATTTCCCAGTAAAGCCTCTGCGTTTCTGCAGCTGATTCACAGCAGTTTCACTGGCAGCTCACACAGCCAGGACCTCACCCCTCCCTGACCCCGTGCAGGGGCAGGTCCAGCAGGCTGGAATCTCACAGGTTATTCCCACTGCTTACCAAGCCACCAGCACCCGGGGTTTGTTTTGGGCTGGGTATTTCTGTGGTCATCTATTGTCCCATTTTCCTCAGATAATAATCCAGCAGAGCACAGAGGAGGCTATAAAGGCCAAACAATGGCCTTTATACATATACTATATATTACTTTATATATACACTATATATTTATATTATATTTATATATAAATACTCTTAGTCAATGCAAATGCAACTGGTGCAGCAGCTCTGTGACCCTGCAAACCCCCGTCACCAACCCAAACTCTGCCATAAGCAAGGACATGCACGGGCTCAGCATTCCTTGTTTGTTGTTGTTTATTTTGTGTCCTGAAATTCATCCACAAAGGAGGTTTATCATTGTTTGCTGGGGAGCCTGAATGAGCTGTGAGGCTGGGTCCAGCCCAGGGACAATGTGACCAAATGCCACCGTCCCAGCTCCTGCTTTGTTGGTCAGTCCTGCCAGCTCCAGTTCCACCAGGGACACAAACACATGACTAACTTGAGGCACACACTTAGCCCAGCAGAAAGTAAAACCCTTGCTGGTGCCAGTCTCCTGGGAATTAATTTTGTGCTCAGTGCTGTGTTTGGAGGAGTTTGACGTGGGCAGACAATGCCCAAACCCTGCTGATTAATGAACGAGTGCACTGAAGGAATGCCAGCAGGCCCTGCTCTCTGCTTTTACACACCAAGAGGCTTCAGAAGATGTCTTTAATATTTAAAATTTGACCCTTACTAAAACATGGGGAATTGTCAGGTGCCTTCAGGACTAAAATGCCCAGCTTTATTAAAAAACAACAACCATGGCGTTGTGTGAGGTGGAAAGTTCATTTTAACAAGCCCTTCTCCAGTTGTTTTTTTTTTTTTTTTTTTCATTAGGATGCAAACATTTGAGGTCTGGAGGAGCTTGGCCCTGGACAGCCTTCAGCCAAGCCCCAGGGTGGGATGGGGGGTCTGCCAGCAGCAGCAGCCAGCTCCAGGATGACTTTGCTTCAGATTAAACAGCAGGGGGTCACTCTCCCCACAGAAAATTGTTGTTTTATCTCACAATGCCTCTTTGTCCTGCCCTTTTGTTCCTGGGAGAACAAAGGGTGAATCCGACATCAAAGGTTACACAGCGTCGGGAAACCTCAGCTCTGCATCACAGCTGGGAGAGAAAGTGCAGCCTGTGACATCAGAAATTACTGGTTTGTCTCAAAAATAAACAAAAAACAAACCTGCAGGTGAGTGGGAGCCATGAACCCAGGGCACTCCAAAAGAGTCACAAAGGCAGATTTTCTCACACACAGCTCCTGTGGGATCAGGGCACCCACAGCCAGCCCTGAGCTGTGTGGGGAGGTGACAGCCTGCAGGGCAGGGATGGGACATCCAGAGGGATCTGGGCAGGCTGGGGAGGGGGAACTGTGCAAAATTCATAAAGCACAACCAGGCCAAGTGCCTGGGTCAGGGCAATCCCAGCACCAATCCAGGCTGGGCAGAGAAGGAATTGAGAGCAGCCCTGGGGGAAAGATTTGGGGTCACAGCTGGACTTGCCCCAGCCATGAGCACCAGAAACCCCCCTGTGCTGGGCTGAGCCCCCAGCATGGGCAGCAGGAGGGGGGGATTCTGCCCCCTCAGGTCACCTGGGTCAGGGCAATCCCAAGCACCAATCCAGGCTGGGCAAGGAATAGACTGAGAGCAGCCCTGGGAGAAGGACAGGGAGTGTTGGAGGGTGAGAACTGGACATGGCCTGGCCATGAGCCCCCAGAAACCCCCCTGTGCTGGGCTGAGCCCCCAGCCTGGGCAGCAGGAGGGGGGGATTCTGCCCCTCTGCCCCCTCAGGTGAGACCCCACCTGCAGAGCTGCCCCAGCCCTGGGGCCAACAGCAGCAGCACCTGGAGCTGCTGGAGAGAGTCCAGGGGAGGCCACGGAGATGCCCCAAGGGCTGGAGCCCCTCTGCTCTGGAGCCAGGCTGGGAGAGCTGGGGGTGCTCACCTGGAGAGGAGAAGGCTCCAGGGAGAGCTCAGAGGTTCCAGGGCCTGAAGGGGCTCCAGGAGAGCTGGAGAGGGACTGGGGACAAGGGCTGGAGGGACAGGACACAGGGAATGGCTTCCCAGTGCCAGAGGGCAGGGCTGGCTGGGAGATTGGGCAGGAATTGTTCCCTGGGAGGGTGGGCAGGCCCTGGCACAGGGTGCCCAGAGCAGCTGTGGCTGCCCCTGGATCCCTGGCAGTGCCCAAGGCCAGGCTGGATGGGGCTTGGAGCAGCCTGGGCTAGAGGAAAATGTCCCTGCCATGGCAGGGGCTGGAATGGGATGAGATTTGAGGTCCCCATTCGATCCTTTCCCTCTCCCTGGGTGGGATGGAAGCAGAGCCACAGCTCTGTCAAAGGCTGGGTGTTTTCCTCAAGGCACAGCCTTTGCCCCTGGCACACCCAGCCCAGACCCTCCCTGTGGGTTTATCTCAAGTGCTCAGCACAGCACTGCCACGGGCTGAGCTGTCACTGTCACTGTCACAGGCAGGGCTGGCAGGACAGGAGCACACCCTGCACTTACACCAGGCCAGGCAACAGCTCCAGCCCCAGCCCCTCTGCTGGGAGCACCAGGGTGACCTGGGGGGTGATTCTGTCCCTCTGCTTGGGCCTGGACCTCAAGGCCTGGGGTCAGCCCTGGACTCCTCACACCACTGAGGGGTTGGAGCACATCCAGGGCAGGGAACAGACCTGGGGAAGGGGCTGGAGCACCAGGAGAGGCTGAGGGAGCTGGGAAAGGGGCTCAGCCTGGAGCAAAGGAGGCTCAGGGGGCCCTTCTGGCTCTGCACAACTCCCTGACAGGAGGGGACAGCCAGGGGGGTCAGGCTCTGCTCCCAGGGAACAGGGACAGGACAGGGTAAACGGCCCCAAGTTGTGCCAGGGATGAATCAATTTGCACATCAGGAGGAATTTTTCCATGGAAAAAGTGGTCAGGCCTTGGAAAGGGCTGCCCAGAGCAGTGCTGGAGCCCCCACCCCTGGAGGTGTCCCAGGAACAAGTGGACACAGCACTCAGTGCTCTGGGCTGGGAGATCAGTCAGGGGTTGGGCTCAATTAAAGATAATTTCCAGCCTCAGTGACCCTGTGGGTCTGTGATTCTGTTTCCCACTGCCAGGGCACTGCAGAGGAGCAGCTTTTCCTTCCTGCTGGTCGTGTGAGCCCTGTTAATCCCACAGCCCCTCTTCCTGGGATGCTGGGGCTGCATCTCGTGTGGAGACACAATGAATTTAGCATTTTCTCATGCCAGGGCTCAGAGGTGCAGCACAGACTGGCTCCTCCCAGTGATAAACCTGACAGACCAGGCTGATATCTGTGCAACACAGAAAAACAAGGAACTACTGTAACTTTCACGCTGAGAATGAATAAACAATCATTATGACTAGGCAATAAAATCATCCTCATTAGCTGAGAAGGTGAGCACAGGCGAAAATCAGATTTAAGCATCACCTAAACCTGGTGAGTCCAGCTCCAAATCTGAATTCTCTGCTTTAAGGCCTGGCATTAGTGCTGCTCTCTGCAGCCCAGCTGATTCGACAGGCCCCAAACATGCATCTGATACACGCCAGAGACTGAGCTCCATGAAAAGCACAGGTAATTTGGGCCTATAATTAACTCCAGGGACAAATAATAGCGTTTATGACTCAAATCCACCCCGAGGCCAACCACAACAAAATGCTACTCAGCTGAGTCACTGGGAAAATTGGCAGGAGGGTTGGATCCAAACCCAGAGCCCTGACGTTCCTTCCTCCAGTGTGCCTTGAGTGCCCTGAGTGAGGAAGGACCTGAAACCTGAATTTTCTCTGCCCTGTGTCCCCCTCTGCTCTCAGGTCTTGTGAGCTGCTTTGCTGGGCAGTGGGGAGGTGGAAGCTGCTCATGGCACCTCCACAAGCATCACCCCCAGAGCTGCTCATGGCCCCTTTGCCCCCTGAGCTGGCTGCTCACCCACGCTCAAGGACAGACTGAAGAGATAACAGGGCATCAATAAAAGACAAGTGAGGAGAAAAAAAAATAAAAAAAAAAGAGTGGAGAGCAGAAAAAAATCCTTCCCCGTGTTCCCCCCAGCCCTTAATCCTGGAGATATGTATTCGTGTATTGAACAGTTTGTGAGATGATTATGTAAGTGAAATCTCTGCAAATCTTTTGGGAATAAATAAATAAAGAAAGAAATAAATAAACTGATTACTTCCCCCCCTCTCCCTCTGGCTAACCTTTTGCAGATTTAAACAGATAACCAAACAGTCAACGGAGGCCAAATGAATTGCTTAAAGTTTCATTGCCCTGCCGGCCTGCCCCGGCTCCTGCAGGGGGGTCGGAGCCACGCCTGCCTGTGCTTCAGGAAACATCTGCTGCAATTTGGGATGTCAGAGCCACAGCCAGAGCCGGGAACAGCTGGAAAAGGATCAGGGTGGAGGCAGAAAACCTGTGCTCAGGGCTCTGGCTGAGACAGCAAGTGTTTCACAGAGCAAATCCTGCTGCTGCTGGACACGGGGATCCCAGCTGAGCTGTGGGATCCTGTTGTATTCCTTTTGGGAATGGTCTTTCCCCAGGAAACCCCCCAGAGCCTGTAATCCTATGTCTGACCCTACCTGTCCCTTATCTCTGACCTATGGTTCAGTGCCAGCTATCCCACCCCAGACAGAGACCAGATAAAAACCCCTGCTCCCCCATGTTCTCCCTCTTTGCCCCTGGGATCCTCTTTGGGAACAAAGCCTTGGAACATATCCCTGAGGTAAGGAGCTTCTTTTGGATCTTTTCCCTATCCTGAAGCCCCCCAAAGACTGAGCTAGCATTGCAACCAGGGGGGCGGAAAGGTGAATTAAAACTTCAGGATCCCAGCTCTGCTCCTGGGAGAGAGGTGCCCACTGGCACTTGGCCCTGCCAAGGGGACTGCTGTGACTCAGAACTGCATCCTGAGCCCCCCAGCTTGGACCAAAGGACCTCTGGTGACCTGCTTGCTTCACCCAGCACCTCCTCAGAGCTGCGCAAGGACTTGCACTTGGTGTAATAACAGGAGATGCTACTTCCCCTGGAAGAGGGTGGCTAAAAGCAGCCCGTCATTAATTGCAAATAACCCTTCCAGCAGCGTGTTGCTGTGTCAGAATCAGCCCCACGCCCTCATCACAGCCCTCTCACTGCTCTGCCGAGGCAGGGATGGATCAGGGATGAACCCATCAGCCCTGGCACTAACGGGATGTGGCTGTGCTGAGCTCTGACCTGCAGCCACCCACGGGCAAAGTCCCAGCGCCGGGAGCTGCCTGCCCACAGCCACACCCTGCCAAACCCCACCCTCATCCCTCTGCTTCCCGCAGCTCTCCCAGCCCCTCTTTCTGCGGGGATGTGCCAGATCTCCCGTGGGATGTCAGCCAAGACCCCACTAACCCACACCCTGGGTCCCACAGCTCTGCCCTCTCTCATGTCCCATACAGCTTAAACCCAGTCAGGACAAGACTGAACTCTTTCCTTCTCCTTCCAAACCCCCTGAGTCTCTCCAGACAGAGCAAGGCTTTCCAGGGAGCAACAAGGGGACAGGTTTCAGGGAGAAACTTCTCATCCTCCTTCAGAAGGAGGAAACCTCTGGGGAAGGAAAAGCTTAACTCAATGTGTCCAACCAGAAAGGGAAGGGAGGATCCTGCTGTCCCTGTACATCTTCATCCAGAGCTCTGTGCAGGATGTGCTCAAACTCCACACAACAGGGTAGTTTTGGTTCGTGCCTGTGATGTTTTGGTTTTCTGAAACTCTTTTCTAGAGAGTTTTCTGTCAACAAGGAGCATATTTCCCTAGCTGTAACCTGTATTTACATTCCTTTCCCTAGGAGGGACTTCTTGATGTCCCTCTGACTCGACCAATGTGATTGAAGAAGTTTGTCTTTCTTTCACCAAGTGGGTTATTCTTTATAAAATAGCATAAAGAGACAAAATAACCAAAAATAAACAGAGTCATTGTCAACCTTCTGAGTCAGAGTGTGTGTCACTGTGATCTTTGACAGCATCACAGCAGAGCTGAGGGAGCCAGGACTGATCCAGCCCTGGTCCTCCCTGGGGAAACACCTGTGGAAATCTGCTCACTTGGAGTGCTGGAATGTCCTACAGACCTGACACAGGCAGGGCTGGAGCTGGGATCCAGTAAGTCAGAAACTGCCCACAGCTGGTGGCATAGCACCTCCACAGGCATCAGCCCCAGAGCTGATGGCCCCTTTACCCCTGGCTGGCTGCTCACCCACGCTCAAGGACAGACTGAAAAGATAACAGGGCATTCAAACAGCTTTGGAGTGTCCCACAGACCCTGCACAGGCAGGGCTGGAGCTGGAATGTCCCACAGGCCCTGCACAGGCAGGGCTGGAGCTGGGAGCCACCAGCTTGGAAATGTCCCACAGACCCTGCACAGGCAGGGCTGGAGCTGGAATGTCCCACAGACCCTGCACAGGCAGGGCTGGAGCTGAAATGTCCCACAGACCCCGCACAGACAGGGCTGGAGCTGGGAGCCACCAGCTCTGCTTCCCTTCCATTACAGCTCCATTGAACTCCCATCAGTGCACAGTTACCAAAGTCCCCTGGCCACCTCCACCTTCCCCGTGGGCTGTGAGCCTGATGTGCCCCCAGGCTCTCCAGCTGTGGGGCAGGGAGTGCCCCCAGCCCCTCCCCAGTGTCCCCTACCTGGCGTCGTCATCACGGGCTATCAGCAGGCGCATGTGGCTGGTGGCCGACGCCGTCCTCAGGATGTCCACGGCCCTGGAACACAAAGGACCATGAGATGCCAGCCCCAGCTTGTTGTATTCCTCTGGGGAAATGTTTTTTTTTTTCCCCAGAAACCCCCCAAAGACTGTAACCTTTAGTTTAACCCTATCTTTCCCCTATCTCTGACTTATGGCTCTTTGCTGGGACAGAGAGTCTAGATAAACCCATGCTCTTCTCTGTTAGCTCTCTTTGCCCTGGGACCCCCTTCAAGAATAAAGCCTTGGAATAGTACCCCTGAGGTAAGAGCCTCTTTTGAATCTTTTACCCTATCCCCTGAAGTATCTCCCCCCAAAGCTCCCCAGAAACTGAGCTAGCACAGCAGCCCAGGGGGGCAGACAGGGGGGAGTACTTCACCAGCTCCCAGTGGTGCTCCACTGGTCTCACCCTGCTCACCTCAAAGCTGGGCAGAGACCCCCGAGCTGGGCAAAGCCCTCCAGCAGCCCTGGGTGCCTGTGGAGCAGCCCTGCTCCCTGCCCTGGCAGCCAGGCTGAGGAGAGCCAAGCCACATTCTGACTTTCCCACTGCTGCACTGAGTGAGAAGTCCCTGGTAAAAAAACCCAGGAGATGCCTGTGAGCAAATCCTCCTGCCCAGCCTGTGGCAGGGGGCTGGGATGAAGTGCTCTTTAACATCCCTTCCAACCCACAGCACTCCACGATTCTGTAATTCCCCACCTGGGCAAGTTCCATTTTCTGGGTCAAAATACCAGCACCCCTGGCAGGCAGGGCCGTTTTTGGGAGCCAGGCACAGCCTCCCACAGCCACAGAGCTGTTCTCATGGACATCACCAAACCCAGCTGCTCTGGGGAACTGGCACCAGCTCCTCCTGCTGCTTCCCATCCACAGCACCCCGTGCAGGAATGCCAGGCAGGCAACAGGACAGCACCGTGTTTAATGGGAAAGGAGAGCCCCCAGAGTGTTGGGGCTCCAGTGCTGCTGTTAATTATTCTCTTGATGGGGAGCTGAGGGGCTGGATGGGACAGCACTGTCAGGCTGAGGCACCAGCTAATCTCCTGTGCTGGGAAGCTGCAGCAGATGGAGTGGAGGTGCCAGGAGCTGTTTAAATCCCAGCGTTTTGGGGACATGTCTGAGTGTCTCAGACACAATTTGGGCTCACTGGGCTATTTTTATATCGAATCTTTCTGCCTGATCATTTCCGAGCTGGCTCTTGGGAACAGCACATGGAGTGAGTGATGCCCTGGTGTCCTCCCCCAGCCTAAGCTGCCTCAGAGAGTCACCCAAAGGCAACAGGTGACTCTCAATGGGAGAGACAATGGGAGATTTCCCTTTGGATACGGTACCTCTCGCTTGTCACCCCAATGAGGGACTCTCCATTGACCTCCAGGATCTGGTCTCCTGGCTGCAGGCGCCCTAGAAAAGAAAACTGATGGATAGAAAGTGTGGAAAATGCAGCTTGAAGGGCCTGGGAGAGGCTGGGCAGTTCCTCCCTGTGCCCTGAGACAGGATGCAAAATTCCTTGGTCGTTCCAGAGATGCTGGTCTGACCTGTTCCTCCAGATGTCCATAAAATGAAGTTTCTGCAACCTCCCGGAACAACCTGTGCCAGTGTCCCAGCACTTCCTCTGCTCTAGGAAGTTGCAAAAGCAAATACTGAAAACTGCAATAAAGCTTTGGCTTAATTCACTTTGAGGTCAAGTAGTTCAGTTGGAGGTCAGGTAGAAAACCACGAGAGGCACTTCCACCTGTTCTGGATTTATTTTCCTCTATTGGATGGAAAAATGATGTAACAGCTGGGGAATAAAAAAAATCTTTTTAGCTGAAGTTGTAAAAGGTGAGCTCTGCAGACCCCTAATACCTACTTAGCTGAGTATATTCAGAATTAAATCAGTGACCCAGAGCAGAGCTGAGCTTGCAGAAGGATCTCTGGTTGTTTTGGGGCCACAGGGAGGTGGGAAAAGGCAGGAAAGTTCCTGTGTGGCAGAGATGGGCCATGTTTTACACACACAAAACAATGACACAGATGCTGAGGAGCAAGTCCAAGACTGCTGTCAGATGTTAGAACAACTGCCACACTAAAAAAATACCCCCAACCACGGGGAAAACCTCCAAGCAAGCACCCAAAACATCTAATAAGGGATGAAACAAATGTGTGAAATATAAATACCCCCAGCCTGGCCTGTTCTCAGACCTCCTGGAGCTCTGCCCCGTGTTTCACTCACCGTCTGCATAGGCAACACCCCCTGGAAGGATCCTCTTGACATAAACTCCATACTCCTCCCCCGTCAGTTCCTTGATGCCTCCGATGACCTTGATGCCTGGAGGGAAAATCCAGCCCGTGACACAAAGGCAGGAGAGGCAGAGCCCACACTGGCTGTGTCTGAGGGATGCAGCCCCAGCCCAAAATTCACAGAGTCACAGAATGGTTTGGGTGGGAAGGGACCTTAAAGCTCATCCAATGCCACCCCTGCCATGGTCAGGGACACCTCCCACCATCCCAGGCTGCTCCAAACCCATCCAGCCTGGCCTTGGGCACTGCCAGGGATCCAGGGGCAGCCACAGCTGCTCTGGGCACCCTGTGCCAGGGCCTGCCCACCCTCCCAGGGAACAATTCCTGCCCAATCTCCCAGCCAGCCCTGCCCTCTGGCACTGGGAAGCCATTCCCTGTGTCCTGTCCCTCCAGCCCTTGTCCCCAGTCCCTCTCCAGCTCTCCTGGAGCCCCTTCAGGCCCTGGCAGGGGCTCTGAGCTCTCCCTGGAGCCTTCTCCTCTCCAGGTGAGCACCCCCAGCTCTCCCAGCCTGGCTCCAGAGCAGAGGGGCTCCAGCCCTTGGGGCATCTCCGTGGCCTCCCCTGGACTCTCTCCAGCAGCTCCAAGTTCATCACTTGTGGTAATGCACCCCTCACTTCCAAATAGGCAGTTCTGTATGAGGAAAGGGTTTCAGTTTTACCTTTGGACATTTTAGGAAGTTCAGCCAGAAAGTTCTGTGTTTTTCTCTCTGTGACTGGCTCAGTGCCAGGAGAGGAGCACCTGCTGGCCCTTGGCACTTTGTCCAAACCTGCACCTCTTTCTGTTTGCCAACAGAGCCATGCTCGAGCATTAGGTAGAAAAGGGGTCAGAACAAAGGGTCTGGGGGCATTCTCAGGGTGTTGTAGCAGGTGTGGGACCTGTCCCTACACTGTGCTCAGCTTTGATCTTTGTTTTGTATTATTTTATTAAACCTTTTTGAGTTTCCCCACACACCCACCATGCTGTCTCACTGATTATTATTGAGCCAGCACTCCTGAACAGGGCTGGACCCTCAGAGAAAATATTGGAGTGATCACTCATGGGAAAGGATCTGCTCCTGCTGCACTTCCAAACAAGTGTTTCCTGCAGGAGATTCCTTCCCTGTGCAGGTCTGGACAAGGCCCAGGGGCAGCACAGAGGTGGGGACATCTCCTGTCACCTGCCAGGCCCCACCAGCACCTCAGCTGGGGCAGCAGAGCCACGCCCCAGGAGTGGCCACTCTTGTCAGAACTTGGCCTGGGGGTGGGGAGCAGCAGAGGCAGGAGCACAGAGGTGACCCCTGTCTGATCTCAGAGCCCCCCCTCCCCATGGCACAGCACCCTGGGGTGCCCTGCAGCACCCTGGCACAGGAGCTGCTGCTCCTCACAGCCACCCACTGCCCTGTCCCTGGGGCCAGCGTAAGCTGCCTGGCAGGAAAAGGTCCAAGAGACTTATTTATCCAGGGTTTGTTAAGTCCTACTTCGAAGATCCAGGCTGTGGACAGAAGGATTAAAAAGCCTGGCTTTAATTAACAAATCTCTCCCCAGAGCCGCCGGTCAGGCATTTTGCTGCTGTGGACAGGAGGGCAGGCTGGGGACAGGCAGTGCCACTGAGGCCACGGCCAGGACAGCTCCATCCCTGGCTGCTGAGGGGCTGCTCCAGCCCTGGGGGTGTCCTGGGCTGCAGGAAAAAGGGCACAGCTGCTTCCCCAGAACATGGGAACCCTCTCTGAAACAGGGGGAAGGAAGAGGCTCCTGGGTCGGGGTTACTCAGGACACAGCACCATTTCCATCCTTTTGTTTCCCTTCCTTTTGTAACCCAAGCTCTGCTCTCAGCCCCCTCACAGTTTGCATCTGCCTCTAGGGAGAGATTTTGTCTCTTAAGTCATCTTTATATTAAATTAGATTAAAATTAAATTATTACACTTTCCCCAGTTCATTTCTATATGCACCAATTGCTGCTTTTGCCAAGCTCCAAACCCCAGCCCTGTCTGAGAGCTGGACTTTACTCCTTGGGCTTAATGCATTAACCAGGCACCTGTGAGGAGCTGCTTTACTGCTGGAGCAGGGAACTCGCAGCAGAACACCTCAGGAATGGGCACTGATATTTTCTCCATTGCATTATAAAAGAAATTCACTCCAACTGGAAATATTACCCCCCAAAAAAGCATCCATGAACAGCACGAGCCTCACTGAGGCATGGGGCAGGTCAGGCACCTGGACACAAAAGTGGGGAGGAGATGGGCCAAAGGTAAAACCTGCTCATGGACAGGGATGCTCAGCTGGAAATTCCTCTGCTTGCTGTGGAGTCAGGGGATCCCTGTGCTGGGCTCTGCAGGGGCATCCCAGGGAATGGGGGCACCCCAGGGAACAGGAGCACCCCAGGGAACGGGGGCACCCCAGGGATGGGCTCACTAAAGAAACCTCCTGCAGAGGCAAAGCCCCAGCAGTTCCCCTGGAAGGGGAAGGGACTGGAAGTCCAGCCAAGCCAAGGGTCTGACTCAGGAACTCCTCCTCCATCTTTCCTCATGTTGTAACCCAGAGGAGTTGGGAATGCTGAAGCACCTCAGACAAACAACATAAATATAAAAATCTGCACCTTGCAGAGGCTCAGCCACAGCATCCCCCAGCAGCCCAGCGTGGGACAGGCGCCTGTGCCGAGGTATCAAATCAATAATGACTCATTTCCCTTTTGTGTCTGCAAATCAATTGTAATAATGCCTTAATATAGCTGAAGGATCTCCAAATCCTCCTTTATCCCCAACGATGTCATGAGAAAATCCGATCTTGTTATTAAAATCGGTGATTACTCACAGCATTGCTCCAGACACACTCAAACTTGGCTGGGGGGAGGAAAAAAAAAAATCCCTCAGCTTCAACTCCCTTGTTGGGAAAGCAGCTGGATGCTGCCAAACTCTGCCCTCTACTCACACCCATCACATCACCATGCTCTGAGTGCTAATCCTGCCCCCCAAAATCCACTGGAGAGTCCCCAGTGGGGCAGGGGGGAGGAGGAGGAGGGAGGGCTCAGCCCTTCCAGGGCTCAGACCACACCAGGGGACAGCAGGTGACTGATGGCAGCAAACCTGAATCATCCACCACTGTGGTGGCAGCATTCCTGGGATGATGTGGTGTGATTTTTTTTTAATATATTTTATAAACATTTCCTTCAATCAAATTTCTGTTTGGGACCCTGTGTAGGTAAATAACGGCTCTTTAATTATCACAGCATCAAAGTCCCAGTATAATGCTTATTAAGTCATACTTAGGACCAGATAATCTAGCCTATTTTGGATCCCTCTATTTAATCTTTCCTTTCTGGCAAAGATCCTGGAGCTGATGCCCATGTCCCTGGTTTTTGGGTTTTTTTTAATTTTGCAGAACAAAGTTTGCCAGGAAAACTCCAGATGGACTCAGAGGTAAGACTGACCAAGTCTGTGTTGTCTTTAGGCTCTTAACGATCCTATAAAGTTCTCCAAGACCCTCAAGCTTCTCTGGTGCCTCTAATCCCGCTCCCACTAATGCCAGAGTCACAGTTCTCAGGCTATGATCTCACCTGCTCCTGGCTCCCTGTCCCACAGGTCAGGGGGTGTCCTGGCTAATCTGGTTGTTTAGTCCAACTGGGATCATCCTGACCCCACCGCCTGCCAGGCTGGGCACGGAGGGGCTGCCTGCTCCCTGCCTAAGCTGCCAATGTTCAATTACATTTCCCTTAATCCCTCTGTTGATCTTGCAGCCCCCGCCAGCTCTTTCTGTCTGGAGGAAGGGACAGATTGGAGGTGAATCACTCGCTGCCCTGTCCTAAGCAGATGAAGGTCAAGATAATGGGATCTCGGTGTTTCTGAGAAATGCTCCTTAATCAGCACTTCCCTTTGATGGCTATTCCTTAATTCGAGGTTCAGGTGTGAGGAGCTGCCAGGTAACCCCTTTGAACTTCTGCTGAGGTTCACATGTGGGTTTCCAGCTAAAGCCACAGAACAACAGACCCGCGGCCAAACGCTGACCTGGCAGCGAGCAGCCATGCTGCTGCAGAGGAGCTGCTGCAATTCCTGCAGCCAGCCTGGGATAACATCTGCAGCCAGCCTGGGAAACTGCTGGAATTATTGCAGCCAGCCTGGGATAACACCTGCAGCCAGCCTGGGAAACTGCTGGAATTCCTGCATCCTACCTGGGATAACACCTGCATCCTACCTGGGAAACTGCTGGAATTCCTGCAGCCAGCCTGGGATAACACCTGCATCCTACCTGGGAAACTGCTGGAATTCCTGCAGCCAGCCTGTGAAACTGCTGGAATTATTGCAGCCAGCCTGGGATAACACCTGCATCTTAACTGGGAAACTGCTGGAATTCCTGCAGCCAGCCTGGGATAACACCTGCATCCTACCTGGGAAACTGCTGGAATTCCTGCAGCCAGCCTGGGATAAACCTGCAGCCAGCCTGGGAAACTGCTGGAATTCCTGCAGCCAGCCTGGGATAACACCTGCATCTTAGCTGGGAAAATGCTGTTATTACTGCAGCCAACCTGGGATAACACCTCATTCAGCCTGGGATAAACCTGCAGCCAGCCTGGGATAACACCTGCAGCCAGCCTGGGATAAACCTTCATCCCACCTGGGAAACTCATGAAGGCACTTTCTTTTCCCAAATAAATTTACCCTGAGCAGCTACACCTCTGGCAGGCCCAGGGATTCTGTAAGCACCACTCATCAGAGAGGGATGATTAATCTGCCAGAGGGCAGGGCTGGATGGGAGATTGGGCAGGAATTGTTCCCTGGGAGGGTGGGCAGGGCTGGCACAGGGTGCCCAGAGCAGCTGTGGCTGCCTCTGGATCCCTGGCAGTGTCCAAGGCCAGGCTGGATGGGGCTTGGAGCAGCCTGGGATGGTGGAAGGTGTCACTGCCATGGCAGGGGGGTGCAGTGAGATGAGCTTTGAGGTCCCTTCCAACCCAAACCATTCCAGGATTTCTGCAGGATGATTTTATCACCTAGAGTGCTTCAAGCCTCACAGGAGAGGATGAAGCCAGCTGTTGATGGCATCAGGAAATCCACATTATTGTAGCTTCCTCCAGCACATCACAGTTTGCTGTGGAGGTTTTGCTAGACCCAGCAAAGACCATCTGGCCACAGCCTGGGGGAAAGGAGAGGACCTGGAACCCAGCAAAGTGGCTCACAAAGGGCTGCCACATCTGTCACTTCTTCCAGAGGTCACTTCTTCCAGTGGTGGCCCCATCAGGCTTTCCTAGGCCTCCTCCTTTAATGAGCTAATCTAACCCAGCAGCTGAAATCCCATCAACTCAACCAAATCCACCTCTGGAGATTAAATTATCATATTCACCAAATGAAGACATTCCTCTGAGCTCCTGTGAACCTCCTGACTGGGTGGGGGAAGAGTCACCAAAGCTGCTCCTCCCTACTAGAGAAAGTCCTGTTACCCCAGAGCTGGAAATAGCCAATAATTAATCCATGATTAATCTCAGGTCTCAGGAAACCTGAACTTCTTGCTCTGGTGACTCCTCAGGAGCTGTCCCACACGGTCACTCAGGGGTCTCACCAAGAGGTCACCAGCTGCTCTGGGGGGAGGGTGGGCTGCACTCACAATTAGGGATTAGGGCAGAGACTGTGAAATCCTGATGCAGGATCACAGATTTTTTATAAAGCCCCTGGCAGAGCAGCACTGGATACACAGAGGTCAGAAGAAATGCTGTGCTGGATCCTTCTGGGCTGAGTGTCATCAACCTGGGGCTTTCTCACGTTCTGATGGATGTGACCTTCTCCTTTCCCTTCTCTTTGAAGTTCAGAGGACACCTGACTCACTCAGTGCTCATTCCCTTCCCCGTGGGCCAAACTTTCCAAGCCCAGCTGATGCATCCCAGGCCCCAGGAGCGCTGCAGGAAGCACCTTCCATCACCCATTGGGATGGCTTCCCAGGGGAAAGGTCTGCAGAGGGGCAGGGAGGTGCTGGGGATTCTGCTAATTTATTTATTTATTTGGCATTTTAATTGATTTAATCCAGGAAATTCTGAAAGGCCACTCCCCCTGATCCTGCTCGGATTTGTGGTCCTGGGCTCCTGCACAGCTCCCAGCACTGGTTGCTCACCATGACTCCGGAATTAGTTGGGATTTTGACACTCTTTTAATGTCACAGCTGCAAAAGGTGCAGGTACAAGATGCAGGAACCAGTGAGACACCAGACTTCACACAGGGAGGCAGACCTGGGACCACCAGCACTTCTCACAGAATTTCTAGGTTGGAAGAGACCTTCAAGATCATCAAGTCCAACCCATGTTCTAACACCTCAACTAGACCCTGGCACCAAGTGCCACATCCAGGCTTTTCTTAAACACATCCAGGGATGGTGACTCCACCACTTCCCTGGGCAAGCCATTCCAATACTTTATCACTCAGGATCACTTGTGCTCCTCAGGATGGACGAACCTTGACCTGAGAAACCCCAACCCAGATGTGCCAGGTGGGAAACCAGGGGGGAGGAGACACCAAAACACAGCCTGTTGGGACTGTGGGGGGGATGTTTGAGGTAGCCCAGCCCACCCTGCTGCCCCTGGCACTCACCCAGCCCGTTTGCACACTCGTAGAAGTCAAAGCAGTGCATGGTTCGATCCATCCCGTACGGTCCCATAAGTGTCCTGGGGGAGACAAGAGGAGCAGCTCTCTGTCACAGGCCAAAAAGAAGAGAGGCACAGGTGCCCAGCCAGCACACACACACACAGGCACATTGTCCCTGCCACCCTGCACACTGCCCAGCAGGCACTGCAGACACCCAGGCCCAGGGGCAGCCCCAGCACTGCACCCACACGGGCAAAACCCAGCCCCCAGCCAGCCCCCCCGAGGTTCACACAGATAAATGAGAGAATATGTGCAGGGCTGAGCATCATCCTCCCCACCCAGCAAATCTGATGGAGCTGTCTGTGCTTCATTACCCCAGATTATCGGGGCTGGACAGCTGTGCAGCTCCTGGGAAATGAGATCAGAGCTGGGAGCCGTGCTGGGGGAATGAAGCGGTTTCACAAACACAGGCAGCCTGGGATGAGGGCACAATCCACTCTCCAGGGTTTTAGTGCAAGCAGAGGGTCTGGAAAAAGGGATACAAGAGCTGTTCCCAGTCCAGTCTGGTCTGCTGGGAGCTCCTCATCACAAGCCAGAGCGGGTGGAGGAGCAGCACACACCTGAGATTCCTCTGAGCCATGGAACTCCCCAAAACCTCTCACAGTCTCCCCCTAAACACCCTTAGGCAAGACCCTAAATGAATGACCCCCAGAACGCCCTGCCCCAACCACAGCTGCCAGACTCCAAACCTGGGACCACCAAGATGGATGAACTTCTCCTTGGGCCCCTCAGGATGGATGAACCTTGACCTGAGAAACCCCGACCCAGATGTGCCAGGTGGGAAACCAGAGGGAAGGAGGCACCAAAACACTCCCCAGCACCCAAGCCACAAGAGAAAAGGAGTTTCCCAATCGATATCAGGTCCCAGATCTGAACGTGGATGAGGAGGAACAACACCGTGGGAAACAAGAGGCTGCGCCAAACCCAGCGGGAGGCAGGATAAGAATAACCTGCAGGGACTTAGCAGGAATCCAAAATAAAAACTCAAAATACTGAGCTCTCCAGCAAAGCCAGTAACTTCCACCTCAAAGATTCGGGCTGGAAGTGTTTTCTCCCTGTTAAATAATGCCCCTCTTTACTATCCTTGCACTGCTCTGAAGACTGAACAAACAACTGGCCATATCTGGCTATCAAAAAATGGAGCTGGAGGGCATCCCAGGAAGGCAGAGCAGCCCTGGGCCCAGGCTGGCTCAATCCCCCAGCCAGGATTCTCAGGGTGTGGTGAGTAAACCACTGAGGAGGTGCTCAGGGCGGGCTGGAAGGCACCACACAGATGCAGTTTCAGCGGAGCAGATGCCTCCTTGATGCCACCAGCTCTGATCATCCTCCCCCTGCCATCAGCTCCTTATCACCATCCCCACTCCCAGGCACAGCCCCGAGCTCTGCTGGTGCCACCAGCGCAGGAACCCAACCAGGTTCCTGCAATCCCTGCCTCCCAACCCCGCTCCTGGAGATGCCACAGAGGAAAACCTCAGCTGGAATTGAGAGCCCAGGGCCCCCTCCCCATCTCCACCCCAGCTGGGGGAGGTTACCTGCTGATGATGATGGCTCCCTTGTAAAGGACAGAGACCACGGGCATCTTGCCGGCGGCGCCAGCCCGGCCCTGCCCGGCGCCAGCCGCTCTGAGTTGGCAGGAATCCGTTAAAGTGATGGAAAGGGGGAAAAAAAAATGGGAAAAAAAAAAAATCCAAGGGGGAGGTCGGAGGGCATCACGTGGTGTCCCCGTATGCATGTTAATTCCACCCAACATTAACACAGATCAGCTCAAAAGGGCTCCAAGTTTAGATTAAAGCTGACGCAAGCCGGAGCCGGCGCGGCCCATCCAAAGAGCAGGGCTGGCTCCTCATCCTCACACAACGGGAATTGCTGGGGATGCAGGGCTGGGAATGGCCCCTCCAGGGGTGCAGGGCAGCCCTCGGTGTGGGACAATTCCTTTTGGGAATGGTCTTTCCCTCAAAACCCCCCAGAGGCTGTAAGCCTTGCTCTGACCCTACCTGTCCCTTATCTCTCAGCCAGGTATCCCCTCCCGAGATAGAGACTAGATAAAAATCCCTGCTCCTCCATGTTCTCCCTCTTTGCCCCTGGGATCCCCTTCAGGAATAAAGCCTTGGAACATATCCCTGAGGTAAGGGCCTCTTTTGGATTTCTTTTCCCTATCCTGAAGCCTACTCCCCCAAAGCCCCCCAAAATCTGAGCTAGCATTGCAGCCAGGGGGGCAGGAAAGGGGGGTTAAAACTTCAGGACGTGTGCAGCCATCATCCCTGAGGGATTAAAATCCACAGCAAACCTTTGGAAGCAGTAACAGACTGTGGCACTTATAGGGTTGATGCTGATTTCTTTTTTTCCTTTCAGCATCTTCACCAGCCCTCAGTTGTTTCCTTCTAATGCAGAACAAGCTCAGCTGTCCCCCTGTCTGCTGGGAGGTCAGGAGCCTGATATGCCTTCAACAGCCTCTTCCATCCCTATCTTGGTGCCATCACACAGCTGGAGAAGCAGCAGAACCCCTGCCTTGAGGGGTGGGGGGATGGAAAAAGATTCTCCAAGGTTTGCCAATGAATGGGAATGGACCAGACCAGCCCACTGCAGGAGCAGGGCTGCCATCCTGGGGGAAAAGGTGTGGTGACCTCTCCTGAGAAGGGAAACACGCTCCCCTGGACCTGCAGGAGGACACGGGTCCTGCATCCCCACCAGCCCTGGAGGACATCTGAGGTCACAGGGAAGCTCTTGGCCCTGACTCCCTCCCTGGTGTCCTCCTGCTGCTGTTCCCACGGCGTCTCCTCAGGCTCCTGGCCAGGCCCCATTAGTCCCTTGCCCTCGTTAGCGGGGCTGAGTGCAGCGCTGTGGACGTGCCTGCCTGGCACTGCCACTCCTTGCCAAACCATTCCTTGAGTCCAAGCTGCTGGGTATTGCTGTTCCCACGTGTGAACAACTGATTTTATCAGCTGGAGCTTCCCTGAAGGCCTCGTGTGAAGCCTCGTTGGGCAAGTGCAGGGTCCTTCAAAACAACGACAAATTGGAAAAGTCCCTCCTGCATTTTGTCCTTTTGCTTGCTTCCTATTTAATTACTTTCATTTGAGGACATTCAGATGACATATAAAATCTGAGTAGATTTGACCTTCAGGTGGCCAAAACTTTCCTGAAAATTCAATTATCTAGCTAAAAAACAAAAAATAAAAAGGATAAATAATGCCAACTAGACAAAGGTAGGTGCATCTGGTGATGGATCATTGTGCACAGCCCAGCACAGTGAGATGTGCCCACACCTGGTTCACACCCTTGTTAAGGCTTTGGCCAAACCAGACCAAGCAGGAGGGGTGGAGATCCATCTCCAAATCTGTTGGATGCTGCAGCCTTCGAGATCCTCACAAACCTGCCCATCCCCTCAGCAGCCCAACAGCGAGGAGATGCTCCTTCTCCTGCCATCCCACAGAAGATGACCAGGTGTGGAGAGGCAGGAGTTAAGGCAGGAGGTTCCAGCACCTGATGACCACCATTTCTGGCTCTCAGTGACTCGTCCAAGGCTGGCCAGGAGGTCTTGTGGCAGAACATGCCCAGAAATTCAGCACCAGGGTGTGGAACGCTCCCTCTGTGCCTGTCCTACAACGGGAGCTGTTCCACACCAGGGCACAGCTCCCCGAGAGGCAGGAGGGTCCTGGCACCATGCCCAGTTTGGGGGGATCTATAACTGGTGAGGGTCTCTCAGGAACGAGGCAGGGAGTGCATCAATGAGGCTGCGTGGAGCTCTTGCAAGCAAGAGACCCCTCCTTTATTTTTTTGACTCTTTTTGTACATTAACAACTGTGCCCACCCCAGAGGTGGGACCCTTGGGAACCACTGGTCATTTTCCAGAGACCATCACCGAAGCTCCTCCTTTGGGAACAGATGTGGGAACTTCGGTAGTTTACAGAACATGATTTTGTGCTTCAAGACTGTGCTTGGGAACAGAATTCCCAAAACCAAAACAAGCAGGCACGAGAGCATGGCAACAGGGACCCTTTTGGGCACCCCTCACCCAGCAGCCTCCTGCCCCTCACACTCAGGGCCACACTCCAAGTCCTCTGATGGATCCATAACCATCCTGGCCAGAGGAAGAGACTTTTCCATCCCACCACCAAAAACCCCACAACCATCCAAGACCCTTTGGGACTCTGCTAATGCTAATCCCACAATTACTGCCTTGATTTGGAATAAATCAGGGAATTCATTCCCTTTGTGCTGAAGGGAAGGGATTGCACAAGCACCTGAGGCAATGCAAGAGGATGAAGCTGCAGCACTGGCACAGGGTGCCTGGAGCAGCTGTGGCTGCCCCATCCCTGGAAATCTCCAAGGCCAGGTTGGAAAGGGACCCATCCCTGTGACAGGGAGTGGAATAAAATGATCTTTAAGGTCCCTTCTGGCTGAAGCCATTCTGTGACTCTGTGGTGCGGCCACGGTTCGTGCCTGCAATGTTTTGACTTCCAGAAATTTCTTTCCCAGGCACTATCTTGTAAACAAAGGATATGTTTTTCTACACTATCCTGTTCCTGCATTCCTTTTCCAAAGGAGAGACTTTGCTTGATGACCCTCTGATGTCACTAATGGGTCCAAGGATCCCACCTCTTAGGTGGGCTCAGTGTAAGAAAGTATAAAGACAGGTGCTTTGATAATAAACACAAAAATTAGAGTCATCAGCCTTCTGAATCACGAGTCCATGTCCTTCTTTTGTGTCCTACAGCAACACTGTGGTAAGGTCACTCCCTTGACCAGTTTCAGAGGGGCTGCAGGAAAGCTCACTAGAGCCAGGCCAACCCAAAACCTGCAGGAAAATGGGAAAAATTCCCTGCCTGGCACTTCAGTAATTCACCCACACTGATCTGTGCGTCTCAGGGAACGATTTCTACGCTCAGGGTTGAAGGGGTGTGACTGGGGCTCAGCATCTCCCACATGAAATCCTTGACCTGCCCAAGGCTGGGATTCCTGCTCCTTCCCACTGGGTGGGATGTTGCAATAAACCACACGCCTGTCCACAAGCTGCTGAAAGAAATGAAAACCAAATCCAAGAGGCCCTCAGGGAAGAGGAGCAGTGCTCAGCTTCCACCTTTCTTTCCAAACACCTCAATTCCATCCTCCAAAACACGCACCAGCACTGGCATCAGACACTGCTGCTGCTGCTCATCAGCACATCTCTTATCACAGGAAGGTTCAACAGAAACAATTCAGAGGGTTGTCAGTGGTTGAGGACTTGGAGTCACCCTCAGGAAGGATTTATAAGCCCCCCAGGATCTACCCGAGGGTACCAGCCCTGATCTGTGTGAGCAGTGCTGAAGGCAAAGCCTGTGCTGGGTGCTCAAGGTCCTTATGGAGCTGGGACCCAGCTGAGCAACTCCCAGTAAATCCAGGATTCTTATCCCAGGGAACTGCTGCTGAGACTTTAGGTTTTTAAATAAACGAGAGAATAGAAAGAGCATGAATCAAGAACAGCCCCATAGGGCCGGAGAGCAGATGAACATCATGCTTCACTTCTTTGTCCACTTTTTCATTGCCTGCTGAAAATGAGTTTAAAACTCACTGAAAAGGGATTTTTTTCCCCAGTGGAAAAATTATTTTTGCTTAAAGAATATTGTTAATAGAAATACAATACAAAATAAAAATATACAGTTTTGAGATTGAACACCATGCTTCACTTCTTTGTCCACTTTTTCATTGCCTGCTAGAAAAAATGAGTTTAAAACTCACTGAAAAGTGATTTTTTTTCCCCCAGTGGAAAAATTTTTTTTGCTTCAAAAAACAATTTAATAGAAATAAAATACAAAATAGAAATACACAGTTTTGAGTGAAACTGTAGAAGTCAGCTGTACTTAATGCTACCATTTATAATGCAGGGATGGGTGAAACTGTAAATAGGATCAAAATAAGTCTGGGAGCAGGAGTGGAGAGTAAAAAATGCTGGGTCAGCACCAGCCAGGTGCATTTCCAGTGCATTTTTCTGAGAGAGCATGAAGAGGAAAGTGTGGGAGAGTGAAACTGGGAGTGCTGGGGAGGGGCACGGCAGTCACTGCCAAGAGGAGGCCGTGGTGATGGGTTTGGGCTTCAGAAAGAGGAGAGGGGAAGAGAATGGCTGAAAGAAGCACAACCAGTAGTAAAGTTATGATAAAAAAAATAACTTAGGGCTGCCCTCGTCCTTCTTACTCAGCCAACAAGCAGAGGTGTGTCGCAGTCGATATGCAGCAGTCAACATGGACACTGCTGTTGAGGTGCTTCCTTAGAATCATCAGAAAGCTTCAAGCAGCAGCACCTTGTTATTCAAAAGGTTGCCCATACCTTTTCTCTGTATTTTCCAAGAGCAGCTCCACACAGCTCTGTCTCTGTCTCTCCTTCAGTTCTGGCTCACTCCTTCCTGTCCCTGGCACGGCCACCAAACCCTGTCTGTCCTAAGTACAGCAGCTCACCTTTTCTGTCCCTTGCACCATCTCCTGTCCCAGGATCTTCTCACCACAACCAACAAACTCCAACTGACTCCCTCCCAGCTCACTCACTCTTTATCACACCCATGGCTGTGATAAAGGCTGTTCCCACTCTAGGATAATTAACACAGCTGTAACATACCGGGGGGAGACTGCCCTCAGCAGCATCTCCTTTTGTCTCCCCACAGAGGTGGGAACAGCTGGGCCAGGAGGGGCCTGCTGGGTTTGATGTCTTTGGGCATCACACGGTGAAGGTGTCCAACAGCAAAGGCAAGAACCCCACTGGAGGACATCACCCCAGGCTCATCCCTCACCAGACACACTTCCATGTTGTTATAGATACAAAAACGAAGTTGAAACTTTTTAGTAGTCGTGTCCGCCTACTAGCTGTATGTTTCGATTTCTGTTTGTAACTGTGTTTACTTTGCAACTAGTTCTAAGTTGTTAAAGATACTCACTGTTGTAATGTTGTTCAGTAGTTGTTGGATATTGTTGCGGTGTTTAGTTGCGAGTGTTTGTAAGAGTTTTGTGTGGCTGCCTCCCCGAAGGCAGTTAAAGGGACAACACCAAAGAGCAGCGGGACCTTCCACCCTTCCCCACACAACTCAACACTGAGACCACCACCCAGAGCCTCCATTGGAGAGCATAACCAGCCAATCAAAACACGGCGGGAAGAAATGATTGGTGTGGAAAGCACCCCGCTAAGAGCCAATGAGAGCCCGAAGAATGCACCAATCAGGGAAAGGATCCAGAACGGACCAATCCCTGAGGGGACCGAGGCTTTAAAAGGGACTGACCCCCCCCCCCCCCCTCAGTGAGGGGCTTCGCTCTCAGGAACTGGACTGTCCTGAGGGGTGGCCTATGTGCACATTTCTGGTTTCTCTGACTTGCCGTGAGGGGCTGGGACTAGCCCAGCCTCCTGTTCCTGTAGTCGATTTTATAAAAATAAACGATTGGCCTTTCCTTTTTAACACCTTTGGATTTGCGGCCTCCTCATTAAACTTGCAGCATTGCAACATTGTAACAATGTGAAAACTGAGGGCTGGGTGAGTTATCTCCCCAGCCAAACAGCCCTCCACAACCTGCCTGCTCAGGTGGGGTGTCCTGGGCAGCTCAAAGTGTTGTATTCCATATCTAGCTGTGCCCAAAAACTGTGGCCTTGAACCAGGATGTGAAGTCATCTCCAGGCCGTGTTAAGGCCTTGCAAGAGATGGAACCGTCATCTCCTCAGTTATTGCATCGAGGGTAAAGGCAGGGACCAGGAGTGGGAGCAGCTGAGCCCAGCCTGGCCAGATCCCACAGCAGCACCCCGGGGTGATCCCAGTGAGCCAGGTGGAATCACATCATCCCAAGAAAGAAAGGAAAAGGAAAAGGAAAAGGAAAAGGAAAAGGAAAAGGAAAAGGAAAAGGAAAAGGAAAAGGAAAAGGAAAAGTTATGCAGACAGCAGCACCCCTGAGCCCGCAGGGAGCCTCTGTGCCCGGCTGAGCAGAGGAACAGGGTCCAAGTAGGTTTGTGTGGGTGGGAATTAGAGGTGGGAAGACATCCTGCAGTGGCAGTGAGATCTGTCTGAGGCCTTTCAGCTCCGGAAGGCAGCATTAAGAGGGTTGGAGGTGGGAGAGCTGACCCCAGCAGGGCACTGGGTCACGGTCTCTGCCATCCTCCCACCTCTCTGGGAGCAGCAGCAGGAGCTGCCCAGGCAGCAGCAGCAGCAACACTGGAGCATTGCTGAGTTCATTTCATGACACAACAAAACCAGCGTAGGCCGCAGAGGCTCTTACATCAGATTAGAAATTGGAAAAATGCAACTCTGCTGCTTGCAGGGTCAGCTGCAAAGCGTTGGGGATGAATCAAAGAATCCATCAGCTGGGAAGGAGCTGCCCACGGGCAGCCCACGGTGTTCCCATAATAACACCCATGGAGTCACTGCAGATGAGCTCAGGAGATCAGAGATGCTCACAGACAAGGCTGAACAGAAGAGACAACAAACAGTCATGGAATGCCAGGTAGGAAAGGACCTCAAAGGAGCACTCGGTGCAATCTCTCTTGTCAAAGTATGGTCTGAACAAGACAGCCCAGCAGCCTGCCTGGCTGAAACGTGCAAGTCTCCAACACTGGGGGATGCAGCACATCCCTGGGGAAGTGATTCCAAAGGCTGATTGTTCCCATTAGGAAAAGTTCTCCTCTCGTGTCCAGCTGGAACCACCCCAGCAGTAAGTTGCACCCAAAAGAACCACAGTGCCAAAGTTAGTGGTGAAGGAAGCAGGCAGGTCCTACAGGGAGCACTCAGGGATGGGCAATCCTGTGCTCCCACCCCAGCCCTGTGCTCAGCATCTCCCTGGGCACCCACTGCAGGTGGGCAGAGGGTGGCAGCAGGTGCAGCCAGCCCTGCAGGGGTGACACTGCCCCTCCAAGCCTGTGGTCCCCATCCCCATGGGCAGGGCTGCCAACCACCCCACAGCCCTGTCCCCACACCCCACGAGCACTTTCCTCCTCCCAAGGACCATGTCAGCCCCAGAACTCCTTCAGTCTCTTCCTCTGACCCCTCCAGCTGCAGAGGTCACTCCTGGGGAGTGTTCCACCCTCCCCACTCCTGCTGCTGCTGCTGGGTCACCCCTCACTCCCACCACAGCCAAGGGGGAGAGCTGAGGGGCATTTGATGGCTGGGCAGTTCTCCAGTGTTTGTTCCCTCCTTCTGCTGGAGGGGGGTGTTTCCACCTGAGGCTGATGCACCTTCTCACTCCTCAGGGAGGAAACCCGTTCTCCAGGACATCTGCACCAGCAGGCCACCAACAAGACCTCGGGCAGGTAGAGATGCCACCTCTCACTGCTGGCCAGGCTTTTCTGCCCTTCAAGCCCTTTTATCACCCTCCTCTAAACTCCATCCCTGTTTCCAACATCCTTCTCAGCAGGTGGATCTCTCAAGCATGAGGGGCTTGTCCCAATGAACCTTTGCTGTCCCAAGGTCAGGTCTCAGCTGCCCGTCACCTTCACCCCCAGGCAGAGAGGGGCTTGCAGAAGGAAGCTGATGCCACCTGACAATTATGCTCCAAGAGTGGTGGAGCATTTTCTGGAGGTTCTCCTTGCCCAGGGAGGAGATGGTCAGTCCGTGGGGCACCTGCCTGGCAGAGCTGCTCTTGGAGACTGCTGGGGTTTGGAGAGGTTAAACCACAACAAGGGGTGACGGGTCTTTTCCAATGGACATCAACACACAGCTCTTCCTGTGCTGCTCCAAAAGGTTTTGGTTGAGGAAAAGGCAAAAAGGACCTCTTCAATTAGCCTGGCTTGCAGTAATTAGGAGAGGCTGTCTGAGGTAGAAGGGAGGTCAGGCTTGGTCTGCTGGAAGTTTTTAGGAAAGGCATTTATGCCAGAGCCCAGCTGAGCTGAACATCCCCCAAGATCTGCTCCAGCCCAGCCCTTGGATGCACCCCTGAGATGGGGACTGACACAAACACAATCACGTGGGGAAGCTCCAACAGGCGCCTTCATCTTCTCCACAGCAGCTCCAGGGTGTGGCAACACCTCTCCCCCAAGGAAGCCTTTCTGCCCCCTCCCCACCTTCCCGTCAGCTGCGGGATCCGCTGCTCTGCTGGCCCCCGTTTGGGTGTCAACTGCTGCGAAGGGTTAACAGGATTATAAATCTCCCTGCCTGCCTAAATCCCCTGGGCTGTGGGATTGGATTGGTTATAAACTCATTACCAGGGGCTGGTGGGGGCTGCAGGACCTGCCCTGCCCGCCGCCCCGCAGGAACGGGAGAAAACCTGAGAGCCACGGCAGGAAATCCACCCGAGTGACTCCGTAAAAATAGAGAGGGAAAGAGAGAGGTGGGGGAAACGGCTGGGTATGGAAAGATGGGGAAATCACGTAATTTGGGGGAAGACTTCAGAAAATGTTGCTGAACGGGAAGTGCAGCTCTTGGGAAGAGCTTGAGCTGCGAACGCCCCGTGCTCCAATCCAGTCCCTGGCACAAGCCATGAACAGGCAGCAGCAATAATTCCAAGAGCCTTGGTGGAAGCGCCGGGTCAATCTTGCACCCGGGCAGGCCTGGAGAGGAGCCGGCAGCGGCTCCAGCCCCGCCGGAGCACACAGAGCGCCGTCCGGCACCGCCGGCGCCCTCGGGGCTGTTTGATTTCCTGCTGGCTCCTGCACAGAAGCCACCGCTGCAGAACTTGCTTAGAGCTTCCAGCAGCCGCTCTCCAGGAGAGCCCCGCGGGCTGACAGCGGCATCACCACCGGGACAAAGCGGGGATGAGGGATGAGCTCCGGCCGCGGCAGGCACCGCCCCCGCCCTGCTGCTGCTGCCGGGTGAGCTTCTGCTGACGGCTCGCGTTTATTTATCAAATTCCTATTTCAAACTCCAAAATTAATCTTTTAATCAGCGGCAGAGCGGGGTCATCCTTCTCGGAGTGCCGGGGAGGTGTTATCTCCCCGCCATCTGCTCGCCATCCTCCGCCGCGTCCCGGCGGAGCCGGCAGACAGCCGGACACCGGCCAGCACATCTGGCAGCTGCCACAGGAGGGGACGCTCCCCCTGACCACCCCGCTCCTTCCAAACCGAACACAGCCCGGTGGGCAAAGCTGAGGGAGTTCTACCCAAAATCCCGGCACACGAGCAGATCTGTGAGGTAGAAAATGGGGGTTGAGCATTTTTTGCCTCGCAGGGGCCGTGGAGCCAGGGATGCCCAGGGGCCCGCAGTGAGGTGACGGGGCTGCTCCCATACACGGCCCCACAGCATCAGTGCCCGCCTGGCAGCGCTGCCCCAAACGCGGCCACGCCCGTCGTGCACCACCCCCTTCCCACCGGCAACCGATTCTGCCTTTTCTGCACCCAAAAGCAGCGGGGCAGCACCAACACAGCCACTCGAGCCACCCCGGGGTGCTGCCCTCGCCGTCCTGCCGGCACCCCCCCGGGGACAGCGGCCCCGCAGCCCCCCCAGCCCTCGCTCCAATGACCTACTTCAGCCGGTGGTGGATCATGTCCCAGCAGCGGCGGGGATCACGGCCCCTGCTGCCTTCAGCGTGCCCTGGGCTCTCGCTCTCGGCCGGGGAGAGGCCCAGGTCTGGCCAGCCCACGAAAGCCTCCGCCAAACCTCAGGGTGGTCCGAGACCCCGGCGGGGCCCAGGCCGGCTCTGGCTCCGGCCCACTGACCCCCAGTTAATCGGCTAAAGCCGCACGCTCTGAACCCTGGCCCCGGGCAGGGCCGCGCTCCCGCCGGCTCTCCCTGCCCTACATAGACATCTGCAGCCGCCGTCACCTCCCGTCCCCTCCGCAGCCGCCCCGCACCCTCCCGGGGCCCTGCTCCGCACCCGCCCCGCTCCCCGGGCACCGGCACGGCGGGGACAGGGCCCTTTGGACAGGGAGGTTTTTGGAGTTTTTGTCAAAGGGCAGAGCCCGGCAGCAGCAGCGCACCAGGAGCACCCACAACTGCTCGCAGGGGCTGTAGGCGCTTCCCCAGTTGCCGCCAGGAAAAATAAATCCCCTTTCCCTGGCTGATACCCGAGCGCTGCTCCTGCAGGTGCCGTGAGACCCCCACCAGACCCTATCCCACCAAAATGAACCCAATCCAACCCCGCCGGAAGCCGCGGGGTCACTGAGAGCATCCGTGCACTGACGCATCCATCCCCGGGGAAGCGACCCGAGGGATGCCCGCTCCCCTGCCCCTGCCCCTGCCCCTGCCCCTGCCCGTGCCCGGCGCAGCCCGCCCCGCTCACCAGTAGATGAGGGAGAGCCCATCGAAGCGCTCCAGGGGCCGCCCAGGGGGCTGCAGGTAGGACATCATCCGGAGCCAGCGCTCCCGCCGGGCTCTCAGCGCTGCCGGCCGCTGCTGCCCGGGGCCATGGGCTCGGAGCGGCCGCGCCTGCCGGGGCTGCCCGGCTCGGCTCCCTGGCACCGCTCCCCGCCGCAGCGCCTGCACCTAATCCCGGGCGGGCGAGCATGTGATCGCCCCTCTGCCGGCCCCCCAGATAAAAAAAAAAAACAAACAACCCTGCCGGGGCTGCGCGACCCGCGCTGCGGCCGCTGGCGACCAGCGGGGCTGAGCCACGCCTGGCCTGGGAGCCACGGCCACCACGGGACCCCCACGTGTGCCACCGGCCCTGTGTGCCACGGCCCCGGTTGGACAAACCGAGCGTTTTCTGTGGCACAAGGAGCCCTTCAGCCCCCGGCCGGCGAGCCCCTCCTTCACCCCGCACTAGCAGCGGCTGCTAACGATGGTTATCATCATTAATGATGGTTATAATCCACGGTAAACCTGCCACCACAAACTATTTAAAGACAATTGTAGGCGGCTCTGACCTGCAGTAAGCCCGGGCTGTGGCAGCACTCGGGGCTCCCTTCCTCCCTGGCCACTGCAGGATAATATTTTATGTACATATGATATTCTATAGATAAGGGTGTTATTTAATATGGGGCACAAGCCTTGCGTTTGGGTATTTCCCCCCCTGTTTAAGGTTTTCTGATCCTACCCCAGCAATCAGACTATTAGGAAAGCCCTGGGAGTGAGTGAGCACTGGTGGGCAGAGGAAAAGTGTTTGAAGTGGGATATTGTCCTGGAATGTGAATTATCCCAGAGCAGCGAGGCCACAGCCCAGTCATGTCTGTCCATATCCAGCTGTGGGTGGGATGGATGGACAGGCCCTGGTTTGGGGTGATGGAAAGGCCCCGAATGAGCACCAACCCACTGCATTTCGTGCGTTTAATTTCTCCCTCTTGCCATCAGTTATGCTCCCAGGGCAGCAGCCGGGGGTGGCTGGGCTCTGGGGATTAGGTGAGACCTGGGGATTATGAAATGCATCTGTCTGTGCCCGGCCTGGCCTGGGAAAGCCACCGGCCTCACCTGGGCCAGCTCCTGTGCTCACCACAACCCCCAGCTCCAGGTAATGCTGGGACATGAAATCATGGAATATCCTGGGTGGGAAGGGTCCACTGGGATCATCCAGTGCAGCCCCTGTCCCTGCACAGACCCCCAGCAATCCCACCCTGGGCATCCCTGGCAGTGCTGTCCAAACCCTCCTGGAGCTCTGGCAGCCTCGGGGCTGTGCCCATTCCCTGGGGAGCCTGAGCAGTGCCCAGCACCCTCTGGGGGAAGCAGAACCTTTCCCTGAGCTCCAGCCTGACCCTGCCCTGGCCCAGCTCCACGTCATTGCTTCAGGATGGGACACTCGGGACCCCGCTGAGGAAAGCCCTGCCCAGCAGAGGCGATGGTGCCCTGCCCGTGCAGCCGCAGCATCCCGCGGGTGCTGGGCCCGGCATGAACCGGCTAGGAACTCAGCGGCAGGTGGTGGCATCCCCAGCCAGAGCAGCATCGGGACACCTGGGTCCCTGGGGTGAGCGCAGCCCCTTGTCACTCAGGCTGTGACGAAGAGCAGGGAGGGCCCGGCCGGGCGGGCGCGGAGCCCCGAGGCACCGGCAGCCGCCCAGGAGGCCGGGCCGTGCCGTGCCGTGCCCGGGGTGCTGCCCGAGGGCGCTGCTGCCGGGACAAGGCGGGGAATTAAGGCTGATCTCGCTCGGCATCCTTTGCCAGTGACTGTGCAGGATGTGCCGCTGCCAAAATCCTTCTCACCTGTCGCCTCCCAGCGCGGTGACAGGTCCCCTGAGGAGGTACAGTCCTGTCCTCCACCCACGACAGCCGCCCCCACCTTGTCCCGACCCCGCTCTTGTGGCAGCTCTGCTTTAGGGACCAGCCCTACACGGCACCCAGGCCAGGACCCCCATCCATCGGGGCACCCCGCCGTGCGTTTCGGGTGCTTTTTGGGTGCTTTTTTGGGTGCTTTTTTGGGTGCACGCCCTCCCCAGCCCAGCGATGCCGAGGGGTGCCGATGCGGGGAGAGCCGCCCGCTGCCGGGGCTGTCGCAACGCGGGCCCGGGCGGTGCCGGGTGTGAATCCCGGGACCGGTTTGTGCCGCCGGGAGAGGACGGGCGCTGGGTTTGCCGAAACCGCGGGGAGCGGGCGGGCGGGCGCGGGGTGCCGGGTGCCTCGGCCGGCTCAGGGCAGGGCCGGCCTCTCCCAGTCTCACCGGTCGGGATTGTCTCAAGCAGTGTCACCTCGCTCCGGGGCAGGACAGCACCCAGCGGGGACGGCGGGGCCACCCCGAGCCCGCCGCGGTGCCGCTGGTCCAGCTCTACCGAGGCACCCGGAGCGCTGGGGCATCATTTGCACCGCCCTCCTGCCGCTGCCGGGACCTGCCGGGACACCCCGTGGATGTGTCCCCCTCTCAGCCCTGGGGATCACGGCATCCCCCGCGGCGGGCTCCGGGCTGAATCACCGGGACGTGCCGCGGAGCCAGGCGCTGCCTTGCCCTTTCCAACCCCGCGAGTTTCCGCGCCGGCGGAAGCGGGGCATTATCTCCCTCGCCCATCGCAGGCAGCTGCCCCTGGGTGCGCTCCAGCTGCATATTTATAGAGATGCAAACATTACACCCCGGAAATTCCCGGTCTTTACATCACAGGCCAAAGCCTGCCGCGAAGCCCTGACCTTCTTCTTCCTCTCGAGGTGTTCTGGGGGGCAGAGTGGTCCCAGCCATGGGCGGCCCCAGCCGGGAGCAGTGCTCCTGCGTGGGTGCTCAGGGCTGCAGCACCCTGCCACTGCGGGGCACAGGGGACACAGGGGAGCTGTGGGTGCCCCTGGGAATGTTCAGGGCCGGGTTGGATGGGGCTTGGAACAACCTGGTCTAGTGGAAGAGGTTCCTGTCTTGGCAGGGGGGAGCCAGGTGAACTTTAAGTCCCTTCCACCCAAACCACTCTGATGATTTGATGATGATGATGACGATGATGATGGTGACACTGGGGATCTGGGACCCCATCCCTTCATGAGACAGGAGAATAAGGACCAAGAGAAGCTGCTGCTGCCTCGGATGCACATCCTCGACCTTAACACCCAGCCCAGCTGTGCACGGTTCTGTGCCCTTCCCAAAGTCATGGCTGGGGACACGCGACAGGGACCTGCCAGGGTGGGTGTGTCCCCCTCTCCCCCCCAGTTTAGTGCAGATGTCCCCGTGGGTCCCCAGTGCCACCGCAGCACTGGTGACAACGCCGCCCTCCCGCTCCCTACTGCGCCGGGAGGATGAGGAAGAGCCAAACTTAATTTATTCCGTGCTGCATTTCCATGCCAAATGAGTCAGAGCACCGGCCTCTCTCAGCCTTTGTTTTGCTTGGCTGCCTGCAGCCGCTTTCGCTCGGTGTTTGTTCAATATCGAGTCCCCTGATGGCACTTGGGCTCAAACCAGCAAGTGCAGCAGAAAAAAACCACTTCCCTGCCGGGACGGGAGCTTTCCCATCCTTCGGTACCGGGAGCCATGCACTTGTTTGATTCCATTTATTTCTTACACTTTGAGGAACCCCGAGCTTGGTCCTCTGAGCCGCCGCATCCCACCAGAGCCAGCGGGGCTGGCAGGGGCTGCGGGCCGGGGCCGGAGCTGATTTCAGAGCCAAAGCAGCCCCAAAGGGAGCCGGGGGAGGTTTCGCCCGGCACAGGAGCAGTTGGGAACGAGCACGGCCGCATTCCTGCGCACGTGGGAGCCGCCAGGAGGAAGCACGGAGGTGTTTCAGTGCTCTGCTTTCTTGCCGGGCGAGCAGGAGCTCCCTTCCCGCTCCGCGCCCCTGCCGGGGGGTGGCCAGCAGCTCAGCTGGGCCCTCCAGGGGCTGTCAAAAAAATCCCACCCAGAAAATAAATGAGATTTTGGCTCATCTCCTGCTGTTTGTGTTTCATCGAGCTTTTAGGAGAGATTTCCAAGTCGTTTTTTGTTTGGTTTGTTTTTTTTTTTTTTTTGCCTCAACCCCCCCTCCATCCGAAGTCAAATCCAAAAATTCTTCCCTGAAGAACATTGCTGAGCAGCTGCCAGGGCTGATCGTCCCCACGCCTGACTCCTCTGCTCCCACGGGTCCCCAAAACCCCTGAGCACCCTTTTGGGGCTGGTGGGGAAGGGGATGGCACCCCCCTCCCCTCCCCACCGCTGGCTGGAGCCACCCCTCCCTGCTGCTATCCCGAATTCCAGTGGGACACAGAGGGGCAGCCAAGGCTCAGGGGTCAGCAGGGAACGAGCCCCCCGAGCTGGTGCCCACCCTGCTGCCCCGGCAGCGGGGTCAGCCCCGGGCCAGGGGCTGGCACAGGGTGGAGCGGGCTGTGGGATGCCAGAGCAGGGCTTGCCAGCAAAGCGTCACCTCGTTGCATAAAACGCGCTCCTCTCCCGCTCCCCTCCCGCAGCAGCGGCAGCTCGAGAGCCTCTTAGCCAGGTTAAGTCAATATTACCACATTGCTGCCTCTGCCGAGGTGCTCGGCCCCCCCCGCGAGAGCTCCGGGGGTGTTTGAAGGGCTGGAAAGGAGCCAAGGGAGCGCATCTGGGTGGGTGCAGCACCCCGGGGCTCGGCATCCTCCCTGGCAGCTGGCAGGGCACTGCGGGCTCCCGGTGGGCAGGACAGCCCCTTCCCCACGCTCCAGAGGCTCCGAGGAGCCGGGGGCACCGGGGGCACCGGGGCTGGGTCCCGGCACGGGGCACAGCAGGGACCGGCTGCATCAGTAAAAGCTACCGAAAGGCTCATTTGCAAAATAAACGCTGCAAAAACCAACCCGGCCGAGGAGGGAACCTCAGAACGGGCTGTGCGGTGCTTCAGAGCCTGAGCTGCCAACACCCCCGAATCGCAGCCCCCCAGGCCCCCAAAAGCACCCTGTGTGCAGAGGCTTTGTGCAGCGCCTCTGATCCCGAGCCAAGGGAAAGGCACAATACCTGCGCGGTTTACATAAGGCAGAGTTTTCCACTACACCGGAGTTTCTCTCCGCCTGCCGTTTCACCCAGCAGCTGCAATTTCGCTGCTCTCAAGGGCATTTGCACACAAAAATGAGCCGCGCCAGAGATGCGGGGAGATTAGGAGGATTAAGGCTGCAGAACTGGCGCAGGAGGAGATGGAAAGCAAACCCCTCCGGTGGGCAGAGGCATTCCATCCCTAAAGCTCTGCTCGCCCTCCCGCAGGGGTTAAGGAGGGGGGCTCTGCGATGGTTCTGGGGGCTGGAAGAGGAGCAGCCGGCCCTTTGAGCACCCACAACGTGATGCTGCTAGAGGTGGGGGGATCCAAAAGCACAAAACCCGGGGAGTGTTTCTAGTGCTGAGCAAAGACGTGCAGAGTTTCACACAGGGAAACAAAAGCAGTCGGGGCTGGGTTTCTCCCCCCTGCTCTCCCCTGGTGTCGGTGGGGTTGGAGGGAGGATGGGGCTGCAGGTGCTGCATGGGGATGCTCCACAGCCTCTGCAGGAACCACAGCAGCTGCACAGCCCTCCTCCCAAAAGCCAGGGGAACACGGGTGTGCTCCTCAGCTCAGCACGGGCAGGGCCCTGGCACTGCTGGCCATGGCAGGGAGTGTGCCAGGCTCCAGGCACTGCCGGGGACCAGTGGGTTTTGGGGCTCAGATGAACGGGTCCACCCAGGGGATCCTCACAATCCCTTCAGAGGGGAAGCTGGGCACGGAGTGATAGCCCCAGTTAGAGCTGAAATGGAGCTGGTGCCGTGGCTGGGGACAGGGAGAGCCCAGGGACAGCCCCAGGCATCCCAGTGAGGCCCCAGCCCTGGCTCTGCTGTCTGGGGGTGCTCCAGCCTTGCCCAGCAGCCAACAGGGCCCGAGTTACACCCCTGGGACTCAACGGCAGCAGAACCCTGCCACCCTCACCCCCACCAGACCCACCTCCAGCACAGCCTTGGGCTCCCGGGAGGGTTTTAAACCCACCCCCAACCCACCACAGGCTCGGAGGTGCTTGGCTGGATGAGCACGCAGAGTGCTGCTGTTTGTGGGGTGACAGCCTGGCCCCGAGTGGGTTCAGGGCTCTGTGGGGCACTGCCCGTGGGTTCCTGATCACCCAGAAGGGGATGGCACAGTGGCAGGCTCAGCTCCTGCAGGGAAACGGCCTCACACCCCCTGGAGAGAGGCAGGAGGACAAACCACGGCAAACGGGGATGGAGGAGACTCCCACCGACACGCGCAGAGAGACACAGACAGACGGAGAGGGACGCACAGACAGACAGACGCACAGACACACAGACAGACACTTGCCTTGCGCTGTCGCTGCCGGGCCCCGCAGCCTCCCGGCGCCCCAGGCGGGAGTGCCCGGCCGGCCGGAGCGCTCGGCGCTCTTTAAGGGCTCCCCGGAGCGCGGGAGATCCGGCACACGCAGGGGATCGGGATCAATAGGTCACAGCGTGCACTGACTTGCCCCCAGAACGAAAATCAGCAGAGGATTTGGGGCTGGTGGGGAAGCTACAATCAGGGCTTTAATCCCGGCATGGGCACAAAATCCCAGGATAAAAAGGCCAGGGCTGGTCCTAATTGCTGACTGCTGTGTGCATGTGGGAGCAAAACCTCTTAGGCTGCGGGGGGCCTGGGGGAGGCAGCTCGGTGCCTTATGGAGCCCTTTAGGTCGGAGGAGAGCTGTAAGTTCATCAAGTCCAACCACTCCCCCAGCACCATCGTGCTCGCCCTGTGTCCCCGAGTGCCACATCCACGCGGCTTTTGAATCCCCCCGGGGACGGTGACCCCACCACTGCCCTGGGCAGCTGTGCCAGGGCCTGACCACCCTTTTCATGAAGGAATATTCCCAATATCCAACCTAAACCTCCCCTGGCACAACTTGAGGCCGTTTCCCCTGCCAGAGCCTGACCCCCCTGGATGTCCCCTCCTGTCAGGGAGTTGTGCAGAGCCAGAAGTTGTGCCTGAGCCTCCTTTTCTCCAGGCTGAGCCCCTTTCCCAGCTCCCTCAGCTGCTCCTGGTGCTCCAGCCCCTTCCCCAGCTCTGTTCCCTGCCCTGGACACGCTCCAGCCCCTCAGTGTCTTTCTTGAGAAAAGCCCAGAGGTGCCCAGGGCTGGAGGTGTCCCGGCAGCAGGGACGCTCCGAGCATTGCTCAGCCCCACAGACAGAGCCCACCCGGGAGGAGCCACCCCCGTGAGTGCCCCTCCGTGCCCACCACGGCCCCGCTGAGGCCGGGGACCCCTCGGGCTGCTCCCCACCCGTGCCCGGACTCCTGACCCCGCACATCGGGGGGGGGGGGGTCCAACCCTGCCGGGACCCCTTTGGGGCTGGAGCCGGGGGCTCCCCCAAAGCCAGAGGAGGATGCTGCGGTGTGGGGAGGGGCGGGCCGGGCAGCGGCGGCAGGAGGAGGCAGGAGGAGCGGGAGGAGGCAGAGGCGGTGCAGCCCCGTCCCGCCTCCCGGCGGGGCCCGGCCCGGTGGCGGCGCAGAGGCTGCGGGCGGCGGCGGGCACGGGCAGGAGGAGCGCGGCGGGCGCCGTGCGGGGACGCGATGCACTCGCTCTTCAGGAAACGCAACAAAGGGAAATACAGCCCCTCCGTGCAGAAGAAGAGGTGAGTGAGACCCGGGCCCGGGCAGTGCCGCTCTTCCCGGGACGAGCAGAGCCGCCATCCCGGGGATCCCGTCCCGCAGCATCCCCCCCGCTCCGCGCCAGGGCTCGCTGGAGCTGACCCCCCCACCCCGAGGTGTAGGAACCCTCCCGAGGAGTGGGAATCCCCCAGGAGTGGGAATCTCACAAGGTGTAGACCCCCTCGAGTGTGAGAACCCCCGAGGTGTGGAACCCCGAGCACTCCCCAGGAGTGGGTCCCCCCGAGGGGCTGTGGGCACCACCGAGCTGGGGACACCCTGAAGTGTGGGCACCCCCCGAGGAGCGGGCATTCCCGAGGTGAGGGAGCCTGAAGTGTCACACCCTCGAGGCGTGGGCACCCTCCCAAGTGCTGGTGGAGCCCCTGACGTGTGGGAACTCCGAGGTTTGGCCCCCGCTGAAGCGGCAGCTCCTCCCCGAGCTGGGCGCACGTCTCCTGCGCCGGCTGTGGGCACAGAGCTCGTTTTCTCCCCGTTCCCCCTCCCGTGGCAGCAGCAGCAGCAGCTCCACGAGCAGGTTCCTTCGCTTCCCAGGTGTGGGCCGGGTTAGAGCTCAGGGAAAAACTGCCTGCTCGTTCGCCACCTCCGCCCCCCGTTCCCTCAGGAGCAGGGATTTGGTCCATCGTCCTTCCCTCGGCTTCCCCTGATGGGGTGGGGACGCGTTTCGGTTGCGCTGGTTGGTTAAAACAAAAGGGAAAAGGAAAAAAAAAAAAAAAAAAAAAAAAAAAAAGGGGGGCAAAAAATTAGCAGCTTGTTGAATGCGCCCTGTGAAAGGTCACCGGTAAAAGGGAAAAGGTGTAAAAATCCCTCTCCAGGAAGGCTCAGCCTCTCTGGGCTGGACGGTGGAGGGTCCCCAGCCCCTGCCTGCCCCGGGATGTTTTTCGAGTTGGAGAGTTGGGATGAATTCAGAAGCGTGCCCCGTGTTTCCCAGAGGAGCTGCAGGGGTTTTGGAGCATGTGGAGCGCTCCAGGATTCTGAGTGATTCAGGGATTCACGATCCAAGCCCGTGGCTTGTTCATCCCCTGGCTTTCCTCTCCATCGGCACCGCTCCTGGCTGGTGGCCTCGGAGCAGCCGCCCTCTCCCAAAAATCCTCCCTTGGGAAGGGAGCTGGGGAGGCGGTGCAGGGGCTGAGCTGCCTTCGAGGACTCAGAAAGGGACCAGGCAGCGCAGAAGGCGCCGGCATTTCCCGAGCGGGGCAGCCCCTGCGAGCCGCCTGCCCACGGCAGCGGGGCTGTGGCGGTGGGACGGGAAGGGAGCCTCTGCCCCTGGCACGGGGGATTTGCTGAGCTCCCTCTCTTGGGGCTGAGGCTGCAGCTCCAGCCCTGGGGAAAGCTCCCCGGCAACCCGGCTGGCTCGGCAAGGCTGCGGCTCCCAAAGCCCGGGGCACGTTCTGCTGCCCCGTCCTGCCCGGGGAGGGCGGCCAGGAGGAGCCGGGGTGGCCCGGAGCCCTCGGAGGCTCCCGGGGGGTGAAGGACGGTGCCGATACCGGGGCGGCTCCAAAGGGTGAAACCCCTCGGCTGGGCTGGGCTGGCAGCGCGGGGCTCCGAGAGCTGCGGGGCGCTGCGGAGCAGGAGGGGACAGAACTGCGGGGTGCCCAGGCAGAGCTGCACGGTACCCAGACGGACCTGCCCGGTGCCCAGACACACCTGCCCGGTGCGGGGTGCCCACCCCGGGGCCGTGGCTCCGAGCGCTGCCAGCCCCGCGGACCCCGAGCTCGCCATCCACCCGCGGATGGGCTCGGGAAGGAAGAAGCTTCCCTCCGCCGCCCCGCCCGGAGCCCAGCGGCCCTGGGCAGGTGCCAAAGCACCTCCGGAGGCTGCGGGCCAGGCTGTAAACCTCTGTTTTTCTGGCTGGTGGTGACTGAGGAAGCAGAGCAGGGCTGTGCCCGGGGCCACTCTCCCTCCCTCCCTGTCCGCGCACACCTCGGGGAGAGCTGTGCTTATTAGCCCCAATTTGTTAATTCCTGCCTCGGAGTTTACAAACATCTGTGAATCCAGGGAACACTCCCACCCGTGTGGAAACAGCCCCACCATCAAGATGGGGAAGCCGGTGCCCGACCGGTTGAACAACTCGCGGCAGGAGGATTGCGAAGAAGCGAGGAGCTCCAGCCCCGGCCCCTGCTCCAGGCACTGCCCGGCTCCCGGGCGGCTCCCGCCCGGCTCTGCTGCCAGGAAAACACAGCAACGCTCCTAAAATCAAGCGCCCGCCCCCGCCGTCAGCAGGGACCGAGATTTCGACACGGCAGGAGCCCGGCCCCATCCTGCGAGGCTGCGCTGGGGCTGCACCTTGGGCAGGGCTCAAGACGGAGCTTTCAAAGCACCGAGGGCCGGGGCGAGGAGCCAGCACCGCTTTGGCAGGAGAGGGGGGCACCGGAGCGTGTCCTGCCAGCGCCGGGAGCTCAGCGGAGCTCAGCAGGGGCTGCCCGGGGAATGGTCGGGCAGCAGCACAGAGCCTGGCAAAGGAGCCTTTTGGTGGCTCCCTCAGCCTCGGGACAAAGGCTGCCCGCGATGGGAACATCTCAGTGAACAGCCAAGGCAGGTGCTGCAGCCTCCCCAGGAAGGATTCCTGGTCCCCTGGATGTGACAGCCACCCTGTCCCAGCCCCAAGGTGGCCCTCGAGCTCCCTCCCAGCAGCACCAGGGTCCAAGTCAGGGATACCTGCTGCAGCTCTGTGATCTGCCTGGGCTCCAGGCTCAGCAGCCATCCCCACCCAGGCCTGGGCAGCTCCCTGGATGGGGATCCTGGAGGAAGATGGTGACATTTCTTTTGTCTCATGGACTCGATTGCTTTGTTCTGCTCTCATCCCTGGGTGTGAGAGGCCAGGTCAGGCCCTGGGGATTCAGCCACGGCCACTGTGTTGTTACCTGGGTGTCTGTCCCTGCAAGGGAAGGTACAAGCCTTGAGCAGAGCCACAGTGTGGGGAAACTCATCAGCCTCCTTCCACATCGTGTTCCTCAAACACTTGCCGTGCTCAGGGAACACGAGGTTGGCTTCTTCTTTGGGTAATCCAGGCTTGGCAGGTGGAAAACAGTGAGGGAGCTCAGGCCCTGGCACAGGGGGCCCAGAGCAGCTGTGGCTGCCCCTGGAACCCTGGAAGTGTCACCAAGGCCAGGCTGGATGGGGCTTGGAGCAGCCTGAGACAGTGAAAGGTGTCCCTGCCCATCTAATTCAAACCATTTGATATTTTTATGATAAAAACCAGTTCAGCCTTCACGGCTGCTGCTGAAGCTCTCCCTCCTGCCAGCAGCAAAGTTCTTCATCCTGGGGGTCCTCGGGGTGAGAGCTCCCAGCCCTGGGGACCCTCAGCAGTCCCTGCCCAGGTGAGAGGGGGTGCAGGCACTGGGACAGCTCTGCCTGCAGGGCTGCACCCATTTCCAGAGGCACTTTGGAAGGGCTGGAGTCAGCAGGAGGCCCAGACAGCAGGTGAGTCAGGAGCTGCTCAGCGCTGAGGGAGGAGCGAGCCTCCCGGCGCCCGCCCCGTTCCTGCTCTCATTTCCATGCAGATTACAATGAAAGATCAGCCTTCCTCCTCCCAGGGGAGATAAACACAACTGGGAACAGGCTGGGCTGAGCACAGCAGCCCTGCTGTCCAGCTACACCCTGACGTGGGCAGCTCGGCAGAACTCTGCTCTGAGTTTTCAGCCAGATCCTAATCTCTCCCAAACCTGAATGACTGTAGCCAGGGCCCAGCCCTTGTGCCCTCTGCCCTGCCACAGTTTCACTCCCGGGTCATTAAAAGCAGCAGGAGAGAATTCCGTGCAGTGGGAGCTGTTCCTCGGGGAGTTTTAAGGACATTTAGAGCTCTGTGCTGTGGGCTTCGGGAGGATTCCTTCAGTTTAATCCCTCCTGAAGTCTGGCCTCCAGCAGCAGGGCTGACATGGGAGAGAAAATTTTGGATGAAAATTTGAATGAAAATTTTTTGAATGACATTTCGAATGAAAATTTGACTGAAATCTGTATAAACAGACATGGAATGGGGATGGAACTGAGGGCAGCAGTGGGTGGTCACTGCCTGCTGAGCTGATTGTCCATCCCAAGGTTGGGGTGCAGCAGGCAGGACCAGGATCTGTGCTCAGATCTCACCCAACTCCCCTGTCCCTGCCCAAGCCATCCCACCAGGAGAAGCCTCTGGCACGGGAAGGTTTCCTGACGGGGGAGCAGCACCCCTGAGCAGCACAGAGCCCTTCCCATTCACCCTCCCAGCAAGGATCAGGCTCATGGGACAAATCCCCAGCAGGAGCCTTCCCAGGGAGCTCAGCTGGAGCACCCAAAATTCCCAAGTGTCTGAACACCCACCCTTGGAGGGATGAAGGAAACAGCCTCCTTGTTTGGGAAAAAAAAAAAAAAAAAAAAAAAAAGAAACTTGAGAAATCAAAGGGGTTTTCTACCACCTGCCAGCTAGCACAAGAGCTTTGCACATCCTGGAGAAACTGATCTCAGTGAGGTTTGCTCCAAAACCTGCTCTTACCCAGTGAGGGTGCAACCTAATGAGAAGAGAGGAAGAAAAAGGAATAGAGGGAAAAAAAGTCCAGTTTTTAGCAGCAAAGTTTTCATGTTACAATAATTATCATCATTTTTGTCTGTTGAGAGCGTCTCTTAGTGAAAACACCCCAACAAATCACAACTAAAATACCAAGAAAAATCACCAAAGCCCTAAGGAAACAGAAGAAAGCAAAACCTGAGCCCTAAAAATCCCCCCCTAAGCCTTCAGAAATCCCCAAACCCCTCTGAAACCAAGGTCTTGAGGTCAGAACTGTGCTCCATGGATGAAGTGCTGTCTGCCATGGGGCAGCTGCTTCCCCCTGCTCCCACAGCTGGGAGAAACCCCCAAACCTGCTCCCATTCCCCCTGGAAATGACCTGAGCTCCTTCCCCCCAGCCCAAACCCCAACTTCTTCTGCTGAGTTTCCGTGAGAGAGAGAGAGAGAGAGAGAGAGATCATTTTTTCCTTCCTGACCAGAGAATGTTAAAAGCTCTCCAGAAATGGCAAAGCCAGTTTTTCCAGGCCTTTATTAATTATTTTCTTTTTTATCTCCCAAACAAAGCCTTATCTGTTGCAGCAGAACAGCTCTGCAGTTCCCCCCTCTGCTGCAGCCCCGCAGGGGCCGTGCCCTGGGCACCTTTGTTCCTGGCTCTGCTCAGCCTCCTGTGTGCTGCCCATCCCAGCTGGGCTCTGGCCAAACCCTGCTCTTCTCCCTCCCCAGCTCTGCTCCATGCTCCAGCCATCCTCCCCCCACCCCAGCCTGTTTTTTTGGCCCTGGCTTCTCTCTGTCTTATCTTGCTCTGCTCCAAAGCCTGGATGCGTCCATGGCTCTTCCCCAAAGAGCCACGTCCTGTCAATCCCATCCCCACCTTTTCCTGGGACAGCCAAGACTCCCTGCCTGCTTTGCCCATCTCTCTGTGCTTCTCCTGCACAGAATCATGGAGTGGGTTGTGTTGGAAGGGAGCTTCAAGCCCATCTCATCCCACCCCTGCCATGGCAGGGACACCTCCCACTGTCCCAGGTTGCTCCAAGCCCCATCCAGCCTGGCCTTGGGCACTGCCAGGGATCCAGGGGCAGCCACAGCTGCTCTGGGCACCCTGTGCCAGGGCCTGCCCACCCTCCCAGGGAACAATTCCTGCCCAATCTCCCATCCAGCCCTGTCCTGGGCAGTGGGAAGCCATTCCCTGTGTCCTGTCCCTCCAGTATCTCCCCGCTCACAGCAGATGAAGGGCACAGGGAAACCAAACTCCTCCATCCCCTGGCATGGAGATTTCAGCCAGGTTTCAGTTTTCCCTGCCTGGCACCCAGCTGGGTGCAGGGACTGTGCTCCTCTCTGCTTTATCCACACACACCCAGCTGTGGGTGGGTCACTACCAGGCCTGATGTTCTCACATCAGTGCTGGTGGATGAAGCAGCACCAAAGTGACAAGTGTGGAGAAACAAACACAGAAATAAGGGAGATCTTACATGGGAGGTTCCCCTTCTCTCTCATTTCTCTGTTCCTTCCTGCACACTTGTTGTCCCTGCATTTCCAGCAGCAGTGGGGTGAGCAGAGCACACACTGAGCTCAGGGCAGGATGGGCTGCACAGGAGCAGCTCCCTGACACTGCAGCTTTGAGGTGCAGCTTTTTCGGGAGCTTTTATGAGAGTTCCCTGTCCCACAGCCTCAGCTGGTGACTCTCACAAAAAACCACAGAGGTGCAGAGAGCAAACAGCTCCTCTGGTGTGTCAGGAGAGCCGTGCCCACATCACACCCCAGCATGTCCTTGCTTGCTCTGAGCAAGGCTGCACTTCTCTGCCCTGGTCACCCAGGCACTGCCCATGGGAGCAGCAGTTTCTGGATCACCAGGTGAACCAACACAGGGAATTGCCATCCTCTGCCCTCCTTCTCCCCCAGCCCCTCACCTGCTCCCCCTCCTGCAGGGATGGAGAAGGGATGTCACTGTCCCCAGGGGCTGGAGGGTGGCTCTGCCCTGGCCCTGCAGTCACTGAGGGCAGGAGGTGGGCAGGGGTGTCCAGGAGCAGCAGCCCCAGCCTGGGAAGGGGCTGGCAGGGCACAGGTGATAACAGAGATGAGGAGAGCTCGTGGCTCCAAGCTGAGAGAGGAGCAGAGAGAAGGGGACGAGGGGCTGGTCCTTGCCCAGACACAACATCCCCACCCCAGGCTGGCTCAGCAAAGCTGGTACCTGCAGGAGAGGGTCAGGGCTGGGGTGCTGCACTCGCTATCTCAGCACCTGAGATCAGTTTTGCTGATGCAAAGTGAGCACAAGGGCTGGGCCCAGGCTCCAGGCTCAGCTCTCCAGCTCAGCAGCCTGAACCACAGCCATGGATCCAAACCTGGGTTAGGTTTATTTCCTCCCTACAATTCAGAGGTTTCAGTCCAAACCAGAACTAGAAAAACCTCAGAGTTCTTGTGGGTTTTAGGATGGTTTTCCCATCCATGCTGCAGATCAACTGAAACCCTGAAGATCCATCCTTGGACTTGCTGGAGTCACTGGGACCAAAGCAGGGCAAAGGAGAGCAGCCAGCAAGAGCTTCCAGCTCATCCCCAGCTCCCACCTGGATAAGGAACCTCTCTCACCCTCCGAGCTCAGGTGGCCTCCAGTTTCTGTGTGGGAGGTGAGGAAGGCTCCTTGGTGGCCACCAGCTCTGCCAGGATGCAGGAGATGCCAGCTCTGAGCAACCATCACCTGAAGACACCCAAACACGTGCAGCACATTGCAGTCACCCACTCCAAACCACTGATTCCACCTGACTTCTGCCCTGCTCTCTGTGGGATGATGAAGGTTGGAAGAAACCCCAAAGTGGGGTGTGAGGAGCTGCTTCTACCCTTGGAGCAGGACCCAGCCACCCACATCCCATCTCCTGGTGCACCCAGCACCCTCCAGCTGTGATTACTGAACACAGAATGAGAACCAGCCTTGGAATTACTGCAACCACAACTCCCACCGACCCCTTCCCCGTCTCCCCTGCCCAGGAATGCCCTCTGGGCTCCTGGCTGCTGCTGCAGGAGGTGCCAGGCAGGCAGCAGCACAAACCTCCGAGTACCATCCTGATGATGCAGCTTCTATAAAAAGAAAAAAAAAAAAAATCAGTGTAAACCATGCCCATAGCAGAACTTCCCAGGGAAGTGTGAACTTTCCTGGGGCTGTTGGATGCCACAAGGCTCCTGCAGCCTGGGGCAGGTTGGAGGTGGGGAGGAACAAGCCCAGAGCTGGGGTTTGGTTTGTTCTGCTGCAGTGAAGCGACAGCACACGGGGCAGGCAGGAACAGGTCCTGAAACTCAGCACCAGAGCCCTGGGGGAGCTGCAGCACCAGTCCTGGGGTCAGCTCTGGGCCCTCACAGCACTGAGGGGCTGGAGTGTGTCCAGGGCAGGGAACAGAGCTGGGGAAGGGGCTGGAGCACCAGGAGCAGCTGAGGGAGCTGGGAAAGGGGCTCAGCCTGGAGAAAAGGAGGCTCAGGGGGCCCTTCTGGCTCTGCACAGCTCCCTGCCAGGAGGGGACAGCCAGGGGGGTCAGGCTCTGCTCCCAGGGAACAGGGACAGGAGAGGGGAAATGGCCTCAAGTTGTGCCAGGAGTGGTTTAGGTTGGATATTGGGAATATTCCTTCATGGGAAGGGTGGTCAGGCCCTGGCACAGCTGCCCAGGGCAGTGGTGGTGTCACCATCCTTGCAGGGATTTAAAAGCCTTGGGGACATGGGTCAGTGGTGGCCCTGGCAGTGCTGGGGGAACAGTTGGACTCGATGCACTTAGAGGGTTTTCCAAGGTTTACAATTCCATTATTCTACCTGGGGATGCAGAATAACCTTCTGTGCCACAAGCCAGCACTGCTGGGATGCTGCTGCTCCCCAGCCAGCCCCGCTCGTCCTCTCCAGCTGCTCCAGCAGCAGCTGACACTTCCAAGTGCCATATAAAGATTAATTCTGCCACCACATAACGAGCTCATTAAGGCTGATATTGAGGTGGTTGGGACTGGACTGAGCCAGCCTTTGGTTTAAACCCAGATGGCAAAGCAGCAGAGCTGGGACAGCCCAGCCCAGCCCTGCCAGCAGCCTCAGCTCCCTCCAGCTGCAGGGATTTGGGGAGCACACCCTGCTGCTACCCCTGGTCAGTGCCTGGCACACGCCCCTGGAGCTGGCCCTGGCATGCTGCAGCCTCTCCTTGCAGCCCAAGTGACAGCCAAGAGATGAAATGTTTAAAATAACCCCAGCAGGGCAGGAGCTGCGTCACGGGTTGTTCTGCCTCTGCTCCAGCTCCGCCGTCCCTGCCCTCGGATGGGAATATTTGGGCTGGCCCTGCTCCCTGCCAGCCTGGCCAGTGTCACCCTGGGAGCAAAACCAGTGCCCAGCAGAGCAGAAAGCACTGGAAGAGATGCAACCTGTGTGATCCCATCCCTTCCTCGGGGATGTTAAAGTGTGAACAGCTCCTTGCAGAGAGGGAAGCGCTGAGCGCGGCCCTGAGGGGCAGAGCAGGGCTGCAGGCAGGGGCTGGCAACAGCCTCAAAGGGGCCACCTGCCCAGGGCCTCTGTTTCCACACTGCACCCCCCTTCTCGGGATGCGATGGTTGGGGTGTCTGTGCAGGGCCAGGAGCTGATGATCCTTGTCAGTCCCTTCCAGCTGAGGACATTTCTGGGATCCTCTCCCTGCCCCTGCAATCAGCTCCTTCCCCTCTTGCTCCGAGGCTGAGGGAGGCTCAGGCATCGCTCCCGTTTCCACCCGTCCCCCCACCCCCTCCTGGCCCACTGGCTGAGTATTTTGGAAAGTGTTGGAAGGCAGCAGTGAGTCACAGGCAGCTGCAGTGCCTGGCAGGCTCCGCTGGCCCCCGGGGCCCCCCGCGGGCTTTGAGGGGTGACGAGCCCCCCGTTCTCTCCCCAGCATCTCCAGCAAAGAGCTGACCGAGCTCATCGAGCGCCTGCAGAAAAATGCCGACCAGGTGGAGAAAAACATCGTGGAGACCGACTCCCGAATGCAAAATGTAAGCGAGGCACGGTCCCACAGCCACGGGCTCCTCCCGGCAGCCCCGTCCCCCCTCTGCCTCCTGCCCAGCACCTCCCGGGCTCTCCCCTCCTCTCCTATGGCACACGTGCGGGGCTGCCCAGCCCTGCGCTGGTATCTGGGTTGTGATGGTCTGTAAGGGTCGTTTAAGGATTATCGGGGTCCCTCTGCTCGTGGGAAGAGGGTGGGAGGTGATCGGGGGGCAGTGCCGTGCAGGGTGGGGATGGGAGCTGGGATGGAGGAGGAGGGGCCTGAACCACCCTCCCGGTCCCAAAGGATGCATCCCAAGGCGGTGCAGCTCCCCAGCCCTGTGGACGGGACTCGGAGCAACCTCATCACGTGGAAGATGTCCCTGCCCATGGGGGCAGCTGGAGCTGGATGGTCTTTAAGGCCCCTTCCACCCCAAACCATTCCATGATCCTGTGACAGGAGAAGAGAGAGTAAAACCCATCCCGGGGGGATGGGAGACAGCAGAGCTCCTGCCCCTCTCCAGTGCCAAGGGAGGGCGGGCTGGGATGACCTCCTGGGCACCACGGGGTGACCCTTTCTCCTGTCCCCACCGTGCAGGACCTGCACAAGATCAAGGCGTGCCAGCTGGCTCAGTACAAGGAGCTGACAGCACAGAAACTCTCCGAGTCCGACAAGCTGCTCTACGTGCTGGATGGGGACGCGGCCGTGGCCCGGCACATGAAGCACCCGCAGGGGGACATGATCACAGAAGAGTGAGTGCCACGGGGCACCTGTCCCACAGCCCCTGGGAGAGGGGGAGGCTTCTGCAGGGGCTCTGCTCAGCTGCTGCCTGCAGCAGGGGGGTCACCACAGGCTCCTCTGCATCCCAGCCCCCTTTAGGGTGTGACCCGGGCCATCCTGGGTACGTGGAGTGTGAGATGATGGCAGCGTGGCAGGGTGGCACCTGCCCACTGTACCCCAGGTCCAGCCTGCCCTGAGCTCACAGCCACGGGAGCAGCCCCTGGCAGAGGGCAGAGCACAGGAACCTCTGCCCTCTCCCTGCCTGGACACTGCACAGCACAACCCACCCCCTAAGGACATTGTATCCATAAGGACATTATCCCCCAAGGACAGCCCATCCATCCAGGGGCCCTGGGAGAGGATCAGCTGCACCCCCAGGGCCAATGCCAGCCCGTGGCCACATCCTGCATCCCACCCTCACCCTTCCCTTCCCTTCCTGCAGCATCCGGCAGCTGAAGGAACGTGTGGCAAACCTGCGTGTGAAACATGACCAGATCTACAACTTCCCCATGCAGCACATCGAGCCCCAGGTCAACTGGTCAACAGTGATCGAGGAGAAACAGGTACCAAGGGGGCCACCAGTGTCACTGCCTGGCAGTGGCACCAGCTGGGCAGGGACTCCTGCAGCTCCCCGTGGAGAAACTGGCTCTGGGAAAACTTGTGGGCAGCTCCAAACTGGGAGCAGCAAGCAGCTGGGTGGCAGGGGAGGGGCAGAGGTGATGGGACAAGGCCAGCTGCTGTGGCACCAGGAGTCAGTGCTCGAGGTGGCACCAGTGCTGGCCTCAGCATCCCCAGCCACTGCCTGCTGTAGGCTCTACCCCACAGCCCTTATCTTTGATTTTATCCCACTCCCTACACTCTTCCAGCCAGAGAAGGGTTTAACCCCCCAGACTGGTTTTCCCCCTGCTGCCCTCCAGCAGAGCTGATTTCACCCACACTCACCTGGGGCATCCTCACGCTGCAGCCACCAGAGCCCATCCAAGCCCAGCTCCATGGCCACCTCCAAGAGGAGTTTCCCAGGTCCTGGCAGCCTGGCTCCACTCCCCCATTGCTAACCCCAGCTCCTGTGCACCACAGGATGCCTTGAGCAGCAAAGGCTTTGGGACTGACCTGCCGCTGGTCAACAGCCAAGTAGAAGAGCACAACATCTTCCACAACGAGGTCATGGCCATCGGGCCGCACATCGTCAAGGAGGGAAGCAAGGTCAGCTCTCCCACCCCCGCTGCCCTGCAGGGTCAGCCTGAGCCATGGATGAAGGGGAGGGTGTCCCACCATGCAGGGTGCTACAGTCCAGAGCAGGTTTGGGTGGGTGCTCAGAGCCCCTCCCAGCCTGAGAGCCCAGCGAGGCAAATCCCATAAACCACATCCCCTCCCAACCTAAACCCCCAACCCTCTGCACCCTCTGTCAGAGCACCGCTCTCCAGACACTGCTCCTAACCCCTGCCTTGCTCCTCCTCCAGGAAAACATGAGTGACTTCCAAGCCAAGTACCAGAAGCTGCTGGTAAGAACCTCTGGGACCCTGGGGGAAGAGCCCTCCTGGAGGGGTCCCTTGCTGGGGGTCCCCCCGAGAGGAGCTTTGTGCTGAGCTGTCCCCGTGCCCCGGGCAGGCCGGCTCGCAGCAGCGGCAGCAGGACCTGAACTCGCTGCAGGATTACATGCAGCGCTGCACCAACAAGCTCTACTGGCTGGATCAGCAGGCCAAGGACAGGACCCACTACGACTGGAGCGACCACAACCTGGACTACCCCAGCCGGCGCCGCCAGTACGAGGTCTGTGCGCTCCCCGCAGCCTGGCCCTGCTGCTGGGCACCAGGGAGCTGCCCCTGGGGCTGGGGGGGCTGCATGGGGCAGGAAATGTTCCTTCCCCCATGCCTCAGTCTCCCCGAGCCCATCGTGAAGGGCTTTGAGGTGTCCAGCTGATAAGACAGGGGTGGTGAGGTTAACCTTTACCTCTGCCAAAGATAACGTGATGGGGAAGTGTCCCCATGGTAGCGACAGCTCCCTTGCCCTTCCTGTCCTTTATCTCAGCGCTGCCTTGGCAGCAGTCACATCTTCAGCAGCATCTGCAAGGGAAGGAAAAGTGAGAGCTGCAGTGGGAGAACAGCACACTTTGTCTTGTGGAGCTGCTCAGCCCCAGGGTTCCCTCCCTTGGCGTGGGGATCAATGTCTCACCTCTCTCCATCCAGAACTTCATCCACCGGAAGCTGGAGGAGAAGGAGGAGGCCATCAACAAGCTACACGCTGATGGGGATCAGCTGCTGGCCCAGAACCACCCTGGGAAGAATGCCATCGAGGTGAGCACCAGGGAAGGGTCCCAGCTCCCCACCCACCCTGAGCATGGGTGACACGCCCAGCCCTTCTCCAGAGTGGGACCTGGAGCCAACACCACTCGTGACTTTAGTTCCTGGGATGCCAAGGGGGGGAAAAGCCTCCTTCACTTGCAGATGTGTAAACACCAAAGGAGGAGGAAAGATAAACCTAAGGAGCTCTTCCCATCTCCCTCATTCCTGTGGCAATGACCCTGTACCCACCTAGAGAGACAGATTATGGTGGGACCCTTCCCTGTTGGGTGGGAGGATGGACACAAGGGTTTGCCACCTGCACACAAGCTGTGTTCCCACAGGACCATCCCAGCCTTGGGTATTCCCATCCTAGATTCCCCTGAGAGCATCTGGGTGGCTCCAAAGGCATCCAAAGAGCTTCTCACTGAGGGTGGCAACTGGGACTTACTGGTGGGCAGTTCAGGTTTCCCCCTGCCATGGGGGTCCTGCTGATGTCCCCTCCCACCCCTGTGCTGCAGGCTCACATCGAGGCCGTGCACGCCGACTGGAAGGAGTACCTGAACCTGCTGATCTGTGAGGAGAGCCACCTGAAGTTCATGGAGGACTTCCACAAGGTACCACACCCCTGAGGGAAGCGGCTTGCTGGAGCCTGGAGAGCGGGTGCTGGGTTGCAGGAAATCCTAGAATGCAAAATTCCTGCTCCTCTGGAAATTGGGTGGAAGAGATGGAGTGCTCTAAAACAAGGACTTTTAGGGCTAGGAGAGCACCTTTAGCTGATAGAGCACAAGCCATAATTGCTCAGGCACCAAAAGTCAGCGATTGCTTGGCCAAAACAGAAAGCTTCTGAGTTTCATGAGCCACAGTCAGTGTCTTTCTTTCTTTCTTTCTTTCTTTCTTTCTTTTCTTTCTTTTCTTTCTTTTCTTTCTTTTCTTTCTTTTCTTTCCTTCCTCCCCAGCAAAGCAGAGATCGCACACACAGCACGGGCAGAGCTTGCACGCTCCCCTGGGAAGCAGAACAGGTCCCTGTAGGAAATGGCAGCTGCCAGAAGCAGAGCTGCCCCCCGGGGAGCCGGGCACAAGGGCTGAGTGTCCCAGCTGAGCTGGGCAGACAGATGTCTGCTGGATAAATGGAATCCGACAGCCAGGGAGGCTCTGCAGGGGAGCAGGTCGGGCTGGATTCCTCTCCCACAGCCTGGGCGTGTTCACCACCCCATGCCAAAGCTCAGCTGTGGTGCCCAGCCCAGGCAGTGCCTTTGGTGGGGATCTGCCAGAAGAGCTGCCCCAGGGGATGGTTTGTGCGTGGAAGGGCTTGGCTCTCCCTTCTCCTGGCGCTGGCAGGGGTGGCACCACACACCGTGGTGATGCTGCCCCAGTGAAACAAAAGTGAGGGCAGGGAAAGGTGGGGCTCAACAACTCTGCATAGAACCACCTGCTCCTGGTTGTTGTTTCCTTCAGCTGATGTCCTGAGCGAGGGAATCAGTGATCCCTTGCCTTTCTCCACATATTCTGAGTGTCCAGATGCCCAGAGTAGCTCCTGGTGGCTGTGTGAAGACCATGGAGGGTCTGCTCCGTGTTTCAGCAGGATCCCCTCTCACAAAGCACTTTCTTTCCCTCTCTGCAGTTTCAGAAGGACACCAAGGACGCTCAGGAGCTTTTGAAGAAGGTGGATACAGACCTGGACCAAAAGTTCAGCCCGGAGTTCAAGGACAGATACCAGCTGGAGTCTCTGCTGCGGGAGCTGGATGTGAGTGTCTGCAGGCAGAGCTGCAGGGGGGGCAGCAGCGGGAGCCACTGTCCCCACAGCACAGGGACATGGACAGTGCGGGCACCTGGCCCGGCTTTCCCCACGGGGAGCAGCGGGGCCGTGCTGCTGCCTCCCCGTGCCCGGCCTCCCCCCAGCTCTTCCTTCCCCCCTGGCGAGAGATTGCCTCTCCCCTAGCAACGCAATTGCTCGCTGGGCTGGTTTTTATTTGTTCTCTCCTTGAGTTAGCGCTCCTTAGGGGTGGGAGCGTAATTAGACCTGCTGCCGGAGGAGGTTGTGGAACAAGCTGTGCTGCAGTGAGCAGAGCTGGAGATCGCCCACTTGGGAAGGGCTGTGCTGAGCCTGAGCCCAAGCCTAAGCCTAAATCCAAGCCTAAGCATGCTGCAGCAGGCCCAGCTGATGCAGGTGTCCCGGGACAGCTGATAGCTCTTCCCAAGGGTTTTCCCCTCTCCTCCATCCCACTCAGCATTTCAGAATCTCCACCTTCAGGGGCAGAGATAGAGCAGCTGCTGGAGAGCCTTGTGGCAGGGCTGGAATCAGAGCTGGGAGCGGGGCTGTCCACCAGCACACAGCCTTGAAGAAGGTGGATACAAACCTGGACCAAAAGTTCAGCCCGGTGTGGGCACCGGGGAACTCTGTCAGTGCCCCCTGGCATGGCAACCCCTGGGCAGCGTCCCAGCCCTCAGCCTGGCTGCAGAGGGAGGCAGGAGAGTGCAGCAGCACTGGGAACAGGAACACGGGGCTGCAGGAGGGGCCTTCAGCACATGGGAATGTCGCTGTGGGACACAATGAATGAGACACGGACTCGTGATTCAGAAGGCTGATGCTCCGAAAAGGAGCTGGTTTATTGTCAGAACCTATTTTTATACCTTTTTACAATGTGCCCACCTAAGAGGTGGGATCCTTGGACTCATTGGCCATACCAAGGGTCAACAAGCAAAGTCCCTCCTTAGGAGAGGGAAAAGTGAAAAACGAGTGACAGAGAGTGACCTTGTTTACCATCTTAAATTCCTGGGAAAGAACTTAAGAAAAACCCAAACATGGCAAACGGTGACTACATGGGAACCCCCAGTCCCTGTCTCGGCTGATGGGAATGAGCTCCTCCCTGGCTGCCAGAGCCCAGGAGTTCCTTCTTCCCCCGTTCTCTTACTGGTTCTTCTTGCTGCCCCATGCCAGGACCAGGAGAAGGCCTTGGACAAGTACGAGGCGGTGGTGAAGTCTCTGCAGGAGCGCAGCCAGCAGGTGCTGCCGCTGCGGTTCCGCCGGCAGCCGCCGCCGCAGCCGGTGCCGGTGGAGGCTCTGTGCGAGTACGAGGGCGAGCAGGTACGGCCCCCCCGGGGGGAACGGGCACGGCCGGGCCAGGGTGAAGCACTACCCACCCTGGCTGTGATGCTAGCTCAGATTTCGGGGAGCTTTGGGGGAGTCAACTTCAATAGGGATAGGGAAAAGATCCAAAAGAGGCTCTTAACCTCAAGGGAATATTCCAAGGCTTTATTCTCGAAGGAGTTCTGGGCAAAGAGGGAGAACATGGAGGAGCAGGGGTTTTTATCTGGTCTCTGTCTGGGATGGGATAGCTGGTGCAGGGCCATAGGTCAGAGATAAGGGACAGGTAGGGTTAAACTGCATGGTTACAGGCTCTGGGGGATTCCGAGAGAAAGGGTTACACCACCAGGGCACTGGGGGAAGGAGCAGGCTTTTCCAAGCAGCGGCGGTGGCTCCTGCAGGGCGAGGGGAACGAGGCAAAGGTCGCCCTCGCCCCAGTGGGAAGAGCAGGAGGGGTCTGGGGGAATCGCTGCCTCTCACACCCTCGGGATGTTGCGACAGCGCAGCGCTGTCACATTCCCACGCTCCCGGAGCCGATGTCCCGGCGTGTTCCTGATGGAAGGAACGCCCCATCACATCCCCGCATCCCCACCACCACCTGAGGGCCGAGGGGTGGGACAGCAGAGCCTGCAGCCACCCCGGGAGTGGCAGGCGTGGGACAGCGGCCAGCAGCTCCAGCTAACTCAGCTGCCGGCTTCTCCGAAAAGGAAAGCCAGAGCACAGCCCTGGAAACGCCTCCTCATCTCTGCCCGAGTGGGAATTCGCTCGCCGTGGCTGTCGCAAGAGGCACGGCTCGGTGCCTGCGGGCTGCGGGCAGGGAGGAGCCGGCACATGAGTTTCTGGCGAGGGGCAGGCTCCTGGAGAAGCCGGGAGCAGGGCTTGGGGCTGAGCCGGTGCTGCCCCCCCGGGCTGGAGCAGCGGGCGTTGATTCCGGCCCTGCTGCTGTGACCGGTTCCTGTCCCCCAGGGCCAGATCAGCCGCGGAGCCCACTACACCCTGCGGAAGAACAGCGGAGACCTTTGGGAAGTGGCCGACAGCTCAGGAGACACCATCAGCGCCCCCGGGGTCTGCTTCATGATCCCCCCGCCCGACCCAGAAGCCATCGCCCTGGCGGAGCAGTACGTGTTCCCCAGCCTCGGGCAGGAGCAGCCGCTGCCCCTCCGGCCTTTGCCTTCCCCGGCCCCGGGCCCTGCCCCGTCTGGCACCCCGGGGCTGCTGCCCTAATTCCCACAGCCAAGCCCTGCCCTCTCGAAGCCTCAGGCTTCCTCCCGAAGGGATTCCTGCTCACAAGAGCCCGCCTGGCAGGGAGGGATCGGCTCAGAGCCAGCCGGGTCCCCCCTGCTCTGGGGGAGCTGCCCACCCCTCCCTCAGCAGGCAGGTCCCCCCTCGGCTGCCCCTCCCATGTTCTAGAGAAGATGCTGCTCTACCCCAGCTGCTTCTCCCCCCAACTGCTTCACGGCTGCCTGGAGGGAGCAGCCCCCACAGCCCCTCCAGAGCTGCAGCTCCATCCTGGAGCAGCGTCCTGGGATGGTGATGGGGGGGATGGAGGGGCTGAGGGGCTGACTGAGCTCCTGCTGTCCCCTTTTGCAGAATTGCCAAGCACTACGTGGCCGTGAAGGAGAAGACCAACAACTGCAAGAACGTCCTCCAGCAGCGCTACGAGGGGCTCAAGGCAGACAGCATCGGAGGTGGGGGGCACAAAAAGGCTTGGCCTGAGGTGGTGGAGCATCCTCTGGGGATGTTCCCATCTCCTAAGAGACAGCAGTGATGGAGGGTGGGGGCAGAGCAGCCAGGCTGTGGCTCGGGGAGCACAGCAGGATGAGGGTTTGGTGCTCTCCAGTGGGACTGAGCCCACACCCAGCTCCCAACCAGCTTTGATCCGGTCTCCTCTTGGTTCCCAGATGCTGCATCAGTTCGGGGACGCCAGCTCCTGGCAGGGCTGGAGAAAGTCAACAGTGACCTGGACAAGCAGGAGAAAGCGATAACAGCAAACCTGCGGCCGCCGCTGGAGCAGAGCCGGGCGGTGCAGGACAGCACCGAGCGCTCCAAGGACCTCAAGGTGGGGAGCTGAGGGGTGCTGCCTTACAGGGACCATGCTCCCAAAGGGGCTCCAGAGTGGTTCTCAATAGCCAGGGGTGCCTCAAGCGCTTCCTGAGCCCTGGAAATGGGGTGTGGAGTGAGGCTCACAGCTTCCTCCAGCAGAGGTGGGGAGCAGCCCTAGGAGCAGCCTCAGAAGCCCAAAGTCTTTGCCCTGCTTCTGGCCCAGCTTGGTTGAATGGGAAGAAGGTGATGGCTGCAGGTGGTGGCTCAGGATGAGAGGGGAGCCCTCAGGGTTTGGTCCTGCCCATCATCTGAGCACAGTTAATTTTGCCACCGCTATCACCAGCTCAGAACAGGAAAACCCTTGTGGTCCGAGGCAGTTTCTCCTTGTGGACCTGCTCCTCCAGGCTCCAGTGCCAGTAGCATCCAGCTCCTTTCCTCTTTTTCAGACCCCTAATTAAGGCAGGCTCTGTGCCACAAACCTCCCTTGGTTTAGGAGGAAGTTCAGGGCCTGGTTACATCACTTGCCCAGGGCTGTGTCAAAATCCAGGTGCCACCACAAGAGAAAGCAAATTGCCCCAACTGCCTGCAGCGCTTTGATGTCCAGGCAAGAATTCATCCGTCAGAGCCCAACGGCCCAGATGAGTCCAGCATGTCCCTGACAGAGCTGGAGCTGCTGGGAACCACTCCCCAGCTGGAGTTTCCTTGCTAAGGAGAGACAGGTCAAAAGAAAGTCAGCCAAAAATATCCTTCTGTGCCCTGCAGGGCTGAAAGGGAACTTCCACCAAACACAAATCCTCAGCCCTGACTTCCTTCCTCACCCTGGGCGGCCAAGTGTGGCTCCTCTGTGGCCACCAGGTGCTGGCTGTGCTGCTGCAAAGGCTTTGTTCCTCCTGCAGAACATCACCAACGAGGTCCGTCGGATCGAGCCTGAGAAGAGCAGGAAGATCCAGGAGTGCGAGGCCTTCATCGAGTCTGTGCCCAACACAGGCAGCGCCACGCTGGTCAGGAACAAGGTGGACAACACCAACAAGAAGTACGAGCGCGTGGTGCAGCTGCTCAGCGCTGCCCAGGAGAAGTAAGTCGTGGCTTAAATCCCAGCTTGAGCCCGGCCTAAGGCAGGATCCTGCAGGAGGAGGGTGCAGGTGGGCTTAAACACCTTCCTCCCGCGTCCCTGCAGAGTTGAGGTGGCCACAAACCTGGAGAGGAGCCTCCAGCAAGGCCGAGACCTGCTGTCAACCTACGAGAACAAGCTGGTCATGGATGACACGGTACCGGAGGACTTGAGGGTGGTAGACAGGAAGAAGGAAGAGCTGCTGGTGAGTTTCCTGCCCTGTTCACATGCTGCTTTCCAAAAGCTCTGGTGATTCCTGCTCAGCGCACAAGCTTGGATCTGTTTGGTGACAGGATGGCCTCCTCCAGCTGGGGGTGAGAGCTCACCTTGACTGCAGTGATCCCCACCTACTTCAGACACAAACACCTCCCATCCTCAAATCAAATCAAATCAAATCAAATCAAATCAAATCAAATGCCACTTGAAGTCTTGTGATGTGACAAAAGGACTAATGCAGACTGATTCCTTCTCTACTCTGCCCCTGTGAGACCCTCCCACAGGGTCTTGTGTCCAGGTCTGGAGTCCTCAGCACAAGAAAGACATGGAGCTGTTGGAGCAGATCCAGACAAAATGCTCCAAGGGCTGGAGCCCCTCTGCTCTGGAGCCAGGCTGGGAGAGCTGGGGGTGTTCACCTGGAGAGGAGAAGGCTCCAGGGAGTCCTTAGATCCTCTTCCAGTGCCTAAAGGAGGCTTATGAAAGAGGGAGAGAGACCTTTTACACAGGCAGATACTGACAGGACAAGAGGAATAGTTCTAAACTAAAAGAGAAAATATTTAAATTAGATGTTAGGAAGAAATTCTGCTCTGTGAGGATGGTGAGGCCCTGGCACAGGTTGCCCAGTGAAGCTGTGGCTGCCCCATCCCTGAAGTGTCCAAGGCTGGATGGGGCTTGGAGCAACCTGGGATAGTGGAAGGTGTCCCTGACCATGGTGGGGGTGGAATGAGATGAGCTTTAAGCTTTTTCCAAACTAAAACCTTGTCATTCTTAGAGAAGTCAAAGATAAAATGGTCTGGGAAAAGCAACACAGTGGCCTGATACTGGAAAGATGGGCCTGGCAAGGCTTTGAGAACAGTTATTGAGAACAGAGTTGCCAAGGTGGCAATTCTTCTGCTATAGAAAGACCAAGAACTGCTAGGCCAGAGTTTTTCTATGCTCCTTCAGCTTTTCCTTGAAATCCCAAGCTCAGACTAACATGGAAGAGCTGTCACTGCTCCTTCCACAGTTGCTGCCTGGCAAGAACAGGGTGGAAGAGAGCAGCAGCTGCATGAGGAGCAGCAGCTATTTTGCACATTGCACAGTTACTTTTAAAGGCCAGCAGGTTGAGGAGGGAGTAAGAGGTAGCTTTTCTTCCTGTCAGCTTTACCAGGTGGTTCTGCTTGCCATGTAAACCTTGAACTTGGCTTTCTCCACAACTGGTGGCACTGCAGCAGCTCAGCCCTGCAGCTGCAGTTGATGTGGGTGACAACAGTGACAAGAGCCTGACTTGTGTGAAACCCCAGAAAAACCCCCTGTCCTGATTTTTCCCCGCAGGCCATGGGCACCGAGCTCCAGTCCAAGAAGTTCCTGCTCAGTGAAGCCGAGCAGAATCTGCAGAGGACCAAGACATGCTCCAACACCCTGGCCAGCAAGTTCCAGGAGCACTGCCCCGACATCGAGCGCCAGGAGGCAGAGCTCTACAAGCTCAACCAGCGCTTCAACAACCTCAGCAAGCAGATCGACCACAGGTGAGCCTGCAGGCCAGGAGAGCTGGGATAGCTGCTGTGGGGTTGGAACCACGCTGGGATTGGAGGAGGCACAACGCTGTCCTGGGAAGGAGGAGTTGCAGAAGGGCTTCCAGGGAGGTCTGAGGAGGAAGAGGGAGAGGTTGCTGGTATTTGCTGGCTGGGTAGAGCTGGGAAAACAATGATGAAGTTCTCTTGCAGCAGAGGTGCCAAGCAAACACCTCTGGCTCAAGTCCATTGTCGTTGTAGGACACGAAAGGACTCATGATTTAGAAGGCTGATGACTCTAATTCTGGATTTATTCTCAAAGCACCTGTCTTTGTACCTTTTTACAGTGAGCCCACCTAAGAGGTGGGATCCTTAGACCTATTGATCACATCAAAGGGTCATCAAGCAAAGTCCCTCCTTTGGGAAAGAACGTAGAAAAATAGGACAGGTTATAATAACATACCCTTGTTTCCCACAAGTGTCTCTGGGAAAGAATTTTCCGAAAATCAAAACGTTGCAGGCACGAACCGTGGCTACAGCCCGTGTCTCTAGGGAGCAGGGGAAGCAGGCTGGGTTAAGAGGTGTCTGCAGCAGGCCCAGGAGATGTCAGAGGACTGAGGCTGAGCTGGTTCCCTCCACAGAACGCAGACCCTGCAGAAAGCCAAGAGTGCCTACTCCAACTACCGCACCAACTACGACAAGGTGAACCAGTTCCTGTGCAACATCCCCAACTACGAGCCCCAGGAGACTGACAACATCCAGCAAGTGGAGATGAAGCTGAAGAGCCAAGCGGTAACGCCCACAGCACCCCGGGCTGCTCAGGGGGAGGCCAGGGAACAGAACTAAAGAAGTTCAGAACACAAGAGTTCTATTCAGAACTAAAGAGTTTAGCTCAGAACTGAAAGAGTTCAGAGTAGGACTAAACAGAGCTTAGATGGCACCAAATAGGAAAATAGAAATATTTATTAGATTTATTCCTGTGCTCTAAGGTCCTGCTGTCCTCCTGGGCCTTGTTTACACAAAGCAGGGCTGTTCAAGGAGGTTGGAGTTCTCAGGGTTGTGGTTTTAATGGTAATCCCCAGAAAGGCTGAAGGATGCATTTGGATGTTGTGTTCCTTCTGACCTGTATCTCTGTGCACCCAGGCACTGCTCAGTGACATTGCAAGCAAGGAGCAGGAGGTGCAGAAGGTCTCTGTCACAGCTCAGCAGTACCAGCAGGCAGTGAAGGTAAGGACTGAAATTCTGCCTGTGAGAGAACAGAGAAACAGAGCACAGGGGTGAGAAGAGATCCTAAAGCCCATCTCATCCCATGCCCTGCCATGGCAGGAACACCTCCCACCATCCCAGGTTGCTCCCAGCCCTGTCCAGCCTGGCCTTGGGCACTGCCAGGGATCCAGGGGCAGCCACAGCTGCTCTGGGCACCCTGTGCCAGGGCCTGCCCACCCTCCCAGGGAACAATTCCTGCCCAATCTCCCAGCCAGCCCTGCCCTGGGCACTGGGAAGCCATTCCCTGTGTCCTGTCCCTCCATCCCTTGTCCCCAGTCCCTCTCCAGCTCTCCTGGAGCCCCTTCAGGCCCTGGCAGGGGCTCTGAGCTCTCCCTGGAGCCTTCTCCTCTCCAGGTGAGCACCCCCAGCTCTGCCAGCCTGGCTCCAGAGCAGAGGGTGGGGTTTTGTGGCCTTCCCTCCCCAAAAACAGGTCAAGGGGTGCAGTTGTTAAAGCCAGGGCATCTTAGGAGGAGCCTGTGCATGAAGGGGACCCAGTAATCTCACATTTCTCCTGGGAATGGCCTCCCACAGGACTATGAGTTGGAAGCTGAGAAGCTGCGGTCCATCCTGGACCTGGAGAACCGGAATGGCTACACCAGCAAGAAGCCCAGGCTGCAGTCCCCAGCTGCCAAAGTGAAGGAGGAGGTAAGTGAGGGGCAGCCAGAGGGGAGCTAAAGCAGAGGGCAGCTCACAGGACCACTGGGGGTTTGCAAACACCTACATTTACTGTGGGGACCTTGGTCCCACAGGGGACCACAGGGAAGGGCAGGGAATCAGGAGGAAGGGATTTTTCATCTTTTTGTTGAACTGGGCTGGCCAGAACGAGTGAGGGAAAATGCTGGATTTAACACTTTTGGAAGGGAAAAATGAGGAGAAAAGCCAAAAACCTGGAAGTTTTTCCCTCCTCTAGACTGTCAGAGTTATCTCACTACCAAATATAGAAATAACTTACAGTGAGATGAGGCCACAAGCTACTTATTTATGCAGGATCTGTTTGCTACCTGCCTCAAACTCATCCTGCCCATAGAGGCAGGCAGAAATGTCCACCTGGTTCTTCCTCAGCTTCCTCTCCTGGTTCCTGCTGCACCTGTTATGGCTTCAGTAGAAAAATCACAGTATGACCATGAGTGTGTCTGTGCAGGAGAATCCCTCTCCCTCCCCCAAAACTCAGCAGGTCACTGCTGTAGGTTTTCAGAGGAGCACCCAGAGCTCCCTCTTTAGGGCCTGTTGTTCCTGGCCTTCCCAAGCTCTTCCCAACACGTTTTTGCTCTGCAGGAAGCTGTTCTGGCAGCCAAATACACAGAAGTGAGCGCCGTGAACAAGCAGAGGCTGCAGAACCTGGAGTTTGCCCAGAGCCTCCTGAGGCAGGTGAGTGGTCACAGGAGCAAGGTGATGCTGAAGGGACACAGGTGTTGGACCCAAGGACAGGTGTGAATGGCACATGTGGGGCTCTGCCAATACAGGCTGAACTGAGAACAAGTCTAGCTGGTGTCTTGTCTCCCTAAATCACTAATCAGCATTAATCAAAATTGGGCAGACCACCCCCTAGTCCCACTTCCCACCCATCCCAGGAAGCTCCAAATAATTTTTAACTCTTTTTGCCATTCTGTGGCAGAATTAGTGTCCCTTGTGGCTCAAAGCTTTGTTCTGACAGCAGCAGGCGTTGCAGAAAGTGTTTCTCAGGCTGGGAACCTGCAGATGTTTGCAAATGCTCCCTGCTCAGAGTTTGCCACAGCTCAGCTCCCTCCTGGTGCTGTGTCAGAGGCACTGATGTCCTGGCCTGGGTCAGGCAGAGTTGGCCAGCAGGTCCTGGGCAGTGATTGCCCCTCTGTGCTGGCACTGCTGAGGCACCTTGAGTTCTGTGCCCAGCTCTGGGTCCCTCATGACAAGAAGGACAAGGAGGGGCTGGAGCGTGTCCAGGGAAGGGAACAGAGCTGGGAAGGGGCTGGAGCACCAGGAGCAGCTGAGGGAGCTGGGAAAGGGGCTCAGCCTGGAGAAAAGGAGGCTCAGGGGGCCCTTGTGGCTCTGCACAACTCCTGACAGGAGGGGACAGCCAGGGGGGTCAGGCTCTGCTCCCAGGGAACAGGGACAGGAGAGGGGAAACAGCCTCAAGCTGCGCCAGGGGAGGTTTAGGTTGAACATCAGGAGAAATTTCTTCACTGAAAGGGTGGCAGGGGATGCCCAGGGAGGTGGTGGATGTGTTCCACCGTTCCTGGGGGTGTCCAAGGAACAACTGGACATGGCACTCTCTGCTCTGGGCTGGGTGACAAAGTGGGGATCAGTCACAGGTTGGACTCGATGATCTTGGAGGTTTTTTCCAACTGAAATGATTCTGTGATGATAAGCACCAAAAGTGTGATTAACTGGATTTTTTTGACTCATTTTTTTGGATCCTTTTGCCAACAACAGCAGCCAGAGATTCAGGTGACACAAGACTTTGCCCAGACCAAGAAGTCTGTAAGGCCTGTGGAAGAAGTGTGGAAGCTGAAGAAAGAGCTCGAGGATGAGACTCAGCGTCGGCAGCAGCTCGAGGCGGAGATCGAAGCCATTCAGAACAACATTGTCCACCTGCAAAACCAGAAGCCCCAAGAAACTCTGGTGAAGAAAGAACTGGTGAAGAAGGTGCCTGACCCCCAGCTGGAGGAGAGCTTCCACAGACTGCAGCAAAACCTGGCCGAGGAGCAGCGCAAGAACCAGGTGCTCCAGGATGAGCTGGAGGCTCTTAAAATCCGCCTGCGTGTCCTGGAGCACGAGAAGAGGGAAGGAGGGCAGGAGTACATAGTGAAAGAGGTGCTGAGGATTGAACAAGATAAGGCTCAAGCTGCTGAAATCCTGAAGCTCAAGGAGGAACTAGAAGAGCTCAGGAGGCAGGAAGGGACCAGGGAGAGTGAAGTCGTCCTCTTACGCCAACAAATTGCTGTGCTGTCCAGCGAGAAGAACAAAGAGCAGGAGAAGGTCACGGAGAAGGAGGTGCTGAAGCTGCAGAACGACCCCCAGCTGGAGATGGAATTCCGGATGTTGCAGGAGACCAAGGAGAGGGAGAGCGCTCTTCGGCAGAAGCACGAGGAAGAGCTCAGCTTCCTCAAGGAGAAGCTCAAGCGGCTGGAGAAGGAACGGGCCATCGCTGAGGGCAAAATCACCGTCAAGGAGGTGCTGAAGGTGGAGAAGGATTTGGTCATTGAGAGGGAGGTGAACGAGCTCCGGCGCCAGTACGAAGACGAGAAGTCCAAGGGCCGTTCCAACGAGCGGGAAAAGGCTGAGCTGCTCAGGAAGATCCAGCTGCTGGAGGAGGAGAACTCCAAGGTGGTTGTTCAGGAGAAAGTGCGTGAGATTGTGCGCCCAGACCCCAAGGCTGAGAATGAAGTTGCGAACCTTCGCTTGGAGCTGGTGGAGCAGGAGAGGAGGTACCGCGGCGGGGACGAACAGCTGAAGAGCTGCCAGAACGAGCTGGCTGCTCTGAAGAGCAGAGGACCCCTGGTAGAAGTCAAAGAAGTCATTAAGGAGGTCATTAAGTACAAGAATGATCCAGAAACCGAAAAGGAGCTACAGCGACTCCGGGAGGAAATCATAGAGAGGACCGGAGCGATCGAAAGAGCTGACCTGGAGATATACCAGCTGAAACAAGAGATACAAGCTTTGAAAGACACCAAACCTCAAGTACAAATGAAGGAAGTCGTTCAAGAAATCCTCCAGTTTCGGGAAGACCCCAAGACTAGAGAGGAGGTAGAGTCGCTGCGAGTGCAGCTGGCAGACGAACAGATGAAGCACATTGACCTGGAGAGGGAGCGGCTTCTCCAAGAAGAAAAAGTAAGACAGAAGGAGGAAGAACTTTCCCAAGTGAAGGAGAAAGTGGTCCAGCAGGAAGTAGTGAAGTATGAGCAGGATCCTGCCTTGAAAGCTGAGGTGAACTCCTTCTCCCAGAGCATTGAGAGCGAGCTGAAGCAGATCGACAGCCTCCGCGAGGAGCTGCGCAAGCTGCAGAGGAGACGCTCCGAGCTGGAGCGGCAGCTGGAGGAGCTGGAGAAGGAGAGACAGGCCCGCAGGGAGGCCGAGCTGGAGGTGCAGAGGCTCAGGATCCGGCTGAACGAGCTGGAAGAACAGGAAAGAGAAACGACGGAACGAGTGACTGTGAAACAGAAAGTGATCCTTCAGCAAGATCCCCAGCAGGAGAAGGAGCACTCCCTCCTCAAGCTGGAGTTAGAAGAAGAGAAGCACCGCAGGCAAGTCCTGCAAACCGAACTAGAAGCCCTGAGAAAGAAGCTCCTTTCTTTGGAGAAGATGGAGGTCAAGGAGAAAGTGGTCTTTTCAGAGAGTGTCCAAGTGGACAAAGGAGACACGGAGTACGAGATTCAAAAGCTGAAGAGCAACCTGGAGGAAGAAAGTAGGCGCAAGAGGGAGCTGGATGCAGATATCAACCGCCTGGAAACCAGGCTGTCCGAGGTGGAATTCAACAATTCCAAGTCATCAAAGGAGCTAGACTTGTTAAGGGAGGAAAACCACAAGCTCCACCTCGAGAAACAGAACCTGCTGATGGAAACAAGGAGACTGCAGTCGGAGATTGAACTCACCGCAACAGAAGCTCAGGATTTGAGAAACATGACCCACGTGGACAGTGGAATAAACCTGGACTCCAGGTTCCAAGCTTTGGAAAGAGAGTTAGAGGATCTGAAGCAGTTATCCAGAGAAAAAGATGCAGAGATTGAGCAACTCCAGAATCGCCTGAAGACAGTGGCTATCAAGAGGGAGCAGAGAGAGAACCACCTGAGGCGTTCCATCGTGGTCATTGACCCCGACACAGGAAAAGAGATGTCTCCAGAGGAAGCTCACGTGTTTGGCCTCATTGAATGGAGCCTGTTTGTCAAACTGAAGAGCCAGGAATGTGACTGGGAGGAGATCTCAATAAAGGGTCCCAACGGGGAATCCTCTGTGATCCTCGACAGGAAGTCTGGCAGGGAGTTCTCCATCGAGGACGCGCTGAAGAGCGGGAGGCTGACCTCGGCCCAGTACGACAGTTACCTCAACAAGGAGATGTCCATCCAGGAGCTGGCAGTCCTGGTGTCCGGAAGCAATTACACAGCGCTCGCTCCACTTTAGAAAACTTCACTTCAAGGGCAGCCAGTCGGAGCTGCAGCACCTTGTAGACATCCAGATCACTGCAAAGCCTCGCCCTCCTTCGCGTCCTCCGAACCGCTACAGCCTCTGCCCCGGCCATGCTACGCAGCCACACCGCTTGCTGTCACACACTGCAGGAAACACCACCAGTAGTGGAAAACATCTGCCAGACCTTCTCCCCCTCTTCCTCCCTGCCTACCAGAAAACAAGAGAAAGCCTTAGGACAGTGAAGTGCCTCAAGTCCAAAGACTCAGTAGAACCTGCAGTCCCCTCGACTCCTGCTCACGTAGTCGTGTGCGAAGCCGTGTCAGGAGAGAGACTGAAGGTCCAGGTGATTCCGAGGTGACCAGCAGGAGCTGGTTACATCAGCTGCATGTTGATAAGCCAGACAGTCCCACTGTGGACAACTGACTCAATGATGGGCTCGTCCTCTGAGAAAACCAGCTCTGTGGAAGCCGAGGTTTCAGTCCAGAATCACCACGTCAAGACCCCCCACCAGCATTTGTTCACCTCTGTGCCTGTGCTGCTGGGGAAGAGTGAAGGTCTACTTTGATGGCACCAGCCATTGATCCAGGAGGAGCATTCACACACCCCAGAGGTCAAGGAAAAGGGCATGAAGAGATGGCAGAACCACCAGACACAAGGGGTTGTGCACAGCATGCAAGGGAACCCAATGCAGAGGGCCTCCCACAGACAGCTCCTTCCCTCGTGGTTTAAAGCTGTAATTGCTGGTGTTTTCCTGGATGGAGTTACATGCAGCTACGTTTCATTTACTTGTGTAAGGGAATGGGGAATAGAGGGGAATTCTATTTATAGTACAAAATAAAAATGCAGTGGTTCCAATCAGAAGGTGTTTGGTCTTTATTAATCATGGCAGCCTCCTGATCTTCGGCTATACAAGAAGTTGCCATTTAGGAGTCAGAAGTAAAACACCAAGATTATTCATTTTAGCTTCTGGCTCTTTTCCAAGGGGGAAATTGCTGGAGCAGCACTGGAGCTGGGACTAATTAGCTGCTTTAGATGGGAATGAAGTGCACTGAAGCATGGGACTGACTGCAGGTGCAGGAAAACAGTGGATGACACTGGGAGGTACCAGAGCCCACTCACTTCCTTTTTCCCAAATTTCAGCTAATACCCAAACCCCAGGGATCTCTGATATCCACAAAAGCAGTCATAAGCATTCCCTGCTTATCCCTCCTGGCTCTGGGGACTAACACCAGCATTTTACCTTTGTGAATGAAGGGATCAGGGAGGATCACACTGGTGCTCCAGGGTCTGAGCCTCACATGTCCTTTCCAGCAGAGGCCAACTTCAAGCAACAGCAGGAGCACAGGGAATGAGAAGAAACATTCCTACCCCTGCAACAGCTGTAGCACAGCTGCCATTCACTCACCATGTAGGAGACCTTAAAACAGTCAGTAATTCATTACTCACTCTAGACACAGATGAGCATCCAAGCTGCAACAGAAACTCTTGGAAACAAAAGGAACTAGAGATAAGGAGATGGGGGGAAAAAAGCGTTTTGGAAAGTTTGAAACAATTTATTGAGTTGTTCTGTACAAGATTAACAGTTTTCATACCACCCCCACCATCTTCAGCAAGACAGTGCCAACAGACATAAAAAAAATAGAATAGTAAACCGCAGCTCTTACACCCAAAAGGAACTGCCATCCCCAGGTAAGTGCCATGGGAGCCTATCCCTCCCCATTCCATCCTGGAAGCGCTGCAAGTTGCCTCACCACGGCAGAGGTGCCAGCCTGGCTCCCCCATCAGCTCCTCTGCGTGGGCCTGCCTTGCTGCCACTCTGCTCCACACCACTCACTCACATTCATTATAGCATGTAAAGAAAAAAAAAAATATCCCACAGAATTCCCACCACATACACGTTTCCCTGAGGCAAGAGGCTTCGCTAAATTCCTAGGAGGAGGGCATTCTGCTCCGGCCCTGCGCACGGGGGCTTCCCAGCAGAAGCATTCAAGTGAAAGCAAAGAGAGGGAGGAGAACCAGTACCTCGAGTCACTCGCTGAGAGCCCCTATCCTGCCAGCTGCCCCAAGCTTTCAGCTCCCAGGGGAAGGTGAAGGTGCCAAGCACCCCTCAGGACGAGGCCTTTCGACAGGAACCACGCGACATCCACTGCTCAGAGTCCGCCGAGAAATGCTCTGCTTCCTTTTGCCCACGCCAGCTCTGTTCTTTGGCTCTTTTGCTACAACCTAGGTATTTTCTGTAAACAGACTGGAAATCTTGAGCTGTATCTATTAATTTGAAATACAAGCAACTTGCTGATCTTGGGCAGTATCAGCTCAAACTGAAAACAGTCCTTCTCAGATCTTAACAAAAACCAGAGGAAACTAAAGCAGATGTTTGCTGGTACCCTGGGGTCAGCATCCTTCCCCAGAGCTCAAGGAGGAATTTCCTTGGAATACCAGTAAATTCTACGTGGATCAGCACTACCACTGCACAACTGGGATGTGGCTGTGGGGGCCTGAGAGAAGAGAGACTGGGCAGAGCAGGAAACCAAGCCTCAGAAAGCTCAGCTGGAGCCTCAGCCTGCCCTTAGCCTGAACGGGGGTGCACAGGGGGAGGGTTTAGGTCTAAAATTTTAAAAAGTGAACAAGAAAAGACACCTCCCCAGTTGTAGATGGTCCCTGTCCCTGCAGCTGTGCCGAGCACACGATCCTGGTGCAGGTACCATTGAGGAGAGCAGTGTTCTTCTCTGGAATTCATTTGACAGGTCGTGACCTTGGTTCATCTCGCTCATTCCCTCTGCCCACCAAATTGATCCTAAATTCACAACCCTAGGAAAGAATGGCTTTAGGGGAGGGCCTGGAACCCGCCTGCACGTACTGGGATGAGAACTGGTGCTCCTGCTGGATTTGGGACTGTGCTCAGTCACCAGGTCACCACTGAAGTCCAGACAGTGCAGCTTTTTTTTTTTTTTTTTTTCTTTTCTGATGTGCAACCATAAAAAGCTCTGTTAAATAAACCAGGATACATTTTAAATACAGAATGATTAAAAAAAGGGTCGAGGAGCACACAAAATAGGGCTGAAATGTGTGTCACTAGTCCATTCTTGCTCCACCATAAAAGGCACTGGAATTATGTCTTCTGATCCGTGTGACATGCTAAGGAGTGTCCCATTCAATCCAATGCATTCGATGGCAATGAGAGTAGAACTGAGCAGGAAAAAAAGCATCCCTTTGGAGGGGAAAAAAAAATCCAAAAACTCAAAAGAAGTAGCGTTCTAAAAGTCGATGACTGCATCTAAAAAATGTCTTTAGTCTCTAAAGAGTCTTCCTTCTCCTCCAGAGGGGAACATCAGGTGGTTCCTCAGATTCACCACACAGGAAATGTTAAATCCTCCAATTAAGTGTAGCACAGTTTTATAGTACAACAGGAAAGTTACTCAAAATGTCTTCAAGAAAGCACTGGCAGTGCTAGAATCACCCAAGTAAATCCAAAGCAGAAGAAAGAAGCACCTTTCACACCCTCCACGGGGAGACCAAGGAGGTGACTGGACTTGGAGGTACTTGGCAGCTACAGACACAGGTGGGTGGGAATCCACTGCAGGGCCACCCGAGCCTCCCTGCGAGCTCCAGCTCCTGCCAGTGCCAGGGAATGCAGGAAGGGCAGCAGCAATAAAACAGTGCTACAAAAGGCTCCTCTCATCAGGGCGTGGCTCAAGGTGGCCCCACGAGCGGGGCTCGGCTCGGAGAGCCTCGGAGCAGACGCCCCGATGAGCTCCTCGTCGCAGTTCAGTCTCTCCAGTTGTCGTACAAAAAAAAAAAATAGGAAAAAAAAATTTAAGAAATCAAAAGACACAGCTGGTATCCAAAGTCCATGACCTGTTCCTCTGGGTTTTATCCTATGGGTGCTGGAGCTCCCCTCCTTGCAGGCGTCACAACTTGCGTTGCTGTGCATTGGACCCTTTGCCATGAAGCTGAGAAGCATCTGAAAGAAAATAAAACCAGCTGGGAAGGGGGTTCAGCACCAGCCCCTGGAGGGTGAGCAGCTGGGACAGCCAGGCCTCTGCACAGAGGGAAAGACCTACTCTTCCTTCCCAGCACCAAGGAAGCAGGAAGAGGATGTGTTTGGAGACATCTCTCCACTGCGAGCAGCCCTGCCTCTGAGGAAGGGACAAGGGAAGCACTGAGGGGCCCAGCAGAAGCCCCATGGCACAATTCCAGCTGCCAGGGAACTCCTCAGCCTGTGCCCTTCTCTAAATCCACTCTGCCACATCTCCCCCTCCAGGAACCCCTGAATACGTGGTGTGGTTGCCTTGCACCTGCAGGTGGTCAGAAGTAACCTGTTGTACATCTCTGCTGTGGTAATCACAGAACCACTGAGGCTGGAAAAGACCTCCAAGACCATGGAGTCCAACCTGTGACCCATCCCCAGCTTGTCCCCAGCCCAGAGCACTGAGTGCCAGGTCCAGGCCTTCCTTGGACACCTCCAGGGATGGGGATTCCAAACCTCCCTGGGCAGCCTCTGCCAATGTCTGACCACCATTTCCATGTAGAAATTCCTCCTGATGTCCAACTTAAACTTCCCCTCAGCCTCAGGCTGTTTCCTCTTGTCCTGTCACTGGTTGTGTGGGAGAAGAGGCCAACCCCTCACCTACAAACTCCTTTCAGGCAGGGCTTTAGGTGCTTTATTAATTATTTTTTAATTATTTAATTAGGTGCTTTTTAAATGAAGGATTTAGGTGCCCACTGATAGCAACATAGGATCCATAGGAATCTCACCACTGATGGAACAGAAAGGAATGGATGTGGAGGAAAAGAGAAAACACACTGAAGAGAAAAAAAGGAAGTTTAAGGAAGCACAAGTTTTCCAGGAGCAATTAAAACTACTTCAGACCGTGATGAACAAATGGGAGCACCCAGACGTGCAGCTAAGCAGCAGTGGCACCCAGCAGTGCAGCAGCAGCCTCTCCTCCAGGCCAAGAACAGCTCCTTGCATGCAAGAGCTCAGCCCAGCACAACCCATTTCCACAGAGCCAGCAGCACATCCCCAGCCCAAGGCACCTCCACCAGCAATGGCAGCACCCACCACACACAGGCAAGCACTGGATGCTCTTTGCCCAGAGGCTTTTGGATGGACATGGATATAAAAGCACTTTTATTTAAGGCACCAACATCCCCTTGCATTTGTAGCAACCTCCCAGGCACCTGGCAGCATTCAGACACAGCAATGCAGCTGTGGGCAGATGTTGGCACAGCCAAACACAGGAATTCATTTTGAGGTTATGGGGGTCACTTCAATATCTTGCCGTGTGCTTCTACCAAACACCAGAGTTGGGAATGTTCCAGGAGATGGCAGCACCAGGCTCCATCTCCAGTCTTTAAGTGAAAACACCAAGTGGGAAAGCAGGTCCTTGCTGATGCTGTATCCGTGGTCAGTCCTCCTTCACTTATTCCCAGTGGTCTTTTGCCTTCTGGCCCTACCTCCTGCTGAAGAGTCCATCAAAAAAGTCTTCTGTTGAAGAACAACATGTGTCCCTATGAACAACAGATCACTCTGAATTCCCTCAACTAAAGGGACAAAGAGCTGCCCCTCAGTGATATGGAATATATTCCACCAGCCAAGGTGCAATCCCTGATCTCACTCCAGGACAAACAGGAAGGATGGGTCTGTCACACCAGTCACTGTAGGTGTGACACTGTAGGACCTTCCTCAGCTCTACCACACCAGCATGGCACAACCCACCTCAAACTTCAGCAAAGGAAGCAAACCCAAGCCATTCTTTGCATTTTCACAAGTGCACAATGCACTCTCCTTCCTTCAGCAAACAAGCACCCTGCTCAGCTGTCAAGGGCGTTTTATTCCCTGACTCCTCCCAGAGGCTACATGGTTATCCCTGCACACAGCCACCAGGCTGGCAACCCCAAATCAGGCTCATTTAGCCCAGGAAGACTATCCCAACAGGAGCAGGTACTAGGACAAAGGCTCTGGACTGCAGCCAAGTGCTAAAGAACACTCCTGAGAAAGCAGGAGTTACCAGGGCAGCTCCCTGAAGCAGGTAAGCACGATCTGCTGGCGCTGAATTTCAATTTTCCTTACTTCTCTCCTTCTTTGGAAAACTCTTGTTTTATGCATCACTTCTACAGGCATCACACTGGGGCAGAAAACAGGCTTAGCTGCCAAATCCTCACGTTGTGAGCAGCAAGTGGAGCAATCTGCACTGACACCACAAACTCGTCGTGAAGGAGATGCTGGCAATTAACTCAGGGCACAGACACAAGACAGTCTGGTCTGACACATTTTATGTAGGTCACCAGGAACAAAACTCCACAGAGCTGGAATATTCATTCCAGGGCAGTCCTGGCAGGCTGTGCACAAACAGGCACAGCTTTCATCCTGGCAGGATAATTCCGAGTATCTCCAGGAACCAACATTTGCTGTAAGCACTGAGGACTCATCATTCCAGAAATCACAGAATCCCAGAATGGTTTGATTGGAAGGGACCTTAAAGCTCATCTCATTTCACCCCCTGCCATGGGCAGGGACACCACCTACTATCCCAGGCTGCTCCAGCTTGGCCTGGGACATTTCCAGGGATCCACGAGCAGCCACACCTTCTCTGGGCATCCTGTGCCAGCACCTCTCCACCCTCACAGCCAAGCCAGACAATTTCTTCCTAATCATGGAATGATTTGGGTTGGAAGGGACCTTTAAGCCCATCCTGTTCCACCCCCTGCCATGGGCAGGGACAGCTTCCACCAGACCAGGTTGCTCCCAGCCCCTCACCCTGTACTTCAGAGAGATAACCACAGATAACCACAGAGCTGGAAAACATGGACAGCCCCTTTGGCTCCAGCCCTGAAGGAAGGATCTGCTGAGATAGAGGGAGACTCACGAGGTAGAAGACAAACACGAGCATCTGACAAGTTACCTGGCAAACTCTGTGGTAAATGAGTGGGCAGGGCAGAGTGTGGGAGTGGCGCTGCATGGTGGGGGCTGGAGTGCAAACCAGCCAGAAGACCTGGAGAGAAAAACAAAGAGAGGAGAGGGAAAAAAGGAACAAATACACATCCAAGACAAGAAACGAGCAGAGGAGGTGCAGCAGTTAGCAGATGTCGGGTTATTGGCATTTCTGGGTGCCCAAGGTTCTCCAAATGCAACTGCTGGAGACACAAAAGCAGGGACTACAGCATGAAGCAACAGCCAGAGAGACGGGCTGGTGTGCAATGGGCCAGCCCAGCAGAGCACTGATGGTCTGTGTGACAGCACAGGCACAAGGGACACACAGGTGGACCAGCAGGATACTCACTGTGCCCGAGGCCATGGTGGAAAGTTCCCGGAGCAGGTCCCGTAACTATTGCATCCTTGGAAACTCCTGCTTTTGGGGAGGAGTCGGAACTGAAGGAGATGACATGGAGAGGGAAAGAATGAATAGGAGAGATAATACCTAACGGGGTGGAGCTCAGGGCAGCTGGCAGCTTTGGGTTGTTGGACTTGTAGGATGGAGCCAGTACACTTAAGGAGGAAGAACTCGTTAGCAGCACAGCTCCACTAGTTCCTTTCTGCAAAGCAATGGGAAAGGTCAGTCAGGAGAGGGAGAACCAAGGCACAGCATCATTGCTGCTTACAGATCTGTAAAACATGGAATGCTTGAGAATTCCCCCCTGGAAAAAGCACCCTCCCACCAGCCAGGGCCCAAGAGATGCCCACACCTGAGGCCATCTGCAGATGGCAAGCCAGCCCTTCTGAATGTGGCCACACTGGATTTGCCTCCATGACTCCCTTGCTCTGGAATTGTGCCTCCATTAGGCAGAGGAAAAGCTTCCACACTGCCTGTGAGTTCCAGGGGTGTGCTTCCCACCCAACTGTGGCAGCATACACTGCTGACATCTCCAGGCACCGAGGTCTGACACCCAAGGCACCCCAGGATGTTATTTAGGATCTCTCTCATGGAGACAGGCATCAGGAGTGCTTCCCAGCTCTCTGTCTCAGGAACAGACAAGCTACATAAGCTTCCCATTTAAATACACTCCTTGTATTTCCCAGCTCTTTCCATGGGGCACAAAGGAAGGCAGGGATGAGCAGCCAACAACAAATGAATACAGCATTAGGAACTATTACTTTTTGCTACAGATAAAAATTAAGCCCCTTATACCACTAAGTAATATTGTAATAACACAACCCAGAAGTCCTTCCTGTAATGTTCTATCCCAACAAATATTGGGAAAATTTCTTCATGGGAAGGGTGGTGAGGCACTGGCACAGCAGCCCAGGGCAGTGGTGGGATCACCATCCCTGCAGGGATTTAAAAGCCATGGGATGTGGCACTTGGGGACATGGGTCAGTGGTGGCTTTAGAGTGCTGGACTCGAGGATCTTAGAGGGCTTTTCCAACCTGAGTGATTCCATGGCTCCATAACCACAGGTTATTTATTCTGTGGGCCAGTCATGACAAAAGTGGCAATAATACTAAAATTACTTAGAATCATTTAAAGGAGAATAAGCTTTTAGATCTAATTAATAACAAATTCATCATTATACTTTTAGTATGCAATGAATTTTATCTCTTGTGATAAATTACTGCATATTCTCTTCATCCAAATGGGAGCCCTACTGTCCCCATAACTCGCAGAGCCAGGGCAGGACCATGACACAGCCTGAGCAGAAACTGCCCTTTGGAAGGCAGCACAGCATTCAGCTTAGTGGTTATTTGAGCTGAAAATGAAAGCTAGAATGCTGGAGAACAAGCCCAGGGCAAAGACCACAACTTCCTAGTCTAGCTAAAATCCAGATAATTCAACAACTTCAGCAACTGTTTTTGAAGTGGCCCCTTTTGAAGGCAGCTGTGACCAAGGCAGGAGCCCCCAGCACAGCCCCCTTACCGGCACAGAGGTAGAGGCTGCGGTGCTGCTGACCGCAGCTGGCTTTAGGGACGAGGTCAGCAACTTGGCCACGCCCTGGGTGCCCCCGCTGGAATCTCCGTTGGAGCCTCCAGGAGGTGCCACCAGGGTCAGCTTCTGGGAAACGGGAGTTTTCTTCAGCGAGGCGCCCGAGGCCGGGCGGCTGGAGGCCGAGCCCGGGGCAGGGGCTGCAACGCTGGGGAGCAAAGTCGCAGAGGAGCCGCCCTGGTTGGCAGCAGCTCCAGAGGAGGAGCTGCTGGAAGAAGCCCCATGCTTGGAGAGGGAGCCAGCGACGAAAGGAGATTTGTAAGATTGTCCCGAAGAGCCGGAGCCGCTCGAGTGCTTCCCGGCGTAGCTGAGAGATGAGGAGGACAAGCCTTGGCCCTTGTGGGAGCTGCTGGAGTTCTGGGCGCCGCTCGGGGATGCGGAGGAATGGAAGCTCTGAGCTTTGGTTGATGACTTGACCTGCTGGAGGAGGGAGCGCTGGGGCAGAGGGGTGGAGGACTTGGGGTTCTGCAGTTTGACAAAGGGAGCTGGGGAGGTGAAGGTTTTCTGGAGCTGAGCGCCAGGGTGGAACACCTTCACCTGGGAGCCCGGCACCGGCGCCGAGGCCGGGGGCCCGTGGCCTGGCCTGACCAGGCCGTGGTGTTTCTGTTTAGCCTGGTGGGCATCAGGAAGGATTTTGCTGGGGGAGGCTTGGCAGGAATGATCTTTGTAATTAGAGTTCTCTGTCTTCTTGTCTTGAGAAGACTGGCCCAATGCCAGGGCCTGCTCAGCGAGGAAGTTTAGAGGAGACTGGAGGGAACCAGAGGATGATGTAGGGGAAGGGTTGGGCTTAGGAAATGTCCTCTTCTCCTCTGAGGATGCAAGAGTTGGGATCTTCTCTGGTGGAGCTTTTGGAGCTGCAGGAAGAGTAAAGTCAGGGCTCCCTGCTGCCCTGCTGTTGAGCACAGCCAGCTCCTTGGACACTGCTTCCAGAGAGGAGGTGGGGTTGTGAATCAAGTCCTCATCCAAGGAGTCATCCTTGAAGGTGGCAGGAGCAGCAGAGCTGCTGGCAGCCTGGGCTGTCCCAAGGGACAGGAGCTCCCTGGTTTGGGCACTGATGCCCAGGGCTCCTCCCTGGGGCTCCGAGGACATCGCCAAGGTGCTGCTCGAGTGCAGGGAAGAGACAGACACTGACAGCTTCTTGTCTGGCTTGCAGGAGGAGTCCTGGAACAACATCACAGGAGAAGGCACGGTCAGAAGAGAAACAGGGTTCACTGCTGAAAAGGGGAGGGAAGGTTGGCAATCTGGGGATAAAGGGCAGGATACACACATTCTGTGCCCGTGAGCCCCCACTTCCCTCCCATCTACATGGCATGCCATTGCCATCAGTTTTAGCAGCTGTTCCAGCTGTTTCTTTCCAAGCCAAATACTGAGCAGAGCCATTTCCCAGCAGCTGATGTACAGATACAAAACTCAAACACGGGGTTCAGGATGGCAGTCACTTGACCTTTGGCATATATCAACCATGAGAACCAGAAAACAGAACTCACCTTCACTTTCACCTTAGTAGGAGCTATAACTTTCTTCTTCGCCCTGTTGGGAGGAAGACAAGAGAAACACGGCTCAGTGACTGCCCCCAGGGAAGGAGCCAGCTAGGGAGCACACCTTGGCCCTGTTAGTGAAGATCCACTGAGTCTTTGCAGGGAACAGAGGCAGCATCTCAGGTTGCTAGGATTCAAACACACATGACAGTTGGTTGCTGCTCTTGGAAGCCTCAACTCCCAGACAGGGAGCAGAGCAGGGAGTCGAGCAGAGTCCTGGGATGGCAGCAGAGCAGTGAAACACCCACACACACACATCCTGCACCAGCTGTCCTCCTACAGCAACACCCAGAGAGAAACTGGCACAGAGACTGCTCTGCAGAAGTCACACCTTTCTGTTGGGTTCCCAGAAGAAGCCAAGGATGCAAAAGCATCTGCCAAACTCCCAGAGAATAGATCTGGTCAGATGCAATCTCTGGTACAAGACATCCCTGAGCTGCTGGGTGGTGTAGCTGAGGGAGGGATGACTCTACACCCTATTCCACTTCCCCTCACTCATCCAGTGCCAAGAACAGGATTGTCTGCCAAACTGACACCAGCCTAAATCCATGTCCTCATCTATTATCAACCACCAGGCAAGATCCATGAGACCCTTTGCATTAAAGCCCCTGCCCAGCTGGATTCTGATGGCTCTTGGTTTGCCACCTACCTTGACTAGTCTGAGCTCACTGTGACCCTCCTTGAACCAGGCAACAAGAGAGAGGGAATCCAGACTCCAGTAAGGACCAAGTGAACAGGCTGCAGTGATCACACTCCACCTCCCTGAGCCTCCCAGGCCCAGCACAGAGGCCTGACTCCAGGCTGTTGAAATGGGGGCACCCTGGCTTTAATGTTCTTATTTTTGAGCTTACTGAAGGCTAAGGCACCTCAGGAAAGTGCTGGGAGGTGTCACACACAAGCAGCTGCTCTCCCTAGACCTCCCCAAAGGAAGCAGAGCTGATCTGTGGGGGGGGGAGCCAAGCAAGCTCAGGTGCTCCTGCACGATCCCCCCAGGCCCCAGGGAATGGAGATCAGCAGTTTTCACTCCAAAGGAATGCTGTGATACTCACAGGACTGATGTGAGGTGTCCGTGTACACGCCTGCTCTCCTTAAACAGTGTCCTAAGAAGGGAAGAGAGCAATGAGAAGTGACATCCAGCAAGACCCAGTAGAGCAGCTGGGATCACTGGAGACAGAGCTGCACAGTACAGCAGGGGAACTCAGTGAAAAACTGCAACCACAGAGAGCAAACAAATATTCAGCCCTTTTCCAGGAAGATGGTCCTGAGCTGCCCCACACAATTCTCTCTCTGGGGAGCAATGCTTGTAGGCACTGGAAAGGCCATTAAGGCAGTGGCTGGACAATGCCTAAGGAAAAAGCTCTGCCAGCTTAAAAAGCCAACTGGAGAGGCAGGATCATCATTCAAGGCCTTCCTGCCCTGATCATCCAAGAGCTCTTCTGCTTCCAAGGAGAAAGTTCCCTTCCCATGCCTCTCACACAGCGATGAAGGAGAGAAGGGTCAGTGCTGCCTTTGTGTCCCCAGCCAGAGCCCAGGTGGCTCTGTACATCACAGCCCTGTGGGGTTCTGTACATCAGAGACTTGTGTGTGGGGTTCTATACATCACAGCCCCCTGTGTGGTTCTGTACATCACAGCCCTGTGTGGTTCTGTACATCACAGCCCTGTGTGTGGGGTTCTGTGGTTCTGCACATCACAGCCCTGTGTGTGGTTCTGTGGTTCTGTCATCACAGCCCTGTGTGTGGGGTTCTGTGGTTCTGTACATCACAGCCCTGTGTGTGGGGTTCTGTGGTTCTGTCATCACAGCCCTGTGTGTGGGGTTCTGTGCATCACAGCCCTGTGTGTGTGGTTCTGTGCATCACAGCCCTGTGTGTGTGGTTCTGTGGTTCTGTACATCACAGCCCCCTGTGTGGTTCTATACATCACAGCCCTGTGTGTGGGGTTCTGTACATCACAGGCCTGTGTGTGGGGGGTTCTGTACATCACAGCCCTGTGTGTGGGGGGTTCTGTACATCACAGCCCTGTGTGTGGGGCTCTGTACACCACAGCCCTGCGTGGTTCTGTACATCACAGCCCTGTGTGTGGGGTTCTGTGGTTCTGTACATCACAGCCCTGTGTGGAAGGACTGACTGAGCACAGTCAACAGACTGAGCTTCAGCCAAAGCCCTGCACTGCTGAGGGTAAACCAGAGTCTCCCACAAACACTCTCTGACCCAAACCAGCTGCCCTCTCACATGTCAGGGAGGAGTTATAAATATTCCTTCACTACTGGCACATGGAATGTGATTCCTGGCTGGTATTAACAGACTTTTGTCATCGTTTTTCTCTTAAAAAGCAAGCTGATGTTAACCTAACATTCTGTTCATCATCTCTTAGTGTTAATGGAGGAAACAGACTCATGGCAGACTCTAACTCATCCATGAAACTGCTGCTCTGTCCAGCTTCAGGTTCCTCTTACAGATGAATTTCTGGGATCATGATGACAGTGAATCAAGCTGACTTACCCACAACATTGTTACAGATTTCCTAGAGCCACCAATCCCTCCCCGTGGCTGTCACTCTACCCTCTGTCTTTAAACCACCAAGTCAGAGAATATCTTCAGCTGGATGGGACCCAGAAAGATCAAGTCCAACTCCCAGTCCCAGCAGGAGAAACCATTGTCCTTCAGCCATTGGAAAGCAACCAGGAAATCCACTTTCACTGAGGCATTACTTACTGTACTCAATTCCACTGCAGTGCCTCCCACACTGAGTCTTGGGTGAACACCCTAACGCCCACCAACAGCTCCACCATCAAACTTGAAGATTTTCATTTCCTTTCATTCAAAGAAAAGTTTTAAGAACTTGGCAAGCTGAGACCCTCAGGCTGGGTGTATCCTCATTAATAAGCAGGAATCTTCCCCCACCACCTAATGCCACCTTTCAGCTCCTGCAGCACCACACCACAACCACGCTCAGCACCGAGCTTCCTGTGCACATGCAACTGAAATAAAGAGCCATGGGCTTTCCCAAGGGGATCTGTGATGTGCCTCTCATACTTACTGCTCTTAGGAACTGCTACCTACATCTTCCTTTATCCCCCAACACCCAGAAAGCAATTCCAGCAGAGAAGACAGCACTGCCCAGCTGGTGAAATGCAAGGAGACAGATCATGGAACAGCTTGGGTTGGAAGGAACCTTAAAGATCCCAGAAGTAAGAGTGCAGAGTTGTCCTTTCTTTAAAAGTACTGAGCCAAACAAAGCAGGCCAGAAGGTGATGACAGTCCCAGCAGAGGGACTCTGCCATTTGTGTGGCTCTCTGCCACTGCCAGCTCGAGGGCAGGGATGATGGAGAGTGGGAAAGAGCAGCAAACAGCAGTGAGGGTACAGAAACCACACCGAATTCTACTGACTCTCACCAGCCCCTACAACTTTTCTACTTTGCCTTCTTTTGGGAATACTGCAGAGAAGACTTCCTGAAGTGTCTGAAAAATTATCCTTTGTGATTATAAAGGCATCTTTTGCAATACAGAGCCAAGAGAGCACAGACTGGCCCGTGGGCCTGACCTCAGTGCCAGTTCTGCCTGTCTGACATCAACAGGGCACCAAGGCCACTCAGCACTGCCATTCACAGCCCTGGCTGCACTCCAGAGTTTGTGAGGTGAAAAGGGACAGAGGGAGGGGGGAGAATATGCTGGAGGACAGGGCTGCCACTCACAGGGACCTTCCCATCCCAGGCTGGAGAAAGGGCCCAACACAAACCTTGTGAAGCTCAGTGAAATCTAGCCCCAATGCAGCTGGGATGGAACAACCCTGGGCAGCAGCCCTGCAGGAAAAGGACCTGGGGGGCAAGCTGAAGGTGTCCTGCTGAGAGCAAACTGTCCCCTGCTCAGCACCTGGGAGGGCACACCTGGACACAGATCCAGGTTCAGGGTCCCCACAATACAAGAGAGATGCCAACAAACTGGAGACAGCCCGAGGAACAGGGACACATGACCACAGCCAAGGAGAGGTGGAGGAAATTGGGTTTTGCTCAGCCTGGAGAAGGAGAAGCCCTAGGAGGAGTCTAATGGCAGTTTTCCACTACCTAAAGAATGCTGGGGACAGGAAAAAGATGGAGCCAGACCTTTCTCAAAGGTCTGCACAGCAAAAAAAAAAATAAAAGCAGGGAATATTCAGTTCAGTTGCAGCAAGGGGAATTCTTATTGGAAATAAGGAGAAAAGATTTCATGAAGAGTGATCAAGAACAGGAGCCCAGAGATGCTGCAGGAATCTCCATCCTTGGAAATTACCAAAATTCCACATGGCAAAGCCCTGAGCACTCTGATCTAACTCTGAAGCCAGCCATTCCCTGAGCAAGGGCAGGACTAATGACCTTCCCAGGTCCCTTGGGACAAGGAATCCCTTGATTCTTGCTCACCTGGCCTGCATCCAGCCTTTTGGCCAAAGGGGCTTCACCTCTCCTTCTAGGAAGGTCTTCACATAATCCTCTAGAGACTGAGCCTTATTCTTGTCAAGGTCATAACCATCCAACTTAATCTTCACCAAGTGGCAAAGCAGCTCCCTGAGGAACAGGAAGATTTCAGATACAGTTATGCAGATTGACCTCTCCCACTTGGAGATCATCCTCTTTATCCAGGTTGGATAAACACACCAGGACACACCTGGCTGCTGCTAACACAACCCTGCACTGCCTCCTCAGGAAAGGGGGAGGGAAAGGCACATTCCTTGCTCTGTGTGTGCACACAAATGGATGCACCAGGGAGAAAAGTCGTTGTTGCCCCTTCCCAGTGTGATCTCCTGAAACAGCTGAGGTAGCAAACCAGTGCCAGAGCCACAGGCACCAGTACCAACCACAGAACTGAACCCTCAGCAAGGAGAGGGCAGGAAGCAAAGCTGGTTACGTCCTACACGGATCAGTGGCACAAGCTGATTTGTTCCAGAGTAAGAAGAAGACAGCAGGACTGATTTTCCTTTTCCTCTTTGTCACTCTCCCCTGTTCTCAGCACTCCCTTCTCTGTCAGCCCCCCAAGTGCCAGAGGCAGCAAAACCCAACAGCTTCAACTGCTTCCACAACCAGAACTTGGGCATGTCAAGAGTCTGGGCTGTAGGATCTCAGCAATTCAGCTGAATCCCTTCTGTTCCCAAAAGTCTGACTCTCTCTTTTGGACTCTGCACAGAGGCCTCTCAGCACTTCTCTCAGGGTTAGCCTGGGCCTGAAATCAGCTTCAGGGTGAGATGAAATAAATGCAGTAATGGTTTCCATAAACAGCACCATGTGCCACGAACCTCCAAGCTGACTGTTCCTACAGGTGATCAGCACTGCTCTGTAAACAAGACACAGACACCAAAATACTTCACTGCCAACTGCAAAGGGGTAAGACAGGCCATGAGTTTGCTGAATATCTGAGTTATTCAAACCTGATTTCATCATTCCACTGGAATTTCTTCCGTGGGCCCGCGACACGCTTCCCTCCCTTTTCTTCATCCTCATCATCATCAGAACAAACTCGCTGGTCTTTGTCTTTTTCCTCTTCCAGCATCCTAAAATGGAGACAGAAAATGTGGAAGTGATTGTCCTGCAGGTTCAAGGGGAGGATTAAATGTGTCTGAACAGCACTGGACAGAGGTCTCAATATCAGCAAACTCTGACTTAGGGTGCAAACTGAGCTATGGGCTCAAGGTTAAGAAATCTCCCAATATTTTGTAACAGAGGTGATGGGACTAACCCAGCCTGACTGCTCCCAGGCTGCCACGCTCCTAAGGACACACCTGCACAGGCAAAACCCTTCAGCCAAGCTCTGGTCCTGTCAGTGCTGCTGGAGCTGGCACTGCCACAGATACCACAAGGAGCACGCACAGCTTAATTAGGCCAATCAATGCCCAGCAGCATTTTCAGCCCACTGAACAAAAACAGGTGGCAAACTTCAGGACAGCAGCCTCCAGGCCTGCAGGGAAAAGCTACAGATGGGGAAGGAGCAAACGAGCAGCTTACTTGGCAAACTTGGCCTGAGTATGGGCTTGGCATTCCTCCTGGTACTTGGCCACCTGCTCTGGCATGGCCCTTCCAATGGCTTCCTTCAGCTTCTGCAGAGGCTCCTTCAGTCGGCCACCCTGGGGCGAGCACAGAACTCCCTGAAGCTCCACGTGGCTGGGACACCAAAATCCAGCCCCTACCCAGCCAGGACAGTGCCCCACAGGACACAGCCTGCCTGGGGACAAAGGCCACGCTGTGCCCAGCAGGGCCACCACACACAGGACACAGCCTGCCTGGGGACAAGAGCCACGCTGTGCCCAGCAGGGCCACCACACACACACAGGACACACAGGACACAGCCTGCCTGGGGACAAGGGCCACACTGTACCCAGCAGGGCCACCACACACAGGACACAGCCTGCCTGGGGACAAGAGCCACACTGTGCCCAGCAGGGCCACCACACACACACAGGACACAGCCTGCCTGGGGACAAGAGCCATGCTGTGCCCAGCAGGGCCACCACACACACACAGGACACAGCCTGCCTGGGGACAAGAGCCACACTGTACCCAGCAGGGCCACCACACACACACAGGACACAGCCTGCCTGGGGACAAGAGCCACACTGTGCCCAGCAGGGCCACCACACACACACAGGACACAGCCTGCCTGGGGACAAGAGCCACACTGTGCCCAGCAGGGCCACCACACACACACAGGACACACAGGACACAGCCTGCCTGGGGACAAGGGCCACGCTGTGCCCAGCAGGGCCACCACACACACACAGGACACAGCCTGCCTGGGGACAAGAGCCACACTGTGCCCAGCAGGGCCACCACACACACACAGGACACACAGGACACAGCCTGCCTGGGGACAAGGGCCACGCTGTGCCCAGCAGGGCCACCTGTAGCCACGGTTCCATGCCTGCCATGTTTTGATTTCAGGAAATTCTTTTCCCAAGACAAAACTGGTAAACAAGGTCGTGTTATTGTAAACTAAGATATTTTTCTACATGCTTTCCCAAAGGAGGGACTTTGCTTGATGGTCTCTTCAAGTGACCAATGGGTCCAGGGATCCCCACCTCTGAGGTGGGTGCATTGTGGAAAGGTATCAAATAGGTTTGGAGAATAAACTGAGACTCCTCTGTAGTCACTGCTTGTCACGTTTGGGTTTTCTGAAGTTCTTTCCCAGGGACCTAAACTGGTAAACAAGGTCACACTTTCTAAACTATCCTGTTTTTCACATTTCTCTCCTAAGGAGGGGCTTTGCTTGTTGACCCTCGGTGTGACCAATAATTCAAAGCATCCCACCTCTTAGGTGGGCACATTGTAAAAAGGTATAAAAACAAGTTCTGAGAATCAACCAGCCCTTTTTTTGGAGCATCAGCCTTCTGAAATCACGAGTCCGTGTCTTTCTTTCGTGTCCAACAGCGACAGCCACCACACACACACACACAGACAGACACACAGACACAGACAGACCCACAGACACAGAGAAGCCTGTGCTGGCCACTGGCCTCACCTGCTCGTAGAGGTAGAGCCTGCGGGCTCGCTTCAGCAGCGTGTCCTTGCTGCAGGGGAAGAAGGCAGCCAGGTGAGCGTAGACCCCCGAGCGTACCTGGCTGCTCAGCTCCCGCGTCTGCAGCTCGATGCTGCGGGACAAACACAGCGTCAGAGGGAGGCACTCACTGCCTGGCACGTTCTGGTTTTCTCAATTTCTTTTCCCAGGGATGAAAGCTGGTGAACAAGGGCATGTTTTTCTAAACTAGCTTGTTTTTCACATTTCTCTCCTAAGGAGGGACTTTGCTTGTTGACCCCTTGGTGTGACCAATGGTTTAAAGGATCCCACCTGTTAGGTGGGCACATTGTAGAAAGGTATAAAAATAGGTTTTGAGAATAAACCAGACCCTTTTTGGAGCATCAGCCTTCTGATCAGACTTTGCATCTTTCTTTCGTGTCCAATAATGACATTGGGACAGCCAGTGACCCTCCCAGCAGCCTGGGGGGAGCTGGAGGCAGGGAGAGAGGGACAAAGGACAAGGCAAACTGCGGGAAGGCTGGCTGGGTTCTACAATCAACAGATTTTATCCCATGCTGTGCTCTGAATCTGCCCTGGGAGTAGCTGGAGAAGGAGTGAATGGAAGTCAGCAGTCTCACCTGCCCTGCAGCTCTCCCTTGGAGCTGCAGGCAGGAGGGTCAGGCAAGGAGATGTGAAGTGCACACTGGTTTTGTCAGATGCTGTGGCAGTGGAATTCAGGACAATACAAAGTCAGATTTTATCCCTCAAGTTTTAACTTCCAAGTGAGCAGATGAAAGAGATCAGCATGTGCCAAACCCATCTCCACACTTAAACAGAAATTAGGAGCCTGGCTGTTGAAGCCACCTCTTGGGGTCAGGAAGTGTAAAAAATGCCAAGTGATTCATCATCAACATCATTAATGTCACAGAATGCTTCGTATTGGAAAACACCATAAAGTTCATCTCATCCCAACCCTGCCATGTCCAGGGACACCTCCCACCATCCCAGGCTGCTCCAAGTCCCATCCAGCCTGGCCTTGGGCACTGCCAGGGATCCAGGGGCAGCCACAGCTGCTCTGGGCACCCTGTGCCAGGGCCTGCCCACCCTCCCAGGGAACAATTCCTGCCCAACCTCCCATCCAGCCCTGCCCTCTGGCACTGGGAAGCCATTCCCTGTGTCCTGTCCCTCCAGCCCTTGTCCCCAGTCCCTCTCCAGCTCTCCTGGAGCCCCTTCAGGCCCTGGCAGGGGCTCTGAGCTCTCCCTGGAGCCTTCTCCTCTCCAGGTGAGCACCCCCAGCTCTCCCAGCCTGGCTCCAGAGCAGAGGGGCTCCAGCCCTTGGGGCATCTCCGTGGCCTCCCCTGGACTCTCTCCAGCAGCTCCAGGTGCTGCTGCTGTTGGCCCCAGGGCTGGGGCAGCTCTGCAGGTGGGGTCTCACCTGAGGGGGCAGAGGGGCAGAATTCCCCCCTCCTGCTGCCCACGCTGGGGGCTCAGCCCAGCACAGGGGGGTTTCTGGGGGCTCATGGCTGGGGCAAGTCCAGCTGGGACCCCAAATCCTTCTCCCAGGGCTGCTCTCAGCAAATTCTTCTGCATTCACACCTGGGGCTGCCCTGATCCAAATTGTACAGATCAGTTTAAATCTGCTCTGAATGAGGCTGGAGTGATCAGTTTGACACCAGGCAAGGACTGTTTGTGCAGCCAGCTCTGGAATGCTGGAAGGTGATAATCAGCCCTGGAAATGAGAGGGAAGCAGAGTTCCAAACCTCCCCTTGGCAGTTCCCTGCAAGTGCCCGGATAAACCTTAATGAAATTAAAGCCTGGGTGTCAGTGTTACTGCACTGATCACAAAGCCCTGTGCATTCATCAGTCCTCTCCAGGCTCTGGCAGAAGAATGAAGCCATTATCTGCAGCTGCCTGAGCAACACTGGCACTCTGTAATTTGGGGCCTCAAAACACAGAGCAGGAATGGAATTCCTCCAGATTTCCCAGAGAATCACTTGGACACAGCAGCATTATCCCAGTTATAAACAATTCTACACAGCATGTAAGTTAAGCAGCAAAAACCTTCCTGACATCTCTCACAGGGAGAGATTTACTGGTCTTGCATCAAGCTACACTCACAGGTCAAGTGACCAAATTTAGGCACATAAATATCAGGCACCACCTTGAGAACAGGAGGCCTGGATGCATCCCCTCCATCCTTCTCCCACCTCATCATATTTCAACTGAAAGCCATTTCTAGGAGACTTTCATGTTATTCTGGGCATGTTCTGCCTGGGAGACCCTGCACAAAGACAACCCCGCAATTCCTGCTGAACCTGCTCCTGAATTTACCAAAGATGCTCTGCCCAGTGCTCTCCTTTCCCCCACCTCTCTGCTGGCAGCACTTACTCCAGTATGATGTTGTTGATGTCCTGAGTGAAGAATCTCTGCTTGCCTTCTCCCTCGGCAGCCCTGGCAGCCTGCAAGTCAGGAAACAACAGAAACCATCAGCAGCTCAAGCAACCAGGTGTCTCTGAAACCACCACAGAAGTACTGCCAAACAAGGCACAGTTTTGTCACATCAACTCTGTCCCAGCACAAGGCAAGTGCTGCCCTGCCCTCTCACCCCTCCCCAGCTCAAGTCCAGCCCTGCCTGACCTGGTAACACCAGGTCCTGCACACCTGGTAACCTCCCCAGTCTGGATTCTCCTCTCCAGAGGCACTGGGGTTACCATTCTGGAGTGAAGATTCCTCTGTTTCCTGGGACAACAGAGGTGGCTTGGTGGCTTCCTTGGCAAACTTGCCATGGGGGACAACAACAGCTTCAGGGCATGGTTTTAACTTCTCTGGAGTTGAGGAATATGAGCACAGAGCTTGTCCTTGGACCAGGAAAGCTCATCCTAATCACATCTAAGGAAGGCTGAGGAGATTTATCACCAGGTTTTCTAGATCAGTCTGGAAACTAAGCCAAGACACCAACAGAGAAGAGTCACAGCCACAGGGGATGTGTTATTCCCAGTCAACACCATGGAAACAACAACACAAAAAAAGTCCTGTTCAGGAAGCTTCCTAAGCTATGAGTGCAGCTCACAAAGTGTTGCCCAAAAACATCACACACCCATGAAAAATATGTCCAGCAGGAAAATAATTCCAAGAGATGAATGAGATAGTAGTAAATTGCCAAGAGCTTTCAGATTTTTCTGAGTGGGGATATAAACAAAGCTGGGATTTGGCACAAGGCACCACAATGAGTTAGTGATTCCTTGCAGGGGAAAGGAGACCAGGAGAGGATTTTGAAATCCCATGATTTACCACTCCAAAGTTGAGGCAGGCAAGCAATAAAGTTATGCCCAGAGGGTGAACATTCCTCCCTGCCAGCAGCAGGTGATATCAAAGGAGAAGGCTCAATGCTAAGGAGACAGGAAAATTACTCAGGAAGGAGAGGGTTAAAGCCAAAGCAGTTCAAGTAGTAGAGGAAATGCCTGGAGGCTCCACTTAACTCAGGAGATGCTCCCACCTCTGGGATGAGGAGACTTGGCTCTCAAGCAGAAGCACAGCACCTCCTCATTCCCACCTGAGTTCATGTCCCAAAGTCCTAACTGACCCAGAGGTTTCAGTTTGTCTCTTGACATCCACAATCCAGCAACAGGAGACACAGCAGCAGGGAAATCGAAGCAGGAAAACCAGTGGGGACTCTGCTATTAAACTGTTTCACTACACCATAACCATTAACCTATATGAGACTGTGGAACTTCCAAAATAACCTCCTTTAACTCAGCTAGAATCAGAAACAGCTATTTGGGTGCTTTCTGAAACACAAACATCCACCAAGAGCCCGTTATTTTTATCAGCTGTGGCAAGACTTGCTCCAGTCCCTCCCATCTGCTCACCCCCACTGCACAACTCAGCAGAACAGCTCTCTAAGAGCAGCTTATCTTTAGCAACAGGAGTTACTCAGCATCTCTTACTTAACTAAGAGGTGCTCTAGACTGAAGTGTCCCAGGAGGCAGAGCCACCACAGAGCTCCAAGTGCACGTTTATGACTTAAAATCAATGTTTAAAAATCACACCAGCAGCAGGAACAAAACCTCCCAGCCAGCACTTGGTGACAGGCTGACAGGGCAGGAGGGGATCCCTGACCAGCACCCAATGTTCTCCTTCTCCAAAGCAGCCTGGAGCTTCCCAAAGCACCACCTCATTCTGGAGAAGGTGGGTGAGCCCCCCAGGAGTCCAGCTGCAGGAGGAAACACACAGGATCATCCTTCTAGACATTAATATATTCCACTCCCTAAATGGCACCCCAACAACGAGATGGTAAAAGTGGTTAAAGGACACAAATTGGTGCAGCTCCAGTGGTACTCAAGCTTCAGCAAAGGATCTGCCTGTGACATGGAAATGGTTCTAACAAATCCTCAAGCCCCATCTACAGGGCTTTCCAGGCCTTGTCCCAGTGTGGAACTGTGGCAAAGCTTTCCATATTTCCCACTAAAAATATTTTGGTGGGATTCTGCAGGAATGCACCCCCACACCCGAGCAGGTGCTTCTGTATAAAGAGAAAAGTTCAGGTTTACCTTTGAACAGGTAAGGAAGTTAAACTAGAACCTTCCACAGCCTTCTCACTGTAACTGGCCCAGTGCCAGCACAGGAGCACTGACTGGGCTTTAGGGGTGTACCCCAACTTCATTGGGCAGGGTGCCAAATAAAACCTAGACCATTGAGTACTAAAAGCACAGAGGGGCTCAAAGGCTTTTTTTTTTTGTATTGCCTCAGCCAGTGTCAGAGTGTTCTCTACACCATGTTCAACTTCTATTTCTTTGTTTGATGATGTTTATTGTTTTTGCCACTATTAAAACCTTTTGTTTTACAAAGCATGTCCCAGAGAAGTTGTCTCACTGTTATTAAGCCACTCTAAGACAACCCACGGACTTGATAAATCTTCCTGTAGCTTATTTCATTCTGGCCACGTGCAAGATTTTATCACTGCACCCTCTTATCTTACACACAGGACACTGTGCACCCCTTCACTGTCCTGAGCAGCACAGAACATTAAAAATATTATGGTGGGATTTGTCCTCATCATGGTTTAACCCCAGCCTGGAACTCAGCCCCCAGGATTGCTTGCTCCCTCATCCAGGTGGGATGAGGCAGGAAATCACAAGGGTGAAAATGAGAAAAACTCATGGGCTGACATAAGGCAGTGTAACAGGGAAAGCAAAAGCCATAGAAGCAAAGCCAAACAAGAATTCATTCCCCACTTCCCATGCACAGGCAGGTGCTCAGCCCTCCCCAGGACAGCAGGGCTCCATCACACCTAAAGTGTTCCTTGGGAAAGCAAATGCCATCACTCCAAACATCCCCCTCCTCTTTCCTCTTCCCCCAGCTTTATATGCTGAGCATGACCCCTCCATGGTCTGGGATATCCCTGTTGGGATCAGCTGGCCTGGCTGTGTCCCCTCCCAGCTCCTCGTGCCCCCCAGGCCCCTTGTTGGCAGTGTGGGGTGAGCAGCAAAGGCCTTGGCACTGGGTGAGCACTCCCTGCTCAGCAGTAACAAAAACATCCCTGGGCTATCACAGCACAATCCAGAACAGCCCCAAAACAGCCAGTGTGGGGAAAACTACCTCTATCCCAACCCAAACCAGCCCTCCAGCCTCAGTAATTCACATTTCACTTCGTTCATGTCAAACTGACTCTGGAAATTACTTTTTGCCTCAGGCCCACACTTTGCCAGGAGGGGTGAAGAAGGAATCCTGACCAGGTGTGATCTCCAGTGTTACACTCAGTAGCACAAGGTCCAGCACCTGGACACCACCTGACATCTGGGCCCTCAAGAGAACAACTTAAAGGAAACCAGGTGACACAAAGGTGTGACCCCAGTGGATCTGAGAGCCTCCCCTGTCACAGTCAATATGCAGCAGCCGACATGGACACTGCACTCAGGGTGCTTCCTTAGAATCATCAGAAAGCTTCGAGCATCAGCACCTTGATATTCAAAAAGTCTCCCATACCTTTTCTCTGTATATCCCAAGAGCAGCTCCACACAGCTCTGGCTCTGTCTCTCCTTCACTTCCAGCTTGCTCCTTCCTGTCCTGGCATGGCTGCCTAACCCTGTCTGTCCCACCTACAGCAGCTCACCTTTGCTGTCCCTTGCACAACCTCCTATCCCTTTCTCCTCACAGCACAACCAGCAGACTCCAACTGACTCTTCCCAGCTCACTCACTCTTTATCACACCCATGGCTGTGAGGGCAAGGCTGTTTCTACTCCAGGATAATTAACACAGGTCTAAGATATCAGGAGGGAGACTGCCCTCAGCAGCATCTCCTTTTGTCTCCCCACACTCCCCCTCTGAGCTGTACCCTATCCCTGGTTGCTGCCACACCCACCCAGCAGAGCCAGGCCCCTCCAGCCCCCACGCCCAGCCCCAGGAGCTGCTGTACCTGAGCCAGCTCCTTGATTCGTTTCTCCAGGGGGGCTGGCAGCCCCTCGGGGAGGGACGGCGGCTGCTTGAACTCCTGCTCCAGGGCCGTGCCCGCGGGGTCGCTGCCGTCCTCGGCCTCGGGCAGGGGGCTGCCCTCGGGGGACTCGCTCAGCAGCCGCTCCAGCTCCAGCTCGCTCAGCGAGTCCATGGCAGTGGCTGCCTGCAGCAGGTCGCTGTCACTGGCGTGGCCAAAGAGGGACAGCAGAGGATCAGCCATGGCCTCGGCCTCCCTGGGGCCGGCGGGATCTGCTGGGGAAGGAGCCACCGCTTTCTGCTCCTCGTCTTTCTTCTTCTGAGCGTCCTTCTCCTTCTGGAACTTCTTCAGCATCTCCTTGACGCTGAGAGCTCCGGAGTATTTCTTCTTCTTCTTCTCCTTGCTGGCGTTTAATGCTGTGAAGCTGCGAGCAAAGCGTAGAGGGGGAAAGGGAACTGAACACAAGATCAAGGAGCAGGGAGGGTCCCTTTGCCCCCCAGTTCACTTCAGGCACAACTCCCTGGAAAGTCTCAGCCCCTTAACCAATTACACCAGAAAAAGTATTTCACAGCTTCTAAATGTCTTAAGGTTCTGGCTGCTCAGCTCAGAGAAGGCTGTCCTGACTCACTGCAGAGAGGTTCTGGGGCTTAAACCACCTCCACAGAGCTCTGCTTTTGTTTAGCTACATGATATTACTGTTATTCCAGCAAGGAGGGTTGGGAAATGCACAGTTAGTACAGAGGAACTGAGGCAGGACAGAGTCAGTGTGAAGTTTTCTGCTGTGTTAAAACCAGGACAAACAAATTCCTTTCCTTGCTCACTTTCAAGGAATCACACACTGATGATACCACGCCAGAGACAGGGGTTGCTGTTGCCCAAAAGCAGATCCACGCAGGAAAAAATAAATTACAAAGAATAGTTAAAGGAAGAAGGAAAAAACTTAGGAGGGAAATACAGGAAATCAACAGATATAGATACTGAAAGAGACAGGTCAGGCAGAGCAAAGCAAGGCCAGGACTACAGTACAAGATGACTCAGAACAAAAAGAAAAACCACTCCATTTTACAGCCCAAAAGCCATAAAAGAGCTGAGCACTCATCCAAGAAATACTTTGGGCAGGAGTACAAAGGACTGCCCAGAAAGAGCAGTAACACAGCCTGCCTTGTAACCTCTCCCTCCCTGCCAGCCTGACACTCACACAGCCCCAGCCCTCCCCACCTGCCTTTCCTCCCACAGCTCCATCCCAACAGTTGTTATCTCTACTCTCCATATCTGTTCCCACTGTCAGTGCCTAAACAGAGCTCCAAAAATGCCACTCCTGCAGCCAGCTGTGCCTCTGTTTGCTGCTGTGGAGCTGTGCTCCTGCCCTGATCACCCCCTGCCTTCCTTTCCCACTTTGGAAGCAACAGGGGTTTCCCTGCTGGTGTCTGCAATGTGCACTGGAGCCACCCCACACTGCACCAGGTTCCCACTGCAGCCACCTGGAACAAGGTGCTGAGCAGCAAGAATTCCCTCCTCCCCTCCTTACCCAGCTTTTGGGAACTTGGACTTCTTTGATTTCTTTTCCTTGTCGTAAGAATCATCCTTCTTCTTCTTCTTTATTTTTTCACCCCCATCTTTCAACTTCCGCTTCTGCAGAGGGTTAAAAACGAGTCACAACCAGAGCTTCCCACATCACCAGCACCTCCAGAGCCATTTTGGGACCTCTCCCAGGAATGTGAAAACACAGGATTCATTAACCCAACCCCCTACATGCTTCCCCACAGTTCTGGCAATGTTGCCTTCAGCATTTGACAGCATCCCCACAATGCTGTGACTTCCAGGGTGACAGGGAGCTGCTGTCACCTCTGCTCTGGAAACCAGGTAACCCCACCAGAGTCTTAGCCATGCCAGACATGCTTCGTTCTACTAAGAAATTCTAGGATCCAATGGGATTTCAAGTGCTTATCCCTACTCTGTGCACACCAAGTCACGAATCTCTGGATGTTCAGACACGTTCATGCAGCAAGCTCTGAGCTGTAACACAGGGAATAATTGAGAAAGCTGCCTTGCTGACCTTGGGACACTTCTTCTTCTTCTCTTTGACATAGTCATCCTCAGACTCGGAGGCCTGGCGGAACTGCAGCGTTCCTGAGTTGATGTAAAACCCTCCGTACTTGGTAGTGAGAGAGGCAGGAACCAGCTCATCGTACTGCAAATAACAGAGAACAGTTCATTGGCAGCTTGCTTTCCTCATCCCATAGCTCAGCTGCTTGGAAGATGCAGTGGGATTCATGGAATCACAAAACATGCTGAGTTGGAAGGGACCCATCAGGATTGAGTCCAGCTCCTGGCCCTGCACAGACACCCCAACTATCCCAACCTGTGCCTGAGAGCACTGTCCAAATGCCTCTTGAGCTCACACCAGCTCAAGGTGTTGTGGCTCCTTCCCTGAGAAAGCTGTTCCAGTGCCTGAGCATGCCCTGGGGCAAGAACCTTTTCCTGATACCCCACCTAAAGCTCCCTGACTCAGCTCCAGCCATTTCCTCAAGTCCTATCCCTGGCCACGAGATCGTGCTGCCCCAAGAACACACTGGAATGCCTACCAGCATCTCCTGCCATGCAGCTGCCCCAGGAGCTCTCATTCCCTGGCCCTGGCACCCTCCTGGCTCACTCCCAGTGCAGGTTCAGCCTCCCAGGCAGCCACCTTTAGCCATTCTGCCAGCCCCAGCACTCACAGCTTCCGAGTTGTCGATGAAGGAGTCGGACTCATCATAGCCATACCCCATATCAATCAAATCCTGAATCCGGTCCTTCCTGCGCCTCTTGCCACCCTGAACAAGGAAACATGGACACTGTCATCACTTTTCTTTCCCAGCACCACAGAGATAACCTGACACAGGACAGCAACACTGGCTCCAGGACAGAAAAGCTACAGCAGAACCAAACCAGGGCCGGCTCCCATCACACTGTACCTCGCAGGGTGTGGTAAATCCAGGTTTAAGCCTTGTCATACAGAAACAAAACAGTGCAGCCAAATGAAAAACTGCCAGCCAGACTCCACACTCAACTGGGTCTGCATCCCTCCAACATTCCTGCCAGGGATCTCTTCCACAGGGCTTGCTCTTCCCTAAGTGCTCCAGTGGGTACAGACATCAAGGACACACAGAGTGCATCAGGGTGACCCACGGGCCAAATCTGTATCACAGAACAACACTCAGCTTGCTACCCCAAAGTGCCAAAGGGTACAAAAACCAGAGTGGTTTTATTGCCAACCACAGAAATAATGCAGAGGGAAGAACAGAGAGGAACAGGTAGGACAGATCCACGCAGCAGTGTCCTGAGGGCAGTGGACTCATCACAGCCCCACGCTCAGAGACTTGGCACATCCCATCCTGCCACAGCAACAGGGCCTAGAAATTAATTTTTGCTTAAGGAAATTCAGTTTTATCAATCACAGTAAGTAATTTGCTGCTCACTTTCGTTCATGTCATTCGCTTTAATCACAGTCATCTGATTTAAGAATGAATCTGAACTATTTTTGCAGCCCTGAGACAGAAAAAGAACACAAAAACCAGCATGTGGCAGCCAGGATAAAGGACTGGGGGAGAACAGGAACTCAAGAGCCAGTGAGCATTAAAAGCACTGCCTGAGAGCTGAACAGCACTGCCCAGCCCAAAGAATGACACCATTTAAAGAATAAAATATGAACACTTACATATTTTTCTTCAAACTTCCTAGCAAGAGCCTCCACTTTATGCCTTTCCTTTTCCTCATCATTGAAGGGATCAGCCAGGTCTTTCTTCTGTAGAAACAAAAGGGGTAAAACCATGACACTCCTGTCACACTGCCACCAAAACCCCACGAATTAAACCCATCCTGAGTGGAGCAGCTGGGCAGAGGTTCAGATAAATCAACCTTTAGGACAGTGTGGATCAACATCTTCATCAGTGACGTGGACACGTCTGGAGATGCCAGCCAGCTGTGTGGTGTGGTGTGGTGTGGTGTGGTGGACACACCTGAGGGATGGGAGGCCATCCAGAGGGACCTGGACAGGCTGAGGAGCTGGGATCATGGGAACCTCACGAGGTTCAACAAAGCCCAGTGCTGCTTTTGCACCTGGAACCCACGGGATCAATTCGGGCTGGGAGATGAAGGGGTCTGGAGCAGCCCTGGGAGAAGGATTTGGGGTCCCAGCTGGACTTGCCCCAGCCATGAGCCCCCAGAAACCCCCCTGTGCTGGGCTGAGCCCCCAGCCTGGGCAGCAGGAGGGGGGGATTCTGCCCCCTCAGGTGAGACCCCACCTGCAGAGCTGCCCCAGCCCTGGGGCCAACAGCAGCAGCACCTGGAGCTGCTGGAGAGAGTCCAGGGGAGGCCACGGAGATGCCCCAAGGGCTGGAGCCCCTCTGCTCTGCAGCCAGGCTGGGAGAGCTGGGGGTGCTCACCTGGAGAGGAGAAGGCTCCAGGGAGAGCTCAGAGCCCCTGCCAGGGCCTGAAGGGGCTCCAGGAGAGCTGGAGAGGGACTGGGGACAAGGGCTGGAGGGACAGGACACAGGGAATGGCTTCCCAGTGCCAGAGGGCAGGGCTGGCTGGGAGATTGGGCAGGAATTGTTCCCTGGGAGGGTGGGCAGGCCCTGGCACAGGGTGCCCAGAGCAGCTGTGGCTGCCCCTGGATCCCTGGCAGTGCCCAAGGCCAGGCTGGGCAGGGTTTGGAGCAGCCTGGGATGGTGGGAGATGTCCCTGCCCATGGCAGGGGCTGGAACAAGATGAGCTTTAAGGCCCCTGTCAAGCCAAACTGTGCTGGGATTCTGAGAGTGTCTCTGTGGTTTGGGTGCTCTCCCAGCTGGTTTTGTACCTGCCTCTGCTTCTCCCAATCCCCCCCAAATTAAGTGGCATAAAACATCAACTGACTGCAAACAGTAAAAGAAACAGAATCCAGGAAGTTTCTTCTCACAGACAAGCACTCCCAACTCAAAGTTTAGATGCAACAGGAGTTTCCATTCACGTCTCCTTTGGTGCTCTTTGGAAAACAGCTCCTTATCACTGCCAGCTGCCCAGGTACCAAAACTCACTTTAGATCCAGCCATTCCAAACTAAACCAGCATCACATCCCACCAGCACAACACTCTCCCCACACCAAATTCCAGCCAGGGCAAAGGAGTGGTGTGGCCTGACAAGAAGGCCAGGCTGTGTGTGTCAGTCCTGCCTGCAGGATGCTCACAGCAAACACAGAGCCAGTCCTCAAAACAGCAATGCTGAGACATCAGCTCATGGCACTCGCTTTAACCAGACTCATCTGATTTCAGAACGAATCTGAACTATTTTTGCAGCCCTGAGACAGAGAAAGAACACAAAAAAACCAGCATGTGGCAGCCAGGATAATGGCCTGGGGGAGAACAGGCACTCAAGAGCCAGTGAGCATTAAAAGCACTGCCTGAGAGCTGAACAGCACTTCGAGACCTACAACACAGGCCCCCACAGGCCCCCAGGGACACTCACCTTGTCACCTGAAGAGCTCCCTTTTACTTTCCCCCGACAGCTCTTGAGGAGATCTGGGTAGAAGAACTCGGGGCAGCGTTTGTGGTCGGGCTCGAAGAGGGTCAGGGTGATGCGCACGGCCGTGGCCGCCGGCTCCGCCTCCGCCGGCTGCTCCCCCTCCTCCTTGCGGGACCTCTTGAGGAAGCTGCTGCTCAGGGGCCCGTGCAGAGTGGTGAACGAAACCCGGTGGGGCTCTGTCATGGCTATGGCCAGCCCTTACCAGGCCTCACGGCATCGTTCTCGCTGCATTAGGAAAGCTCTGTCGGGCTGCGCTGCTGGATTCCTCCAAGGGTAACTGAGTGCTTTGCTTTTGGAGTTTTCTCGGGAAGTGCCAAAGGGCCCTGCTGCTAGGGCTTGCTGCAATCATTAGAGAGAAGAAAGAAAGAAAGAAGTCAATCCTGGGATCAGTCTTGCCTCCAAACATTGGAAGTTCCCTGCTTTCCCTCCAGTCCATTGCAGGTCTCTCTCCTCACACCACACCGCTCCATTTGTAAGGGCTGAAGGAAATCCAGCTGCCGGGGAAACAAAACGAGCCCGCCAGACTCACTTAGACGCGGCCCAGGAGCCCTGGACACAAACACCGGGCTAAGCTGCACCTCCCGGGCCGGGGCTGCTCCTCCCGGGCCGGGGCTGCACCTCCCGGGCCGGGGCTGCACCCTGGGGCCGGGGCTGCACCTCCTGGGCCGGGACTCCACCTCCCGGGGCCGGGGCTACATCCCGGCGCCGAGGTTGCACCTCCCGGGCTGGGACTGCACCTCCCGGGGCCGGGGCTGCGGTCCGGCCGCCTGATCTCCCGCAGCACGGAGGCCCGGACACCTCTGTCCCTGGGACAGCGGACCCTGTGGGGGCTGAGCGGGGCCCAGGGCTGAGCGGGACTCGGGGGCTGAGCGGGGCCCAGGGCTGCTCGGGGCCCGGAGTGGCAGCGCCGCCGGAGGCAGCGGGGCTGAGGGGAGGCCCGAGGCCGCGGTGCCGGTGCCGCCGGGCCCGCCCGCCCTCACTCACCGCCGGCGGGACGCAGCCGCAGCCGCCGCCGCCGCCGCCGCCGCCGCCGCCGCCGCCGCCGCTCCGGGCCCGCTCCGGCCCCGCGCCCGCGTCACGTGGGCGGTGCTGCCCTCGCGCCCGGCCGCGCGCGCCACGGCCAATCAGCGACAGCTCCAGCGGCCACGCCTCGCACCGCGGCCAATCGGCGACCGCTGCCGCGGCCACACCTCGCGGGAACGGCTCGCGGACGGCTGCCCCTCACCACGTGATCGAGGCGGGCCAATCCCCGTCGCCGGCACCGCCCCGTCCCGGCGGCCCGCGCGCGGTGGCGGGAGGGGCGGCAAGATGGCGGCGGCCCCTGAGGGAGCGGCGGAGGCCCTGCGGGGAGCTCTCGGAGAGGCTGCCCGCGTCCTCTTCACTCACCGAACGGTGTCGTGAAGCCTCCAGGAAGCTGCGCTCGTTCTGCCCCTGCTGTCCCTTAAACAAGCTCAGGTTTCTTACATAGAATGAAATGCAACTTAGGGAATGTGCGTAACGATAAGGCGCAACAGAGTGATCTAATATATCTAAACAGTGGCTCGTGTGGGTGAGGCGGCTGGCCTGTGCTGGAAGACCTTGGCTGGAGATGACAAACTCCCAGCAGACGCTGAAAACACGGTGGGATCCATCCCAGGGCACTGGCAGGGCTGACCGGTGGCATCGTGGGACCTCTCCGTTACTTTTCAGAGTTTGAGGAGCCTGGACAGGTCTCTGTTGAGTGTCAGGTGATAAATATCCCAGTTCTCAAGGAGACTTAAGGAAGAAGACCCTGCATCCTACAAGCCTGTCAGTGCCACTTCAGTGTCTGTTAAAATCCTGGAGGTTATTTAGGGAGTTGCTGAAAAACCCTTGAGAGACAACGCAGTCAGCAGCCACAGCCAGTGTGGGTTCACAGGGGGAAGGCCCTGCTTCATCTGCTTCATTCCCACTGGTGAGAAGCTCAGGCAGGGATTCCCCAGAGTCACAGAATGGTTCAGGCTGGAAGGGACTGCAGTGGCTCACCTGGCCCCACCTGCCTGCTCAGGGCTGTGTCCAGACAGTTCTGAAACACCTGCAGTAACAGGAGGCACCCAGGGCTGAGAGCCCCTCTCAGCTGGGGCTGAACGGTTGAACAGCCCCAGCTCCCTCAGCTTTTCCTCACAAGGAGATGCTCCAGTCCCTTCAGCATCCTCACAGCCTCCAGCAGACCTGCTCCAGGAGCTCTGTGTCCCTCCTGTCCTGACACAGCATTCCAGAGGTGCCTCCCAGGCTGAGCAGAAGGGCAGGATCCCCTCCCTCCCTCCCTCCCACCCCCCAGGAGCCCCCACTTTGGCCCCAAAGCTGCTCAGGAACAGTCAGTGTCACCCTCTTCTGCACAGAGCTGCAGCCCCAGCCCAGGCTGATGCCTGGGGTTGTTCCTCCCTAGGTGCAGGACCCTGCTCTGGCCCGTGCTGGATTCCAGAAGTTTCCTCTCTGCCTCCCTCCTACTGTCAAGGTCCCTCTGAAAGGCCACACAACCCTCTGAGGTATCAGCCACTCCTCCCAGCTGTGTGTTGACCAAGGGAAGACACGAGATGTGGTGGTTTGGGGTTTTAGCAAAGCTGCTGACACCATCTTTTGGACAAACTGTTCCTCACCCAGCTCCACCAGCTCCCCTTTGCCTGGGTGAGCAGGCAGAGCCAGGCCAGGCTGACTCTGGGCTCACACCAGTGGGGTTGGCAGGGCTCTACTCAAGGGCTGGTGCTCTTGAATGGTTTTATAGAAGATCCAGAGGCAGGAATTTAACACACATGAAGCAGGTTTGCCAACAGCAGTGAACTGCCAGGGGCTGTGGGCAGTTCCTTACAGGGAGCTGGGCACTCACAGCCTGTGGGGAAGGCTGGACTCTGCACCTGGGGCAGGGCTGTACACACAGCTGGGGGATCAGGGGCTGCAGAGCAGCCCAGCAAACAGACCTGGGGGGTGATGGCAACTTCCACAGGAGCCAGCAGTGGCAGCCAACAGAGCCAGCTCTGTCCTGGGGTGCAGCTGGGCTGAGGGAGGGGATTGTCCTGCTCTGCACTGGGACTGGAGCTCTGTGTTCCCACTCACAGTGCTGGGAAAAATATGGGGAGAACAGGTCAAAGCCATTTCCCACCCCATAACATTTTTAACCCTCTTTCATTTTCAAATACTCCAAGTTTGTGTTTGGCTGACAGCACCAGCTCAGAGCCAGCTCCTTAGCAAATGTCCTGCTCAAAATCCAGGGAAAAGTCTCAGGAGCAGAACCCAGGGTCTAACATGGGGTTGGCATCCAGCCAAGAGGATGGTGCAGGACTCTTCCAGTGGTGCCCAGCAACAGGAGAACAATGACCAGAAACTAAACTAAAACACAAGAAATCCACCCTCACAATGAGGAAGAATTTCTTTATACTGAGGGTGAGAAAGCACAGGAGCCCAGGGACAGCCTGAAGTCTCCTACTTTGGGGACATTCCAAACCCACCTGGACACATTCCTGTGACAGCTGCTCCACGTGACCCTGCTCTGACAGGGTCTGAATGAGCTCCAGAGGTCCTTTCCAACCCCAACTATCCTGGCATTTTGTGAGTCCTGCAGAAGCACAGACCCTGCTGGTTCTGCTGCCACAAGTGTGTGGTGCTGCTGCAGCAGCTGCCTCCACTGAACATCACCCCAGGCACTGGGTTGGTGGGAAGAGCCCTGGGCAGAGACAAGGGCACCTCTGCTGCCTTCACCTCCTCCAGCTCTGACACACAACTGCTGCAGCCAAAACCTCCCCTCCAGCCTGCTGCCCAGGCTCTTTCTGACAAGCTCCTGCCTCCAAGGGCCCCAAGAGGAACAACAGACAGCTTCTACTTTTATTATTACAGTTTAACACAGTCTTGGACAGAGGAGAAGCAGCAGGAACCAACATGCAAAGCAATTCAAAGTCCCCAGGGGCTCGAGGAAGACCAGCCCAGCTCAGCTCTGTCCCTGCTCCCAGCAGTGTCTCTGGGGGCCCTTTCCCTCCAGCTGCTGCTCCCTCGTGCCCCAGAGCAGGACGAGGTCGTGGCAGACACCAAACCTACACACACAGAGAGGAGAGGAGAGGCCTGGGATTGTCTCCATCAGTCAGGTCTGTTACCTGACTGGAGTTCAGTGGGCTTTGGAACCAGGGGAGCATCTTAAACCTGGTCTGTGTGGACAGGGAGGAGAGGGATGCTTCAGGATAAGGCAAGGACAGGAGAAGCAGCTCAGGTATTTGGGCAGAGTTTTCCTGTGTCAGACAGAGCTGGCAGCTCTTGGTGCCAACAGCTCTTCTCAATGCATCTGTTAAACAGCAAGTGTGGCCTTCCTCCCACTCACTTCATGCCTTGGTCTTCACCAGCATCTCCTCCTGCAGCCCTGGTGCAGCCAGACTCCAAACTGAGCCAAGTGGACAAGTTCCAGGAACAAACAGGATCTGTCAGGTATTTAGAGCTGGACACAGGTGCCTGGAGAAGGCCCCAAGGCAGGAGGAGGCTTGGCTGAGGCAGCTGGACAGCCCCACTCACTGGAGCCCTGTGAGCCCCACCACCCTGGGGCAGCAAGGAGCAGGAGTGGGGGTGACTTTGCTCCTCAAGCTTCCCTCATTCCCCAGCACCTACAAGGCTGAGGACCCAGAGGGACAGGCTTTTAGGGCACAGGTCAGACCCATCCTGCACACAGGAAGGCCCTGGGGACCTTGTCCCCTTGGTGTAACCATGTCCCTGTTCCATGGCAGGATTCCATGTCCTGTGCCCCAGTGAGGCTGCACAGGGAGCTCAGACACAGCACAGCTCTGAGGAGCTGGGTGGCCCAGGGACAGCTCACAGGTGGTGTCCAGCCCAGTACAAACTGGTTTCCAGACACCCTAGAGCAGGAAAGCTCCACTGCAAGCTCTCAGGGGGACAAGGAAGATCTTGGGATCTGCCAGAGCTCAGTGCCAGGACTCCACAGCCTGTGCTGTGCATAAGAGAACCAAATACTCCCCTAAACAAATCCTTCCTGAGCTCCAGATCCACAAATCCTTCCCTGCCTCCCTCTCCCCCTTCTATTCCTGTGGCTGCCCAGTGCTGCTGCTCCCCATCAGTGCCCACAGAGGGAGGGACAGTCTGGTGCCAGGCTGGCTCAGGGCCATGCAGCCCCAGAGAACCAGAGCAGACCTGGAGGAGCTGCCTCCCACTCCCAGCAGGCACAGCCCAGGAAACAGAGCCTGAGGAATTGTGTGTTTAACAGCATTTGGAAAATCTTCCTTCCACAGACTCCCTCATCACATCTGAAACTGGGTGAGCCTGTGCCAGCTCCCACCAAGGGAGAGAGAATTGTCCCATCCTTCATTCCTTGTCTTGGAATCAACTCCAAAATGACAATTTGCTCCTTTGTCCCACAGCAGCCCAATTCTTTAAAATCCTTTGGTGAAAAGCCTCCTAGAAATGCAGGTAAATTGTCAAGCCCATCACCTTGTGACCAGCACCTCCCAGCAGCAAGGAAAATGCATTCTCCTGCTCCAGGCAGGGATGAGAACACCCAGGAACGGGCCAAGAGCCCAAATTTTACTTCAGTCAATCAGTTTAAGCTACTTGGGATTTAAGATGCTGCAGCAAACAGAGCAACTATACCAACTACCTACTAGAGCAGAGAGAGAAATAAAGCAGCAGCTCCCCTTGGCAGGAGCTGAACCACAGAGTTCCACACACAGCCCAGCTCCCCAGGATCCCACAGGCAGAAGAGGAATCCCACAGAGGCTCTGCAGCCAGCCCCAGCAGCTGCCAGGGAATGGATGGAAATGTCCTGTGTTCCCAGCAGGGAGGTGAGCTTCCCTTGGGATGGCTCCTCACTCGTAGATCCAGTGAGCAGCTGTGTCCTCCCAGCAGGGCAGCTCCTCTGGGCGGAACCAGAGCGAGATCTCCTGCTGGGCACTCTCCACCGAGTCACTGCCGTGGATCACGTTCCTGTGGGCAGGAGAAAGGGAGCAGCTCCAGCCAAGCTCAGACAGGTGGGACAGGGGGATGCTGCAGCCTGGAAAATTCCCCCTTGACCAATTTAATTAAAACAATGAAGCCAGTCTTGTCCCACGGTATCCCTCATCCTTCCAGCAGGACCAGTTCCCAGCACTCCCTCCTCCTGTGCTAAGGAACCATTTGTTTGCTACAGAAGGAGCTGAAAGTGGCTGTAGCTCTGGGAGTTGCATTTTTATGCCAGTGATTCCAGCTGTGCCTCCAAATTTTCCCCCTTCCATCAAAGTAAGTTTGGTATCAGACACCAGGACACAGAGATCTAAGCCAGGATGGCTCAGTAAGAGCTGTGTCTGCCACAGGTCAGGCTGGGGCCACCCAAGGTCACCACCCATGGATATTCACCTGCTCCCATGAAAGGACTGAGTGGGAGCCTCCCTTCCTCTCTCTCCACAGCCTGACAGTCCTGATTACCAGAGGAAAACAGGCAAACCCCACCTGCTTTCAACAGAGGACTCAGGAGGCAGGAAAAACACAACCCAGGCTCTTCCTCCTACTAAAGCCAACCCTGGGAGGCAGAGCTCAGCTCTGGTCCGAGCACAAAAAGGAGAATTTCTGCTCTGGGAGTGCAGACTCCTGTGGCTCAGGCAGGCCTGGCACAGGGATGCCTGGACAGGATGCCCTGAAACACTGAGGGGAGAAGAAGTCAAAGCTCTCACTTGCTGACTTCAACACAGAAGTCTCCTCGGATGGTGCCGGGCCTGGATTCAGCTGGATTGGTCTCCCCGATCATGGTGCGAACTGTCTTCACCACATCCAGGCCCTGCCAGACCTGTGGGAGAGCAAAGCCAGGATCAGCCTCCCCTGCTGCCCCAGCAGCTCACATCTGCCCTCTGAATTCCCCACCGGATCCACCCGGGTGAGAGACAGGAAAGGGTCTCTCCAAATTATGCTTCCAAAGTTGATTTTGGAAAATAATCCCAACATCAAATAATCAAATAATCCCAAAATTGTCTGTGGATTTCTCCCCATCCCTGGAAGTGCTCAAGGCCAGGCTGGATGGGGCTTGGTGCAACCTTGGTCTAGTGGACAATGTCCCTGCCCATGGCAGGGGGTGGAACAAAGCCTTTAAATTCCCTTCCCACCCAAACTATCCCACGATTTAATTTACAACAGAAACCATCCCTGCACTTCAGTACAGCTTCAAGAGACCTTCTGAGGGGAGATACCACTGTGCCAACAGGCACTGCTGCTCACACCTTGCACTTTGTGCCCGTTCCTTGCTCCAGGGGCAGCACTCACCATGGCCACGATGGGCCCGGAGCTCATGTACTTCACCAGGCGGCCGTAGAAGGGACGGTCCCGCAGGGCCACGTAGTGCTCCTTCAGCAGCTCCTCCGAGGCCTGCACAGAGCAGACAGGGCTTAGTCTGCTCCCACACGGGGGCATCTGAGCAAGGGCTGCGCCTCAGGGATGCAGGAAATTAAACAGAATTGAGCTCTTGCACAGATGCTCAATTCCAGGAGTGAAACAGCAGGAGCCTGACACAGACAGGAGTTCTCAGCTGCCAGCTTACAGTGCCAGCCCTGGAGAACGGGCACAGCCAAGGGCACACATGCTCCCCACAGCTGGAATCACCCCTCCCCGTGCCAGCTCTCCCCTGAGCCGCCAGGATTTGGTGCTGCGATGACACCAGCAGGCTGTACAGGCAGGACAGGCAGAACCCCCAGCACAGCTGGGCCTTGGGGGGCTGCGGGGGCTCCTCGGCTCCAGGTGAGACACTAATTTTGAAGACTAAAAAACTAAGGTTATATTGCTGATTTAGCTGGGAAAAAAGAAGCTTTGCTGAAATCAGTTAAAATTCGGAGGATGGTAAAGAGAGACCGGATTTTAGATGAGCTATCCTGGAGCTAATAACTCATTGCCTGTCAAGTTTCTGTTTGTGTAAGCTGGGCTTGTAACGAAAAACAAAGAAATTCATCAACAGACCCCAAAAACACAAGGTGATTGTAAATTCTCTATCTCCAGAAACAGGCCTGGGAACAGGAAAACTATAGGTTTGACCAAGGAGTCATTTGTCACGTATGCATCGAAAGGGTGAAAGTTTAGAACGAGGAAGACCAGTTTGACTTCCTCCTTTTGGTGACCACTCCCCACATAAGACCCCCAACCCATTTCAAAGAACAAACTACCCATGCTTAATAGCCTTTTTGTCAATTAGCATACGAAGCGGAGAAGAGGAGGTGACAGGAGCATGAATATGCATTTGTGTTTTGTGTATTCAACACTTTTGTGGATAAAAGGCTTTGTAATTAATTACCTGTGATCTTTGCAGTTCGTATTGGGGAGCTATCCTTCTAACTTAACCGTTAGAGAGTCTTCTGTCCGTCACAGTTGGGTATCGGTATTAGATATCGATATTCATATTTTAATAAATGACAGGCCCGGCCGCTCACCTGCAGCAGCTTCATCCCCACCAGCTGCAGCCCCTTCCTCTCGAAGCGCCGGATGATCTCCCCGACCAGGCGCCGCTGCACCCCGTCCGGTTTGATGGCCACGAAGGTTCGTTCATTGACCCCGCCGAAGGCTGCAGGGAGAGGGCAGAGGTCTGAGGGGGGAAAGGAGACTCCTCCGGGCCTTCAGCCAGGCGGGCACAGGGGGGTCGCAGGTCCCCAGCCCTGCGGACACAAGGGGGGTCCCAGGTTCCCAAAGAGGAGGGCAGGGCGGCCCTGGCCGCGGCTGTCGGGCGCAGAGGGCGCCCGGGCCTTCAGCCGCGGGGTCTCTCCCGGGGAAGGGAGGTCCCTGGCCCTCAGGCACAAGGGGAGTGGGGGTCCCTGGCCCTCACGCCCAGGGCCGGGGGTCCCGTCCCGTACCGCTGTGGAAGAGGCCGGCGAAGAGCCCCAGCACCAGGCAGATCATGGCGGCGCCGCTCTTAAAGGGGCCGTGCTCCCCCCCGCGCTGTCACCGCCCCCCGCGGAACCATCGTGCCGGGAGCGCGGAGCGGCGGGGCCGAGAACACGGGGACACCGGCTACGGCCCGTTCCCATGGCAACGGCGGGGCCTAGTGCCCGCGGGGTCCCGGTGGAGCCGGGGAGGGACACAGGGCCCCACCCGTGCGAGGGGTCCCAGCCGCCGCCTCCGAGCTCCCCTGTGCCGCTGGCCCGGCCGCAGCGTCCCGGGTGTTTACGAGGCCGTTTTGCTGTCTCTGTCGTTGCGGTCGTGACTGCACGCTAGTCGTGGTTAGACTAGTCCGGTTACGGGGCAGCTGCTGTGGGACTGACCAGCCCCTGTAGCTCGGGTAGGCCCAGGCTGGGGCCTCAGGAAGAGGAGCTTTGAGCCCCCCCGGGCCGTGCTGCAGGAGCAGACGGGCAGAGCTCCAGCCCCGCCGGGCTGGGGAGCCCCTCCGTACAGAGCACATGTTGCTGATTTAATTTGGGGAGGGGGTAAGATCGCGGTTTTTAACGCGCTCTCAGCCTCAGGGCTCCTTAGGAAGGGATGGGTAGAGCTGCACGCCAGGGCTCCGTTTCCTGCTCTCAGGAACTCACCTCTTGGTTCAGCTCCCTCCGAGATCAGCCTCTGGAAACACCAGCACGTGAAATACCTTCACAGGTGCCCTGTGGAGGGCTGGATTTGCTCCCAGAGCTCATGGAGTGCTGGGTCTGCTTCCATCCTGCTTCTCCTGTTCAGAGAGAGCGTTCTGCACCCTCTCCTCAGTTCAGGCCTTGGCTGGGACAAGCAGGGCTCTGTGTCCGAACAGCAGGGCTCCAGCTGCTTTATCCAGCATAGTTCTGAGTAAATTATTCCCGCGTTTGTACCAATTAATAATCAGTGGTCGTATCTCGGAGGTCCAGAGCGTGGCTTTGCCTGAGGAAAGCTGACCCCCTTTGCTTCATGCTGTGGTGTTTTTTATTCTGCCCGTGGAAAAGCTTCTGTAGGATGAAGGCTGCCCGCTGTGGACACGGCTCGGGAGGTGAGGGCGGTCCCTGAGGCTTTTCCCCGCAGCTCCCGGCGCTCTGGTGCCGGCAGAGGGAGCGCAGGCAGCGCGGAGGAAGGAGCTCGCAGCCCCGGCAGCCCTGGCTCCGTCCTGTCCTGTCCCGCTCCCTAAAGCAATGCTGGGGTTTGAGGTGCACAGGCAGCGTGGTGTCAGCCCTCCTCTGCTGCTCTTAGGGGCAGCCGGGCTGTTTTGTTCAGATATCTCAAACAAATCCCAGCCGGAGCAGGTGTCTGTGAAAGGAACCAGCCCTCACACGGTTTGGAAAAGTTGCAGAGCGCTCTGAGGAAGGTGCCTAATGGGTGGTGTCAGCTCTAATTAGCTGCTCACAGAGCCAGAATGTACTCTTAATTAAGAGTACATTCTGCGTGTGCTGCCGGTGACATCTGGGTGTGTCCAGCCTGGTGTGCAGCAGTGGGAGTGAAGGGAGTGTGGCAGGTGGTGAAACCGAGCTTCCTAACTCTGATCTCAGTCTTCCTTGGCAGAGGGCTGCTTCAGAAATAATGGTGTTTCTGTGTCACAGTCGATATGTGGCAGCCAACATGGACACTGCACTCGAGGTGCTTCCTTAGAATCATCAGAAGTCTTCAAGTATCAGCACCTTGATATTCAAAAAGTCTCCTGTACCTTTTCTCTGTATTTCCCAAGAGCAGCTCCACACAGCTCTGGCTCTGGCTCTCTTTTTTCTTCAGTTCTGGCTTGCTCCTTCCTGTCCTTATCACTGCTGCCTAACCCTATCCTACCTACAGCATCTCACCTTTTCTGACCCTTGCACAACCTCTTGTCCCTAGGTTTTCACAGCCAGCAGACTCCAACTGACTCGATCCTAGCTAACTCACTCTTTATCACACCCATGGCTGTGAGGGCAAGGCTGTTCCCACTCCAGGATAATTAACACAGCTGTAAGATATCAGAGGGGAGACTGCCCTCAGCAGCATCTCCTTTTGTCTCCCCACATTTCTGTCCATTTAATAAGATTTATCCTAGGACACTTCAGGGTGCCTGCAGAGGTGTCCTTGATGAAGTCAACAGCTCAGTCCCCAGCCCAGCCCTGTGTGCTGCAGGCAGCTAGGCTTCCACACAGGCAGAATCCCTCATTTCACACTTGTTTGATTTCTGTTGTTTATTAATGCTGAAGAAACACCTCATTTTCTCATGCCAGTTCTGTCGTTCTCCACAAGTCTCCTCAAAGATCCCAGAGCAGGCACCTGCGTGAAGGTTTTCATTTCCTTGGACTGTAAATGTTCTTTTGAGCCTCAGGCAGCTCCCTGCAGCAGAACTTGGAGGAGAAACATGTCAAACACTCTCCACTTGGGTGAGTCCTCACCCTTCTCATCTCTGGCAGTGATGTGCTGTGAGGAAAAAGCTTTGACTTCCCTCTCTAGGAGCCCCAGAAATGCACATTACTGGTGACCAGGTAGCTTGGGAAGTGGAGCTGGGCCTGATTCCCAGGCAGATTATTCCAGAGCCAGTGTCTTTTAGGCCCAGTTTTAGGCAGGTGTGTACCTAGAGCGAGCACAGGAAGCTGCAGCAAGCAAGAATGAGGCCACAAATCCTTCCTACAGAGCTTTCACTTGGCTGCTCAGCATTGCCAGCCCAGATGTGTGCATGGCATGGTGCCACAGGCAACAGCTGCACGTATGGAAGGGGCTGAACAAATTTGCTGCCTCATTTGGAAAGCCCAGTGATGACTTTTTGAACCTCTCCCTGGGAACCTGAAAAGGCCAGGTACCCTCTGGCACCAAACACCTTCTGATTTCAGTGGGCAGCTTCAGTGTGGAAGGATCCCAGAGTGGCAGGGGGGGCTGTTCCCGTGCTCGCCCCCGCTGCAGGGATTTCAGGCAGAGGCAGAACTCTATTTTTGCTCCTGCTGGAGAGAACATTGCAGATCCTGTAGTTATGTAACAGGCTCCAGAGCACGTAGGTGCAGATAACGTGGCCATCCAACCCTGTGCCGTGCAGACAAAGGCTTTTTGTCTCCTTTCATCACACTTAGCAACTTCTGCAGTTGGCACTGCCTTCCTTCTCGGGCTCTTTTTGCACCTTTTTCCTTCTTTGGGGAGGATTTTCACCTTTCAGTTCAGCCATGGTCTTTCACCAGCGTTGGTGCCTCTCATAGTGTGGGCTCTGCACAGGTGCAGACCTGTCTCCTTTCATACTGGACCACTGATGCTGCTGGAAATATTTCACCTTTTAGGATAAAGAGGGGTTAGTAGAGCCAGGTGGTTTTCTTGAGCACCTTTTGCTGGATGCAGGGGGTACAGTTGTCAGAGCCAGAGCTGCACAAAGTGCTCCACAGGAGGGTCAGTTCCTCAGGTCCAGAGGAACATGGAACAGACAACATTCCAAAGTGCCATTGCTCCAGCCTGGAATGAAGCTCTGATACACAGAGGGGTGGTCTGAAAAGTGGGAGTAGCTGTGTGAGTGCAGCAGAAAGTCTCCAGGGATACCCCTTGAACCCTGGGACAGGTGCTGCTTCCTCAGAAGGAACAGCTCAGGCCAGATTCCTCAGAAGGAACAGCTCAGGCCAGACTTGCCTTTCCTTGCATTTGGCTTTTCCATTCTCATGGAGTCCGTTAAAAGATTTCCTTGAAAGAAACACTCAGGGTACAGCCCAGGGAAACACTTGGAAGCAGAGGTTTGTGTTCTCACTTCTGTGCAGTGCTACAGCATTTTATTTACACCTGTCTGGGCAGCCTGTGCTTCTTCCCTGAGAAATTCCCAGTCTACCCAGTCCCATGCAGGACTAGAGAAGGACAGGCTGGAATAGGCAGTGCCAGTGAGGAGATGGCCCTGGAGCCCTTGTCGTGTGCTCTGAGTGTGTCACTTGTGTGCTGCTCCCTGTCCTGCCTCCTTCCTGTCCTTGCAGGTGCACAGCAGGGGAGTCTCCTCTGTGTGATCCCACCAGGATCACATCCAAGACTCCTGCACAGATGCAGCTGGAGTGGCTTGGTCTGTCCTGTCCTGTCTGGAGTATTTCACAGGATCCCAGAATGGTTTGGGTTGGAAGAGACCTTAAAACCTATCCCATCCCACCCCTGCCATGGGCAGGGACACCTCCCACCGCCCCAGGCTGCTCCAAGCCCCATCCAGCCTGGCCTTGGGCACTGCCAGGGATCCAGGGGCAGCCACAGCTGCTCTGGGCACCCTGTGCCAGGGCCTGCCCACCCTCCCAGGGAACAATTCCTGCCCCATCTCCCATCCATCCCTGTCTTCTGGCAGTGAGAAGCCACAAGGGGAAACCATTCCCCTTGTCCTGCCACTACAAAGTCCCTCTGCAGCTCTTCTGGAGCCCCTTCAGGCCCTGGCAGGGGCTCTGAGCTCTCCCTGGAGCCTTCTCCTCTCCAGGTGAGCACCCCCAGCTCTCCCAGCCTGGCTCCAGAGCAGAGGGGCTCCAGCCCTTGGAGCATCAGGGATGATTTCTCAGGGACAGCCCCTGAGAAACATCTCCTCAGCCCCTTCTCACGTGAGCCTGTGAGGAGAATTTATTTTGTATAAATACCCAGCTGTGGCCTGTGGAGTTGTGCCAGCAGAGGCAGCCAGTGGGTCTCACCAAGGTTTGGGGTCTCCTCTCACTCACAGGGGAGCTGCTGCCACGCCTTTATCTCCAGCTGTGAGTCAGAGCAGAGGTGGCAGATGTTGGACTAAGGCTGACCTTTCCCTCTTTGCAGACAGCAGCCCTGGGGTGTGAGTGTGTGGGGCTCCTGCATCAGCCCTGTGCCCAGAGCAGGGCAGGCAGCAGCCCCTGAGCCTGGGAAGGCAGAGCCCCAGCTCCCAGGAGGCTTCCTTTGCCTCACCAGCAGATACTGGGGGTAAAACTTACAGTCCATGAAGTTTTCTGTCACTTGGGTTGAGCTGATGGCCAAGTCCCACGTGTGTGGGTTCTGTGAGGAGTGCTGTGCCAGGGAGGTGCTGGCTGCCTCAGGTCAGGTGCATCCCTTACACCTTCACCCTGGCTGGCAGTGGGACTGAGCAGGGACTGCAAACTGTGAGGCACTGCTTGGATCCCCTTGTTCAGAGGGGCTGAATGCAGCCTCCCCTCTCCAAATCCAGCACCAGCTGCTCAGCTGTGAAAGGAGCTCTTGGCTCTCCCCTGCCTTGCAGAGCCCGTGTCCCCCCCAGCAGTGCTCCTTGTGATGCCACAGCAGTCACAAAGTAGGTCAAACACCATCTAAACCCCTGGCTTGATATCCCTTGAACTAAATTCCTGCCCTGCCTGAATGTGCCCCAAAGGGGGTTAGGATTCATGGCTTACAGGGAGCTAAGAAAGATGAGCAGCTTTGCTGTAGCTGAGTAAACAGCTCTGGGCAGCCTGGATCCCTCCCCTGCCATCCCTGCCCTGCAATCCCTGCCCTGCCATCCCTGCCATCCCAGCTCCCTGCCCTGCCATCCCTGCCCTGCAATCCCTGCCATCCCAGCTCCCTCCCCTGCCATCCCTGCCCTGCAATCCCTGTCATCCCTGCTCCCTGCCATTCCTGCTTCCTGCCCTGCCATCCCTCCCCTGCAATCCCTGCCCTGCCATCCCTGCTCCTTGCCCTGCCATCCCTGCCCTGCAATCCCTGCCATCCCAGCTCCCTGCCCTGCCATCCCTGCCATCCCAGCTCCCTGCCCTGCCATCCCTGCCATCCCAGCTCCCTGCCCTGCAATCCCTGCCATCCCTGCTCCCTGCCCTGCTATCCCTGCTCCCTCCCCTGCCATCCCTCCCCTGCAATCCCTGCCCTGCAATCCCTGCCATCCCTGCTCCCTGCCCTGCCATCCCTGCTCCCTTCCATCCCTGCTCCTTGCCCTGCCAGCCCAACCCAGCCTCATCTCACCCAGGGAAGTGTCCAGCCCTTGTGCTTTCAGAGAACCATTAAGGTTGGAAGAGACCTCCAAGGTCAAACCCCACCGTGCCCTCTGAGCCATATGGGGAAGTTCCACATCCGCTGGTTTTTGGCCACTCCCAGGGATGGTGGCTCCAGCAGCGCCGTGCTGCTCTCACCAGGTGGCTTTGGTGGCTGGAAGGGGTGAGGAGGTGAGAACCTGGGGCTGTCTTGGCTCACCACAGCGTGGTCAGTGTGCTACACATTTCACCTCTGTCACTTCTCTGGGTGCTGCAGCCATGGGTAACACCACAGTGCTGTCCCTAGATGTGTGGTAGGAATTTGGCCAGCAGCACCTGGGCAAGTGAGTCATTCCCTCACATCCCAAGCCCAGAGCTTTGGGAAACCTCTGTGAAAGTTCCAGGAATGTTTGTCAGTGGCTGCCAGCCTGTCCTTGACGCTATCAGTGGCAGGGCCCAGATTATTTGTGTGTCTCGAGATCCTTTTGAGTCTCTGCAGATGAAAATCTGTTCTTGTGGTGAATGCAGCAGTGACTCAGCACTGGGGAAGGAGGGAGGATGACCTTAGGAAAATCTTTTCACCCCCGTGCTCTGGAGATGTCCAGGAAAGGAAAGAAGATTGAGTGGGGAAAAAAATATTAGCCCTTAGCAGGAAGAGGCTTTAGAAGAAGCCCAGAGGTTAATGCCAGGGGAGGGCTGCAAAGTCTGGGGTCTGGGCACACAGCAGCCTCAGACCTTGCTCCCAGCTCTTTCTGCAGGAGACAGCTGCAGCTGCAGGAGTTTCCTTCCTGCCCTTCCAGGGTCAGGGGTTGCAGGAGCAGAAGGACAACCCAGGACTCTGGCAAGTATGGAAGTGACAATTCCAGCAGCAGAACAGAGTCAGCCCTGCAGCAGCAGCAGCTCCAGTAGAAGCAGCCCCTCCCCTGCTCCAGGTGAGCCCTTTCTACCCCGCTGGCTGGAAAGCTGCCAGTCTCCTGTGAGAGCTGAGGGATGTTGGAACAGGGCTGGATGTACCTCTGTCCTTGCAGGTGAGGTGGTGGACAAGCTGTGTATTTTCTTCAGTGTGTCCTGACTTTCCATGTCCTGCTCTGGCTCTCTGTGGGATCCCACCACCCAGGGACAGCTGGGTTCTGCTGTTCTTTGGAAAAGGGACAGCTGCCCACTGTCAAAACCAGCTGAGAGGAGAGGAACCACTTCCTTGGGGTAACACAGCTCAGGGCAGGGGAGTTTGTTCACTGACCAAGAGAAAATGCTGAATAAGCTCCAGAAAACCCATGGGAAAACGTGGGTTAGGGTGGGATTCTCTTTTCCCAAAGCAAATGCTCCTTTATTATTCAGAAATAGCCACAGCCAGGATGGGGGTGGCTCAGGGCTCCCCCAGTGCCTGCTGAGGTTTGGGATTGTTCACTGGGGCTTTCCACAGTGACACAGAACCCCTGAACTTCCCCCACAGCCCTGGAGCAACCAGTGCTGCAGGAGTGGGCTCCAAACCACCTTCCTCCCTGCCAGGGATTCCTCTGCCTCCAGCTGCTGCTGCTGGAGTTCCTGAGGAAGAGCAAACCAGCAAGGCAGCTTGTTCTGGCTGCAGCACTGCTCCAGAGGCATGGACAGAGCCTGACCTGCTCAGAAAGGTTCTCATTCAAAGCCTGGCCCCAGAGCAGCAAGAACCATCTTTGCTGCAGGACTTGGGAATGAGCTCAGCAGGGAATAAGTGCACATGGTGCCAGAAGTTTGACCTGAGCCTGTGGGGGTCTGTGGTGGGAGCAGAGGAAAAGGCAGCAGCTGGAACATGCTGGGAGGAATGTTCCAGAGAGAAATGGTTCAAAGCCATTTCCCATCCATACCTCAGTCCTGTTCCAATTTCCAATGCCCTCTGCAAGGCTGACAGCACCAGCTCAGCCCTGACTCCTCAGCTGTCCACCAGAGGAGAGCTCAAAGGCTGGGGAGAAGCCCCATGAGCTGAGCACAGGCCCTGCAGGGACTGGCCTGGGTTGGCACCAGTCCTGTGGGAGCACAGAGCCCATTCCCTGGCAGTGGCACGAGGCCCCTGCACAACGAGGCACTTCCATTCCCTGGCAGTGTGTGACTGCACAGGTCCCTTGTCCAGATCCTAATCCAGCATCTCCCCTCAGCAGGACCATAAAGTCTTGGAGAGGCTGCTCTGACTGCCAGGCTCTGGGCTGGGGGTTTGGGGTGTTTGTCCCAGTGTGACCTGCCCGAGGACAGGCACTACAAACCTGCAGCCTCCCTTCCAGTGCACGGCCACAGGCAGCAGCTGCCTCCACTGAACATCACCCCAGCCAGGCTTCTGCTTCAGTGGGAAGCACCAGAGCCCTGGGCAGAGACAAGGGCACCTCTGCTGCCTTCAACTCCTCCAGCTCTGACACAACTGCTGCAGCCAAAACCTCCCCTCCAGCCTGCTGCCCAGGCTCTTTCTGACAAGCTCCTGCCTCCAAGGGCCCCAAGAGGAACAACAGACAGCTTCTACTTTTATTATTACAGTTTAACACAGTCTTGGACAGAGGAGAAGCAGCAGGAACCAACATGCAAAGCAATTCAAAGTCCCCAGGGGCTCGAGGAAGACCAGCCCAGCTCAGCTCTGTCCCTGCTCCCAGCAGTGTCTCTGGGGGCCCTTTCCCTCCAGCTGCTGCTCCCTCGTGCCCCAGAGCAGGATGAGGTCGTGGCAGACACCAAACCTACACACACAGAGAGGAGAGGAGAGGCCTGGGATTGTCTCCATCAGTCAGGTCCATTATCTGACTGGAATCCAGAACATTCCAACCAGGAGGCCACCTTAATCACCACAGAACATCCTGAGCTGGAAGGGAGCTGTGAAGATTATCAAGTCCAACTCCTGTCATCAAGTCCAATCTCTTAAACGTTGTCTGTGCCAACAGAAGAGAGATCCTTCAGGATGAGGTGCTGTCTTCCATAGCGAGTCAGAAGATGAAGCTCAGATATTTCACCACAAATTCCTTGTGTCAGAACTGGCCTCTCTTGGAGCCAGCAACTCTTCTTAATGCCTGTGACGGACGTCGAGGCCAAAGATTTCCACAGCACCGGAGAAATCTTTGCCAACACGTAGAAATGGACGTCTCCAGAAGGAAAAGGTGCATCAGGCTTGACTGGCCCTTGCAGACAACACAACAAACCCCACCCAGCTGGCGTGCAGAGCCATTATGTCCTCCTGCACCTCTTCCTTTGGCAGGCCTCCGCATCCGAGCCGCACGAGCTGTCCGAGTCGCTCCCCGAGGACGAGGAGGAGGAAGGCTTCGACGTGCTATAGTTCATGCTCAAGACCCAGCCCAGTTTGTTGTGCAGCACCTGCTTGAGTCCCGGGGGCAGGGGCAGCACCTCCAGCGTGTCCACGTAGTCGGGCAGGAGCTGGCGCAGGCGGAAGCAGCAGAGGTACTGCAGGGACGTGCAGCTGGTGCAGGAGCGGATCACCTTCATGCTGCTCTTGGCCGCCGTCGAGCACACCATGGGGTAAAACTTCTTGTTCTGCAGCTTGGTGGCTGCCACCCCTGCCAGGGCACAGCGCCAGGGAGGAGGGCGTGTTAGTTTAGACAGAGGGGTCTTCCCCCCCTCCCACCTACCCCAAACCCATTAACTGCAGAGCTGTTGGGAAAAGCTTTTCATAAATCCCAATCTATTCAAACAACAGAAGTGACCTTCCTCCCACTCCCTTCACACTTTGGTCTTCTGCTTTCTCAGTGTTTCCTGCTGCAGCCAGACTCGAATTCCTCCCAGCCCACCCCTGGCTCTCACCTATGCACTTGCGGTTCTTGAAGAACGTGAGTGTCCCGTGCCACGTGTCCAAGTGCACCCCGATAATGGAGCCTTGGCCAAACCTCGAGGAGAAGTTTGTTTTGTCTCCCTTGTGATGCAGCAATCCTGAAATCACACCCAAAAAAAATGGCATTCTGTGGAAAAGCTGCACTCCAGGAATTCATCCCGACTCCCATGCTGCTGGTACAGCCTCGCTCAGTGCCCAAGGCATCCCTGCATTTCTGACCCCTGCCCTCCCATCCCAGAGTGGCTGGTGGAAAAAGTTGAGGTTTTACAGCTCCAGAGCACAGGGAGCAGCACTGAAACCCCAAAGTGGTGACGTGGCAGTAGTACCCTGGTGCCCTGGCAGGGTCCCACACCCAGTTCTAACGGCTCTGCAAAAAATGGGCCAGGAGAGATGCTCTGTGGGCTGCAGGCTGGCAGCAGCTGCTCTGGTGTCCTTAACAAAGGGATTCACAGGTCTGGGGGCACCTCCTGTGCTCCTGCTGCCCACCCAGCCCATGCTACCTGTGTAAGAGAGCCCCCAGCTGTCCTCATCCTTGCCCAGCAGGCTGCAGAAGGTGTGCCGGTACTTGTCCAGGTTCACATCCGATGTCCCAATCCCCACCATCTGAGAGGCAAAGCAGGCAGCAACAACACAAGCTCAGTGTCTTCTCAGGCAACAAAACACAACCAAGGTTCCACCTCCAGTTCTTCCCTCCTCTTCTTGGCTCAGCTCAAAGCACCCAGAGGGGTTGGTGAAGCCAGGTCTGAGGTTTCAGGGTGGAGCTGAAGGCTTCCAGCTCCAATTTCCTTTCCTAAGTGAGGAAGCCCAGCTAAACTGCTGGAGAAGGTCACTGTCCTGTTCCCAGAGTCACAGAATGGAAGAGACTGTAAAGCTCATCTCATCCCACCTCCTGCCATGGGCAGGGACACCTTGCCCCATCCCAAGCTGCTCCAAGCCCTGTCTAGCCTGGCCTTGGGCACTGCCAGGGATCCAGGGGCAGCCACAGCTGCTCTGGGCACCCTGTGCCAGGGCCTGCCCACCCTCCCAGTGAACAATTCCTGCCCAATCTCCCAGCCAGCCCTGCCCTCTGGCACTGGGAAGCCATTCCCTGTGTCCTGTCCCTCCAGCCCTTGTCCCCAGTCCCTCTCCAGCTCTCCTGGAGCCCCTTCAGGCCCTGCCAGGGGCTCTGAGCTCTCCCTGGAGCCTTCTCCTCTCCAGGTGAGCACCCCCAGCTCTCCCAGCCTGGCTCCAGAGCAGAGGGGCTCCAGCCCTTGGGGCATCTCCGTGGCCTCCCCTGGACTCTCACCAGCAGCTCCAGGTGCTGCTGCTGTTGGCCCCCAGGGCTGGGGCAGCTCTGCAGGTGGGGTCTCACCTGAGGAGGCAGAGGGGCAGAATCCCCCCCTCCTGCTGCCCAGGCTGGGGGCTCAGCCCAGCACAGGGGGGGTTCTGGGGGCTCATGGCCAGGCCATGTCCAGTTCTCACCCTCCAACACTCCCTGTCCTTCTCCCAGGGCTGCTCTCAGACCATTCCCTGCCCAGCCTGGATTGGTGCTTGGGATTGCCCTGACCCAGGTGCAGCACGGGCACTTGGGCCTCGTTCAACTTTTTTCCATGGCCCCACCTCTCCAGCTTGTCCAGATCCCTCTGGATGCCCCATCCCTCATCTCCAGGCTGTCACCTCCCCACACAGCCAGGTGTCACCTCCAGTCTGGATGAGGGTGCCCTCATCCCACTTTCCACATGCCCAGCAGAGACATGAAACAACCCTGGTCCCAATGCCAGCAATGTCACTTGTCACTGGTCTCTGCTGACTCCCAGCCCTTTGCATGTGACCATCCAGACAAGTCCACACCCACCAAGTGGTCCCTCTATCAAATCCACATCTCTCCGGGTTAGAGACAAGGATGCCATGCAAGGCAGCCACAAATGCTTTGCACAAATCCAGGCAGATGAGATCAGTTCCTTTTCCCTCCTCCACCAACAAACACTGCAACCCCTCCACGGAAGGCCACTAAATCCCTTAGTAAAGCCATGATGGATGTCATCAATACATCCACTTCTTCCATGTGCCGCTGCATAGTTTCCAAAAGGATCTGCTCCACGACTGCCAGGCCCAGAAGTGAGACTGGTCAGCCTGTACTTCCCCAGAACCCCAAAAAGGGGGTTATGTTTCCTCTTTTCCAGTCACTGGGAACCTCACTAGACTGCCACAGCTTCTCCAATACGACAGATGAGTGCCACCACTTCCCTCAGATCCCAGGGATGCATCTCCTCAGGTCCCCATGGACTTGTGCACCTCCAGACAGCCTCACACCTCATCTGCCCTGGTGGAACCTCCTCCTGCCAGCCCCTGTCCAACACCCTGGGCACTTCTGTGTGCCCCACACGTACCATGTCAGTGCCATACACCGGGGAGGTCATCTTGATCTCCCAGAAGTGCTGCCCCTCGGCCAGCTCCTTGTTGCCGCGGATGGCGGCCGTGCCGCAGCTGTACTCCATGTGGAAGTTCACCTTGCGGTTGTCACACGTCAGCAGCGTGGCCGTGGACTTGTTCAGGTCGTCCCACACCCAGTCGAAATCTGTGGAGGAAGCACAGAGGGGACAAGGATGGGCAAGGACCCTCAGGGAACGAGCCCCAAGCTAAAGCACAAGCAGATGTTTGTTCTGAAGGCCTGTTGGTGGGTTTGTTTCTATTTCTTGTGTTGTTGAAGAGGATAAAATCTTAAGCTGTGCTCATCAGAGAACTGCAGTGTCCCACCAGGGATGGATCAGTGCTCCAAAGCTCTCAGCATCCACCAGGCCAAATTTTGGCTGACACCAGGCACAGCCTCCCTTCTCCCCACACTCCTCATGGGATCAAGGGGTGGCTCTGCCACACCACAGCCTCTCCCCCACGCAGTCCAAGCCCACCCTGTGCTCTGAGCCAGGCACCCTGCCAGCCCCTGCAGGGATCAGGAGGGCTCTAAGCAGCAGCTCTGTTCCACTGGGGCCTAAGCCAGATCGGAAAGCGGGTCCCAGAGGTGAGCGCTGACGCCGTAACAGCATCAGCCCTGAGCCTGGAAACAGGACAGCAGGCACGGGCTGCTAATCCTCCTGCAGCCTCAGGATGTAAACAAAGGAATGCTGGGACAGGAACAGGACACTGCAGGCTCCCCCCAGCCCCAGCCCCCCGGGGAAGGAGCCCCTTACACTCGTCCTCCTCGCCGCAGCGGCAGTCGCGGACGCGGTGCAGGGCGTGCAGGCTGGAGCAGTAGGGAGCTTCGCTCTGGTTCTCACAGTTGCAGTAGGACTCTCCAGTCACAGGGATGGCACTCGGGATGGAGGGAGACAGGGAGGAGAACTCGGGCTCCGAGTCCGAGTCGCTGTGCTGCTGGGGGGAACAGGGCACGCTGACTGCTGGGCAGCCCCGGAGCTGCGCTGGCAGAGCTCGGAGGGGCTGTGCTGGGACACAGCCCAGCCACACAGGCAGGCTGTGCCCATGGAATCACCCTGCTTTGGGACATGGAGAGTGCCTGCTGAGCTGCAGGGACCTCTCGGCTTTGTGCCTGCCAGGGACACGGAGCTGTCACAGCAGGGTGACAGCCCAAGCCTGGAATAGGCACGTTTTGAAGGAAATGCTGGGCTAAAGCTTTGGCTTTCACTCCCCCCCTCCAGGGCAGGTTCCAGCCATCAGCAGAGCTGTGCACTGCTCTGGAGAGGCTGTGAGGCACAAGGAGGAGAAGGGAGAGAACAAAGAGAGCCAGTTGAGCAGCATGGCTGCAGCTCTTCAGACCAGCACTGCAGACAGGCCCACGGGGAACCCAGGGCAGGATTAAAGAGCTTTTGTTTACTTTATGAACACAACAACCTGATTTACTGTTCCCCAGTGCTGAGAGACCAAAGTGATCCTGGAGTGGACACTGTGAGAGTCACAGCCCAGTTCCACTCCTGTGTTATGGTGTTGCCTAAGGGACTCTCTTATCACTGGTTGCAGAGTTACTCTAGGTTTATGTGCTGCTCAGGTGTACCTGCTTGTTCTTCACCCCCGTGGTCAGGGGGATTTAATGACAACAATCCTTTAAACTCATGTTCTGGCAGCTGTGTAAGACAGGGAATTGAAGCTACTTGGGCTAACATATGTACTGCCCAGGCTTCACTCTTTGGCCTGCAGCCCCAAGAGCTTGGGTTCTATCTTTCCTAACTTCTAACTTCCCCAAGTACTGCTGCCTAGGAATCCTGTTATTCCCGTGGCTGCAGGGACAGAAAATGGCTCATTTTCTGGGAGCACAGTGCCTGGGTTTGGACACTGTGCTCTGGCAGAGCCTCCTGGCCTCAGTGTGGCTCTGAAGCTCCTGGAGCAGCTCCTTGTGTCCCCACCACTGCAGAGGGTGCTCAGCTCACACACTCACGAGTTGGGGAAGGATGGCAGAGGCCAATCAGTCACTCCCTGCACTGTTTTTCTCTCCCTGCTGAGTTCCCATGCCCAGCACACTTGGACCAGGTTCAGAAGTGAGGTTCATCTTGCAGAGCAGGAAATGCGAGGAAATTTCAATCTGAAGACACTGCCCCACAATCTCCAAGCCCCTCACAGCCCAGGAAAGAGCACAGCCCCAGCTCCCAGATAAAGGAACTGATCCACTGCAAACACTTACAAAATAACATTTGTTACTGCCTTATTTTGTAAGCTCTGCTTACAAAACAACCTTTAAAAACACCGTGTGTACTTCACGCCTGACACACCCATTGTACACCTGAAAAACCATTTCCCTCACTATCAACATCGACCATTACTAAATCCTTTCTGGTTTTGGCCAGGAAAGAAAAAGGGAAAAAGGGAAAAAGGGAAAAAGGGAAAAAGGGAAAAAGGGAAAAAGGGAAAAAGGGAAAAAGGGAAAAAGGGAAAAAGGGAAAAAGGGAAAAAGGGAAAAAGGGAAAAAGGGAAAAAGGAAAAGGAAAAGGAAAAAGGAAAAGGAAAAAGGAAAAGGAAAAAGGAAAAGGAAAAAGGAAAAGGAAAAAGGAAAAGGAAAAAGGAAAAGGAAAAAGGAAAAGGAAAAAGGAAAAAGGAAAAGGAAAAAGGAAAAGGAAAAAGGAAAAGGAAAAAGGAAAAGGAAAAAGGAAAGGAAAACCCCCCCACCCCGTGCTCCCCAGACCCCCCGAGCCCAGCCTACCTGGCCGTCGGAGTCGTAGGCCCAGCCCCGCGCGCCGGCCCGGCCGTCGGCCTCGCGCCGCACCCCGCTCAGCACGAAGTGCCAGGCCCGGCTGCTGCGCGGCCGCCGCGCCATGCTGCCCCCCGACAGGTAGGCTGGGGAAAGGAGCACAGGTTACTGGCTTCTGCCACGTCCCACGGCCACCCCTGGGTCACCAAACCTCCCCCCACCCACCCAGGGGGAGCAGCACGGGATGAGCTGATGCCAAGGATGGTCCGACTGCATCAGGAGCCGCTGCGAACTCCGAGCTCTTTCTGCAGCCAGGGTCAGCTCCTCCCTGAGCCAGGCGTTCAGCTGGCCCCCAGAAATGCTCCCAATATCCAGCAGTGGTGCAGCAGCTGCCCCTCTGCAGGAACTGGATGCAGCAGCCACCGCTCACCCAGCCTGGGCTGTCAGAAGCACAGAGTCCTTTGGGTTGGGATGACGTGCCAGCCCATCTCGTTCCACCCCCTGCCATGTGCAGGGACACCTTCCACTGGACCAGGCTGCTCCAAGACACAGCCTCCCTGCTGCCCAGTGACCTGTCCTGGCTACAGCCCCCCTGCCTCCAGGGAAGACTGTCCACCTGCAAGTGCCCTCTGATGGAAGACTTGGCTCTCAGTGCTCGGAGAGGAGGAGAAACCACTTTCCTGCTCACTGGAGGGAAACCAGGCTTGTGACAGACCTGTCCCAGCTCGCCTCAAGGACAACAGGCAGAAGGGAAGCAGCTGCCTGTCTCCAGCCCAACAGGGATGCTGTTCAGAGACAGATTTCCTGAGCCTCCCTCCCCGTGCACAGCCTGAGAGGCCACAGCAGCTCCCAGCTCCCACACAGGACCATTGCACTGGATGTGACAGGGAAACCTCAGCCTCCAATCTCCTCTGCCTGAAGTTTATCTTTGCAGGATTCAGCTCCCCACCGAGAGGCACCCTCAGGGCTGTAACCCTTGAACCCGCTGGCTCAGCTCAGCCCCAAGCCAGAGCCTGCCACAACACACCCAGCACTGTTCCTCCTGTGCCTCAGTCCCCAGTGGGACAGCAGCTCCTGGAAAAGCAGGACAGGCCAAGTCCCAGCCAGCTGTGCAGCTGCCCATGGATGCTTTGAAGGGCTCTGGAAATCCCACCTGCTGAAATCACAGGGCTCACACAGCCATGCTGGGAAAAACTCAAACCACAGCAGAAACCTGTAGCCATGGTTCGTGCTGTGATGTTTGGGTTTCTCTGAAACTTTTTCCCAGACACTGCTCTGTCAACAAGAGACACGTTTTCCTAACTGTAACCTGTGTTTATATTCCCTTCCCTAGGAGGGACTCCTTCTTGATGTCCCTCTGACTTGACCAATGCAGTTGAAGAAGTTTGTCTTTCTTCCACCCCTTTGAGTGGTTCTTTGTAAAACAGCATAAAAGAAAGAAATTCTCGAGTAATGAAGATTAGAGTCACTTCAGCCTTCTGACCTTGGAGTCGTTGTGATCTTGAACAGCATCAGAAACCCCTTCCCCAGCTTTGCTGAGCACCTACAGCAGCCCAGGCTGAGCACCTCTGCTCCCCCAGGCCCTCACTCAGGCTGGGGCTTAGAGCCAGCACAGAGACCCCAGCACACAACCCAGCACTGATGGCAGAGTCAGTCATGGAATCATTATGGCTGGAAAAGATCACTTGGATCAACGAGTCCAACCATTCCCCCAACACTGCCAGGGCCACCACTGACCCACGTCCCCAGGTGCCACATCCACACGGCTTTTAAATCCCTGCAGGGTTGGTGACCCCACCACTGCCCTGGGCAGCTGTGCCAGGGCCTGACCACCCTTCCCATGAAGGAATATTCCCAATATCCAACCTAAACCTCCCCTGGCACAACTTGAGGCCGTTTCCCCTGTCAGAGCCTGACCCCCCCTGGCTGTCCCCTCCTGTCAGGAGTTGTGCAGAGCCACAAGGGCCCCCCTGAGCCTCCTTTTCTCCAGGCTGAGCCCCTTTCCCAGCTCCCTCAGCCTCACCTGGTGCCCCAGCTCTATTCCCTGCCCCGGGAATGCTCCAGCCCCTCGGTGTCTCTCCTGACCAGAAGCGCCCCCAGGGATGGAGATGCCTCAGCAGTGCCAGCACAGGGGACGGCCGCTGTCCCGCTCCTGTGTCACAGCAGCGGTGCCACAAAAAGCCGCTTACCCCTGGGGGTCCTGGGCCAGCTAAAGCCTTTCCGGGGACCGGAGGCGATGCTGCGGCGTGTCCCGCACGGCGGCAGCGGCTCCACCGAGGGCGGGCAGCGGAGCCCCGGCTGTCCCGGCAGCTGAGGCCCGCCGGACAGGACCAGGCCAGGCCACCGCGCTTGGGTCGCACAGCCCCGGCCCGCCCTGAGCCAAACCCCAACCCCGGCTCCAACCCCCAGCTCCCACCGCCGGTCCCTCCCACGAGCCCTCGGCCCACCTGCCCGGCCCGGCCCGGCCCAGCGCTGCCCCGGCCCGGCCCCGCGGCGCTCTGACCTACTTTCCCCTCCCGGGACATAAACAATCCCCTCCCGGCACCGCCCCCATGCACCCATTGGCTACGGCCGCGCCGCGCCCCTGCACTGTTGGCTGAGCGCTCTGTCACTCACAGGTGCAAGGGGAAGGAGGGGGCGGGGTCTGAGAGAGCCCGGTGCTATTGGCTGCCGTGTGTGCCAATCGCCAGAGAGTGGCGCCATTGGGAGGCCACTCGAGAAGGGAAAGCATTAAGCCCATTGGCTGATGCGACCGGAGCACGTGAAATGGATTGGCTGTCAAGCTCCGGAGGGCAGGCCCTCCGGTAAGAGCGCGGTCGACCATTGGACACAGAACCTGTCAGTCTGAGGGGGCGGGACCGCGGGCCGGCGGAAGACGGAAGCGGGCGATGCGGGGAGGCAACATGGAGGAGACGGCCGGGGGTGAGCGGCGGAGAGGCCGCGGCCCGGGAGAACCGGGATCTCGGCCTGGGGGGGCCTTACCCGCCTCGCGGGGGAACTCCCAACCGGAATGACCGGGCCTAGCGGGGGGTCAGGACCCGGTTCCGTAGAATTCCGAGATGCTCGGGCCGAGCCGGTGCGGCAGTGTTCAGCCCAGCTCCCGGTGAGGGGAGCTCCGGGCCGGGCCGAGCACCCATAGACGGCGGGCACCGGTTACCGGGAGGTGACGCTGAGCCTTGCCAGAGACCCGGGCCTGGCTGCCGCGGCAGATATCACCGAATACCCGGTGCCGCCGTCCCCGGGCGGGATCCCGGGAGCCCCTCGCTGCCGGGCCCCGTCTCGCCCCTCCCCGGGCGCCCTCTCACCCCCTCCCCGCTGTGGGGCCCGTGGCCTTTACCGTCGGCGGAGGTGCGGATGAGCTCTGCCATGGTGTATGCGGGCTCCATGCCGCCGTGAGGCCGTGCCCGGAACGCGGCCCCGCCTGGGCGGCTGCTGCTTACCCTGGGCCGGGGACAGCGCTCCCGAGCGCTCCCTGCTCCGGGGAGCGGAGCCCAAAGCAGAGCCGGGAGCGGAGGCAAGGCTGGAGAGGAGCTGGGACTGGCAGGAAGCGACAGGGGTGGCAGGGAGGAAGGAAACGCCAAGGGCCTGAGCTCACCGGCAGCCCCCGGGCTGAGCCTCATGTGCCCCGTGCGTGTTCATTGCTCTGCTGCCCAATTGCCGCTGAGCTCATCGGGACCGCCTTTGTGCTCCCCGCACGCCGCGTTTATTGCCGTTGTTCTCATTGTCCCTTCTCTGATGACAAAACGCCTGGGGCACATCTTCCTCTGCCTTACGCTGAGGTCAGACCTCTGCTGCCTGGGACAGGGACAGGGAACGGCTGGAGCTGTGTCAGGGCAGGGTCAGGTTGGATTTTAGGAGAAGGTTCTTCCCCCAGAGGGTGCTGGGCACTGCCCAGGCTCCCCAGGGCCCCGGGGCTGCCAGAGCTCCAGGAGCCTTTGGGTGCCCCCAGGACTGGAGGTGCCCCAGCAGGGCCAGCACAGGGGAACCATCAGCCCCAGCTGGTCACAGAGATGCCAAAAGGTTGCTCTGGAATGGGGGCAGGAGTGACAAGGGGCTGCTCTCCTTCCTTTAGCAGCAGGGACAGTAAAGCCTTGAGACAGCCTGGGAGCTGCCAGCATGGCCTGGAGGCCAAAGCCACAGCAAGGCTGCTTGGAAAGTGATCCCCAGGGAATGGGCACGGCCCCGAGGCTGCCAGAGCTCCAGGAGCCTTTGGACAGCACTGCCAGGGTGGGATTGCTGGGGGGTCTGGGCAGGGACAGGGGCTGGGCTGGGTGATCCCAGTGGGTCCCTTCCAGAACATTCCATGGCTCTGTGATTGCAGAGAGAAGCAACCTGGCCGGGGTGCAGCACATCCTGCTGGTGCTGTCGGGGAAGGGCGGCGTTGGGAAGAGCACCCTCTCCACCGAGCTGGCCCTGGCGCTGCGCAGCGCTGGCAAGAGGGTGAGTCAGGGTTTGGGGAGGGGCTGAGCTCTGGCTTTTCCCCTTCCAGCCTTCAGCTGGGCTGGGTTTTGCCCACCCTTTCCGTGTGGGTGTCCTTGGTGGGCAGCGTGTGGATTGTCTGGGAAAATGCAGTTTGTGATAGTGTGATCCAGTTCAGGTGACTGGATCAGGTACTGCAGCTTATTTCTCTTTTATCTATTTTATTGAATCACCCAGTATTTGTTGTGGAAATGGGCACTGGGACATGACTTTGCTGCTTTGTGGTGCCACCCTCGCTCCCTGTCTGGGGTGAAGTGGGTGAGCTCGAGGACCCTGACAACAGGGATAAAAAGGAAATGTGTGGCCAGGAGACAGAATTCCCTGAGGATCTTTTTGAAGGCTTTGTGCAGCCAGTGCCACTCGAGTTCTGTCATAAAGCCCTCGGAGATGCTCCCTGGGGAGAAGGGGGTCAGGAGGGAGATGAAATTGAAACCACAAGTGTGGCTCTGCTGAGCTGCAGAGGCCGTCGTGGCGGCGCTGTCATTTGGGGATTTGGGTGTGCAGGGGCTTTGCTGTGCCCGTCTGAGGGGCTGTGCCTGTGCCCAGGTGGGGATCCTGGACGTGGACCTGTGCGGGCCCAGCATCCCACGCATGCTGAGGGTGCAGGACAGCGCCGTGCACCAGTGTGCCAGCGGCTGGGTGCCCGTGCTGCTGGGCCACGACAAGGCCATCGCCCTCATGTCCATCGGCTTCCTGCTGGAGCGGCCCGACGACGCCGTGGTGTGGAGGGGGCCCAAGAAAAACGGTAACACTGAGGATTGCTGCTGCTGAGAGCTCCTGTGAACCCTCCTGGAGGTGCTGCTGCCTCCTGGAGAGGTTATTCCCTGGGGGAAGGCAGCCCCCGTTCCAACAAGGATGGGTTGAAGTCGTTGGGACTTCAACACGCTGTGCTGACGGACAGCCTCGTCCCCTCTCCCTGTCCCCTGTCCCCCCAAGCCACCCGTTGTGGTTTGGGTTTATCTGCCTCTTTGATTTCCACAGCCTTGATCAAACAGTTTGTCAGCGATGTGGCCTGGGGGGACCTGGATTTCCTGATCGTGGACACGCCGCCGGGCACGTCCGACGAGCACATCTCCACCGTGGAGGCCCTGAGGCCCCACCAGCTGCTCGGGGCCATCCTGGTCACCACTCCCCAGGTAGGGCACGGAGCTGGGGTTCCTGGCAGGCAGCAGGCTTGGAGGGGAGAAAGGGCTGTCTGTGGACACGAAAGAAAGACACAAAGTTGTGATTCAGAGGGCTGATGACTCCAAGCACCTGTCTTTGTACCCTTTTACAATGGGCCCACCTAAGAGGTGGGATGTCACAGTTGATACGTGGTAGTACTCGACATGGACGCTGCACTTGCACTTGAGGTGCTTCATCAGAAGGCTTCAAGTATCAGTATCTTGATATTCAAAAAGTCTCCCACACCTTTCCTCTGTATGTTCTCAGAGCAGCTCCACACAGCTCTGACTCTGTCTGTCCTTCTGTTCTGGTTCACTCCTTCCTGACCCTGGCACGACCACCCTGGCTATCCTATGTACAATATCTCACCTTTGCTGGCCCTCACACCACCTCCTGTCCCTGGGTCTGCACAGCACAGCCAGCAGACTCCAACTGACCCTTCCCAGCTCACTCACCCTTTGTCAGGCCCATGGCTGTGAGGGCAAGGCTGTTTCTATCAAGGATGATTAACACAGGTGTAAGATATCAGGAAGGAGACTGCCCTCAGCAGCATCTCCTTTTGTCTCCCCACAGTGGGATCCTTGGACCCATTGGTTACATCAAAGGGTCATCAAGCAGAGTCCCTCCTTTGGGACTGGAACATAACAAACAGGAGAGTTTACAACAACCTGCTCTTGTTCACCGCCGGTTTCCCTGGGAAAAGAATTTTCCGAGAATCGAAACATTTGCAGGCACGAAACCCTGGCTGCACGTGGGTGCTTGTTCTGCACCCCTGCTCTGGAGCCATGTGCTGGATCTCTCTGGTCAGCATGGCCAGAAAGATCCCCAATCCTGCTGTTCCCCCTCAGGCCGTGTCCGTGGGGGATGTGAGGCGGGAGCTGACCTTCTGCAGGAAGGCGGGGCTGCGCGTCCTCGGCATCGTGGAGAACATGAGCGGCTTCGTCTGCCCCCACTGCTCTGTGAGCTCTCCTCACCCTGCTTTGGGGCTGCTCTGGGGCTTTTCCTCGTGGCACTGGGGTGCTGAGGAGTGGGAAATGCCAGGAGGGGTGGTGCTGTGAGCCTGGGAGAGGAGAAGCTGCCAGCTTTGGGCTCTGCTCTCCTGAGGAGCACGGGGAGTGCCTGGGGCTGCAGGGTGGAGGGCAGCTGGCTCTGCTCAGGGCCTGGCACCTCCTGCCCTGTCCCACGGGGCTCTGGCCTTCCTGACTCACTGCTCTTCCTCCTGCAGGAATGCACAAACATCTTCTCCAAAGGGGGAGGTGAGGAGCTGGCCAAGCACGCCGGGGTGCCATTCCTGGGTGAGTGGGGCAGGGCTCTGCTCAGGGCTGATCTCGTGGTGCTCTGGGAGGGCTGAGCACAGAGCAGGAGCAGCACAGGGGCAGGTGGGCTGGGCTGTGAGCCCTGGGGTTTGTGCTTTGCTTTTCTGCCATCCAAACTCCTCACAGTGGGCCCCTGGCCCTGCTGGGACAGAGGTGGTGATGCCAGCAGCCTGCTCTGACTGCTGATGTCATGGTGAGAGTGTAAACAGCCCTGGGGCTCCATGAGAGCCATGGTGGAATGTCTGGAGCCTTCCTGAGAAATGGGGACTGAGGGCTGAACCCTGTCCCTGGGCAGGGCTGGGATCAGGGGGGAGAGCCCCCCTCATGAAGCACCAGGGTGGGGTGGGGTCCTGGACACAGAGGAAAGGGTTGCAGCTGAGAATTCTCTCCTGGAGAGCTCAGGGAGGGCAGTGGTGGCTCTTCCCTACCACTTTCCCTGGAGCTGACTGTGGCAGTGTGGTTTTTATCCCTGGCTGCAGACCCTGGCTGTGCAGGGAGTGAACTCTCACTCTCCCCTCCCTTGTCCCCCAGGCTGCGTCCCCCTGGACCCCCAGCTCAGCCAGAGCTTAGAAGAAGGCAGAGACTTCATCCAGGAGTTTCCCAAGAGCTCTGCCTTCCCTGCCTTGACTCACATTGCCCAGCAGATCTTGGATACCTCGCAGAGGAGCTCCTGAGGAGGGCGTGGAGCTGGACTGGTGCCAGGCTGGCAGCCCCAGCAGCAGGAAGGGGATGCAGGAGCTGTTTAACTCCAGCTGCCTCACTGGGGTGTGAGGGAGGGAGGGGAGCACAGATCACTGCTGCTGCTGCATCCCCTCAGCCTCAAAGAGACTGGAGCTGCAGTGCCAAGTGCTGTTCCTCCCTCCGTGTTCCCACATGGCTCTGATCACCTGGCTCCCTGTGCTGCTGCCTTCTCCTGCTGCCCCTGCCTGATGGATCACACAGGGCTTGCTCCAGTGGCTGGCTGGTGCTGGCTGCTCCCGTGTGGAGCCAGGCCAGGCCCCTGTGCTGGGAATTCTCAGCTCCCTGGTCCCTGCTGGGCCTGTGAGGGCCTGGTGTGGGCTGGGCGTGAGGAAACGCCTCCAGGAGTTGTCTGGGAGCTGCATCCCATCGTGCTGGAAGCCAGGCCTCACGTGACTCAGGAATGTTTTTCAAGGTTCCAGGCAGTAAACCCTTTTCTTAAAATGCAAGTCTGTGACTCCTGTTCCTCCATGGCTTTCAGGCCTCACTGCATCTCCGAGCCTCGGCCCTTCACCTGCATCAAGGTGCTTCCTGCTTTTCCCTGGTTTCCTTGCTGGAATTCAGCTAAATCTCTCCCTGAACAGTGTCAGGATCCAGCCTGTCCCTTGTCTTGCTGTGAGCCAGCCCTGCATGGGATGCTTTGCCCCAGCTGTGATCCAAGCCCAGCCTGGGGCTCCTCTGTGTCCCCAGGTGGTTCCTTCATCCACTTCCCAGTGTCCCTGCACCTCTTCCCGTGAGCTGCTGCTCCCATGGCACCTGCCCTCCTCTTGCAGGCTTGAGTGAAGCTGAGGAAGCAATGAGGGCCTTGCAGCTCATCTGTCTCCCTCCTGGACTCTGAGCCCTGCTTGCTTGCCTCCCTGTCCACCTTTGGGACTCACCCTCACAGTCAGGTTTTGGGAAATCCTGGATTTCCACTGAGAATTACAGCAGGAAGGCACTGCCTAGAGGAGAGCAGGAGCAGCATCCAGCCCTGCTCCTGCTGCACAAGGACCCACACCCCCAGCAGGTTTCCCCTTGTGCAGTTTTCCAGGAAAATTTTGTCTGACCTTTGGACACTTAGCTGGGATTTGGAGAGCTGGGCAGCAGCGCTGCAACCTCTCAGGGCTGCTGGCTTCTGTGGGATAGCTGGGCATTCCTGGGAATGTGCCACCCACCCAGGGCTTGCAGATAACGCTGGCAGCCCCCCCAGGAGCCTGAATCCCTCACCCAGAGGGGCTCTGGGGAGAAATCCCGGTCGTGGGCAGCATGAGCTTTGGAAAAAACATAACTTACGAGGTGGGTTGCAATAGCTCCAAAGGTTTATTTGTCTGCTGCCATTTATCAGGTGAGCCATGAGCCACAGGCTTTCTGTGCCCTGCCTACACCTGCTGCTGCAAGGAATCGTCACAGCAAGTCCTCTGCCCCCTTCCCTAAGCTCAGAGGGTGGGGGCTTTTAGGATTTCTCCACTGCTCCCATGGCAGGAGAAGGCTTTGTTTTTTCTCACAGAAGTCCTGGCCTGGGCAGGGCTGCCCCCTTGCTGTGGCTGCAGGGCTGGGGGGTGCAGCATTTCCCCCCATCCCTGGATGCTCCTGCTGGGAGCAGCCGTGCTCTGCCCCTCCTGGAGGCTGCTACTTAAATATTGAAGGACTGAAAGAACTCAGTTTGAAGCCCAGGGGGGAGCTGCTGCCCATCCCAGCATCTTCTGAGCGAGGCAGCTGCTGGAGGTGCTGGCAAATCTCCGCTCCTCCGGGGCGTGCTGCCCGGGGAGGTGGCAGCTGAAGGGTCCCTGGCAGGGCCAGCCCAGCTCAGCAGTGAGCAAAGCTCTCCTGGGCAGTGTCACGGAGGTCCAGCCCCGCCAGGCCCGGGGGCTGCAGGCAGGTGAGGTTGTTGTAGGTGTAGATGGGGACGTGGGCGTCGTCCCCCTCGGCCACCGAGGTGACGAAGCGCGGCACCACGGCGGGGTGCTGCAGGGAGAAGTCCCGCAGGCCCTTCAGGGAGCAGTTGCAGTGCCAGTTGTTGCCCCCCAGCCACAGCTGCTCCAGGGCGAAGGGGGGGCACAGGAAAGCCACCGAGAAGGTCTCCAGGGAGTTGTTCCTCAGGCTGAGGTACCGCAGGTTGGCCAGAGGGAAGATGACGCTGTTGTCCAGTGTCTCCAGCTGGTTGTGAGAGAGGTCGAGCCAGAAGAGTCTCTGGAGCGGGCTGAAGGCATCCTGGGAGATCTCCAGGAGCTGGTTGGAGGAGAGGAAGAGGTACTCCAAGTTGCTCAGCCCCACGAAGAGCCGGGGCGAGAGGTGGCTCAGCCTGTTGTGCTTCAGGTCGAGCTCCAGGAGCTCGTGCATCTCGCTGAAGCTCTGCTCCTCGATCAGGGAGATGCTGTTGTGCTGCAGGAAAAGCCGCCGCAGGCTGGAGAGCCCCGAGAAGGTGTTGGCCCGGATCCTGCCCAGGCAGCTGTGCTCCAGGTGGAGGCTGTGCAGCTTGCTGACCCCCTTGAAGACAAAGTCAGGCAGGGCCTTGATGCAGTTGGCGGACAAGTGCATGACGGCCACGTTGTGCAGCCCCAGGAAGGCGCCGGCCCTGACGTCCTGCAGCTGGTTGTTGTTGAGGCTGAGCACCTCCAGCTGGCCCAGCCCCTCGAAGGTCCTTTCCGCCAGGCTCCGGATCCGGTTGTGCCCCAGCTGCAGCTCCTCCAGGAACTGCAGGTCCTTGAAGGTCCTGGGCCTCAGGCCGGCGATGGAGTTGGTGGACAAGCGCAGGACGTGCAGGCTGAGGAGGCCCAGGAAGGTGTCCTCGTAGAGCGAGACCAGGCGGTTGTGGGACAGGTCCAGCCACCGCAGGGACTTCATGCCCAGGAAGGCGCGCGGCGCGATGGCGGTGATCTGGTTGTGGTTCAGGTACAGCTTCTGCAGCTTCTGCAGCTTGACAAAGACGTTGATCTTGATGCCCTTGAGCGCGTTCCCGCTCAGGTCCAGCTCCTTCAGCTCGGTGAGGCTGCAGAAGAGCTGATGCTGCAGGTAGGGCAGCTTGTTCCCGGCCAGGATCAGCTCCCTCAGGTTGGGCAGGTCGTGAAACACCTTGTCAGGCAGCACCACCAGCGAGTTCCAGCCCAGGTTCAGGTACCAGAGGTTGGAGAGCCCGGCGAACAGCCCTTCCTCCACCTTGCTGAAGTGGTTGTTGTTGAGGCTGAGGGACACCAGGTTCTGGGTGTGCAGGAAGGTGTGCGGGGCCAGCTGCTTCAGGCGGTTGCGCTCCAGGTGCAGGTGGTAGAGGCTGCGCAGCCCGTGGAAGGCGTGCTGCTCCACGGAGCCCAGCTGGCTGCTCTGCAGGTCCAGGAAGTCCAGGGCCGATAAATTCCTGAAGGCGGCGGCCGGCAGCTGCGTGAAGTTGTTGCCGTCCAGCCACAGGGCTTTGGCGTTGGGGGGCACGTCCTCGGGCAGGCGGCTCAGGTTGCGGCCGCTGCAGAAGACGTTCAGCTCCTCGCTGTAATCGTCCAGGCTGCAGGCGCAGGGGCTGGGGCAGCGCGGGCTCTCCCCGTCCCCCGGCTCCTTCGGGGGGTCCCCCCCGGGGGGCTGGGAGGCGGCAGCCAGCAGCAGGGCCAGGGGCAGCAGGAGGGGGATGCCTGCTGGGAGGGGGAGGAAAGGGGGACGCTGTCAGTGCCGGGCTGTGGCTGATCCAGGGGACACCCCTGGGGACAACCTTGGGACCCCCTGGGACCCCCTGAGGACACTCCTGGGACCCCCTGGGGACACTCCTGGGACCCCTGGGGACACCCCTGGGGACACCCCTGGGGGACACCCCTTGGACCCCCTGGGGACAACCCTGGGACCCCCTGGGGACACCCCTGGGGACACCCCTGGGGACACCCCTGGGGACACCCCTGAGACCCCTGGGGACACCCCTGGGGACACTCCTGGGGACACCCCTGGGGACACTCCTGGGACGCCCTGGGGACAACCCTGCGACCCCTTGGGACCCCCTGGGGACACCCCTGGGACCCCCTGGGGACACCCTTGGGGACCCCCTGGGACCCCCTGGGGACAACCCTGGGACCCCCTGGGACCCCCTGGGGACACCCCTGGGACACCCCTGGACCCCCTGGGGACCCCCTGGGGACACCCCTGGGACCCCTTGGGGACACCCCTTGGGGACACCCCTGGGACCCCTCGGGACCCCTCGGCCGGGTGCCCGCACCGCCCGGGGCTCGGGGAGGGGGTGCGGGGGTCACTCCCAGCCCGATGCACACGCGGGGCGGCTGCGGGAGTTCTCCGAGGTTGGATCCCTTGGGAAGCGGTCCAAGATCCGCCCCCACTCCTGCCACAGCTCCGACCCCTCGGCTGCAGCGACCTCCCCCCAAATTCATCTCTGTATTGCACCGACAGCTTCTCCCTTTGGTGGGGAAACCCCCAGACCCCTCTCCCCGCTCCTCCCCGGCTGCCCCCTGTGGCTCCAGCAGCTCTCGGTTCTGCGCTCCCTGCCCATCCCTGCGCTCCCCGGGCAGCTTTGGGCTCTGCCCCGCACTGCCTGCAGCCCCCCCAGGCAGCCCGGGGTCCCCAAAATGTCCTTTTAGCAGCGGAGGAGCAGCAGGCTGAGGGGTGACCGGAGCCCGGGCAGGGTCTGAGCGTGTCCCCCCCAGTCCCCGGCTGTCCCCCCAGCGCAGTTCCAGCCTCACCTTTGCCTGCGCTCATGGCGGCGGGCAGGGCAGGGCTCCTGCTCCCGCTGCCGCTCCGCTCTCCGGCCCCTCGGACTGCGCAGGGATGGATGGAGCAACCACCTTGACGCCCGTCCAGCCGCCCGCCCGGCCGGGCTTAACCCCACTGCTGCTGGCCCGGGGACAGCGGCACCGCCGAGGGCTCCTCGCTGCTGCCCCGGCTCCGGGACTGCCCTCGGGGCAACTCGGGACAAGGGCATGGAACCAGATAGCCGGGACCTGCTGGGGGTCCTGCCAGAGGTGGGGTTTGTGTGGGTTTTGAGCGGGGAGGGAGGGATGGGGTAACCTCAGGGGGTGTCCCACCACCGTGCCCTGAGCTCCTGGAGGGTCTGAGCAGCAGAACCGACCCTGCCCCACCCTGCCCTGCTGGGGGTGCCCTGGCAGTGGGGCCTCACTTTCCATCAGGGCACAAAAAACCACCCCCTGGGGCTGGGAGCATCCATGGGACACAGGGATTGAAGGTTTGGGAGCTGGGGCTGGGAGCACCCATGGGACACAGGGATTGAAGGTTTGGGAGCTGGGGCTGGGAGCATCCATGGGACACAAGGATTGAAGGTTTGGGAGCTGGGAACACTCATGGGACACAGGGATTGAAGGTTTGGGAGCTGGGGCTGGGAGCATCCATGGGACACAGGGATTGAAGGTTTGGGAGCTGGGGCTGGGAGCATCCATAGGGCACAGGGATTGAAGGTTTGGGAGCTGGGGCTGGGAGCACCCATGGGACACAGGGATTGAAGGTTTGGGAGCTGGGGCTGGGAACATCCATGAGACACAGGGATTGAAGGTTTGGGGATCAGCCTTAGTGCCAGATGGGCTGGAACACCTGATGGTGATGCCAGTGGGAAATGAGTTGGGAAACAGGGAAAAAAAAACCCTGTGTGGCACTAAAAGCCTCGGGGGTAGAACCCTCAGCCCCTCCTGGGCATTTCCCCATTTTCCCTGCTGCCTTGCCTTGTGGGTGGGGACGGAGCTGGGAGCTCTACCCCCTGCTCTGCCCAGTGCTTCTGGGCCAAACAGGAGGCAGAGAGCAAAGCCAGGGCTGCGGTGGTGGCTGTGGGGGTGCCCTGGGATGAGGGGGGGTGATGCTCCAGGGCTGGCAGATCACACTCTGCCCCTGGCAGCTCACCAAAAACCAGCCCAGGGAGGCCGCTGACCCCATCCTGTGTCCCAGGTTATTCCCCCACCAGGCTCCAGCGCAGGCTCTGTGGAATCTTTTATCAGTTTCCAGGAAAGGAAAAACCTCGGCAAGAGGAGCCCTGTGGCCAGAGGCTGCCAGATGGAAAAGCCCTGGCTAAACCTTCCCCTGCCTTGGTAGCCCCACTCCTCCCTGGAGAGGCACCAGGCTGGCACCCCTCCCTCCAGGAGCAGCTAGCTCTGCCCTGGGGCTGCTCTTCCCAGCCCTGCTCCCCCCAGGCTGCTTGGGGAGCTTCAGGGGGAGCAGGGATTCTCTCCCCCACCATTCCCAGACCACGGGCACCCCAGCAGGCTCCCCACCTCGCCCCTTCCCATGGGAGCCTGGCACTTGCCCAGCTCACAGGGCACACCTCAGCTCTTCACCAGGCACTGGGGGGAAAGAGGTGGTGGAGAGAGACACCCAGGCTCCAGCCTCACCACCCAGCTTTCCCACAGGCTCTGCTTTCTCTCTTCCCTTTTGGCCCCCAGTGGAATTCTCCTCCCCCCTCCCTCTATTTTAATCCTGTCTTCTGGGAATTTATAGATCAGGAGGGAGAAATGAGGGATAGGGATACATGCACCCACTAATAGGCACTGAGCACATATTGACACAAGGTGTAATCAATCTGGAAGCTAAAAAGAGCTGAACCAGCACAGCTCAGCCAGCCAAAACCCACAAAGCCTCGTTGGGAAGTTTAAACAAGCCCTGCCTGCAGCTGGGAGCAGGTTCATCCCTGCCTCCAGCAGCCCTCCCCGGGGAAATATCAGATGAGATGCCATGGGAAAATAAGTTGGGTAAGTCAGGAACTCCCTTCCCAGTGTGGCTGTGGTGCAGGGAGGAGCTCTGGAGATCCCTGAGGCATCTCCTCCAGGCCTGCCTCCACTCCAAACCTCTCCCCGAGGTGTGTCCCATCTCCTGTGGCAGGAGAGGCTGGGACCCTGCACGGTCCCTGCACCCCCAGGGCCCCCATCTGCCCAGTGACCCCCAGGCACCCTGGGGACCTCGGTTTGTGTCCCCACCATGGGTGTCCCTGGCCGGTGTGGACCCCCCTGTGATCCCCCCACCCCCTCAGCTCCAGCAGATAAACTCCCTGCCGGGACCAAAGTCTGAGCCCCTGCCCTGGTTGCCATGGAGAACGGCTGCGCTGGTATCAGGGAGAGCAGCAAAATCACTCCAAAGTGGTTTTCAAACCTATTTAAACTCTAAGGAATCATTTACCTTCCCCAGCGGCCCCCCTGTGCCTGCAGCTCCCTCCCCAGGGAGCTCCCCAGCCCCTCTGGGTGGGACAGGCCAGCAGCTGTCCCTGCTCTGTGTCACCTGGGGAGGGGACAGCGCTGGGCCACCTCTGCTGTGGGACCCTGCTCCAGGGGGAGTGACCAGGGACACTCCAGCAGGGGCAGCAGCCACCCAGGGAGCCCTGAGGGGAGGTGACACGTGTGGCATTGCCACAGCTTGAGGCAGGGAGTATTTTTAGCCAGCCTTGCCCAAATATTGTCCCTGTCTGGAGGAGAGCATCTCACGTTGCCAGGGTAACCAAGGAGCTCCTGCTCCTCGTTCAGGACCAAAAAACGTGCCCGATGGAGAGGGGAGGGGTGACACCAGCACTCTCCTGGGGACACCAGCAGGGACCAAGCCCCAGGAGTGGCCCTTTGCCCGGTGCACCCACGTCCCTGCTCATCCTGCTCCTGGAGGTGGCACCGGGGAGTGGTGGCGGCTGCTGGCCAAGGTCCCCATGGGCAGCTCTGCCCTGCCAGGCTGCACAGCCCCGGCTGGGGGGCTGGCAAAGGTGCCTGGTGCTCTGGCAGCTCCCAGGGATGCCAACTGCTGCCCTGGGGGAGCCTCACCAGCACCAGCCTGGCCAGACTGGTTGGACTGGGAGAGGTGAGGACCATGTCCCCAAGACATGGCTCAGGGTGGCCAGGGCCATTGCTGGAGGGAAAAATGGGGAAATCCCCAAAGAGCGAGGTGTGGGGGGAAGGGGGGCCCTGGGAGGGGGATTTGGAGGTGCAGGGGTGCAGGGAGGTGTGGCTGTGGGACACAAGGAAGGAGACACGGACTCAGCAGAAGGCTGTGTGGACTCCTGAGGAGGAGCTGTCAGGTTTATTGTCCAAACCTATTTTATACCTTTTTACAAATGTGCCCACCTTAGAGGTGGGATCCCTGGAACCATTGGTCACCTGCAGAGACCATCACACAAAGTCCCTCCCATGGGGAAGCGTATGGGAAACACGTTAAGTTTACAAACAGCCTGACCTTGCCCAGGAATTCTGTCCTGGGAGCAGAACTCCCAAAAACCAAAACATGACAGGCACAAACCCCAGTGGCACCAGGGAGGGGCAGGAGAGCAGCTCTGGCAGGGTGGGCCTGGGCTGGGGCAGGGAGGCACCTTGCCCAGCTCAGCCTGGGGACAGCACCAGGGGGGACAGGGAGGGGGGAAATGGGATTTTCCATGTCCCAGGTCAGCTCCCCAGGCCTGGGCATGAGCTTTCTGCTGGATGCAGGGAGCAGCCTGGGCTGGGCATGCCTGGCTGGAGGGACGGGGTGGCAGTGGGGCAGAGGGGACACAGCTCCCCCCCTGCCTGTGGACACCAGGCCACAGCCCCCACCACGTCTGCCAGGCCCCCCCTGCCTGCCCCAGCCCCCTGGGGAAGCACCTGCAGGTGCCAGGGGGTGACACATGGGACGTGGCTTCTGGCAACCCAGAAACCCAGCATCTCCTGGGCTGCATCCCAGGGGGGTGTTCAGCAGGGCAGGGAGATGATTCTCCCCCTCAACCCCACCCTGGGGCACACAAACATCCACCCCTGGGATCCCGGGCCAGGGCAGACCTGGATGGGTCAGAGCAGAGCCAGAGGGGACCCTGGAGATGGTTGGGGAGCTGGAAGAACCTCCCCTGTCCTTGCTGGCAGAGCCGAGAGATGTTCTGCAGCTCCCTCCTCCTCCTCCTCCTCCAGGCTGGGAGAGCTGGGGCTGTCCGGCCTTTTTGTGGAAAAGTGACAGAGAAAAGCTTTTCCTCAAGCCAGGAGCAGGGGTGGTGATTTTAAACTGGATTTGGGTTGGATACAAAGAGAAAACGAGTTGGGGAGGGGGGATCGGTGGTGCCCGGAGCATCCCGAGGCAGGCTGCTCCGGGGACATCCCGGCAGGAATTTGGCAGATCCGGAGGCGAATTCCCTTTGCTGGCGCTGGAAGCCAGATGGAGCCAGTCACTGCGCTAAGGCCGTGCGGCTCCGCGGGGAGCTCGGGGAGGGCCGGGGGTGTTGCCACTGGGGTTTGTGCCTGTCATGTTCGGGTTTTTGGGAGTTCTGCTCCCAGGACAGAATTCCTGGGCAAGGTCAGGCTGTTTGTAAACTTAACGTGTTTCCCACACGCTTTCCCATGGGAGGGACTTCGTGTGAGGTGACCAATGGTTCCAGGGGTCCCACCTCTAAGGTGGGTGCTTTGTAAAAAGGTATAAAATAGGTTTGGACAATAAACCTGACAGCTCCTCCTCAGGAGCCCACGCAACCTCCTGCTGAGTCCGTGTCTCCTTCCTTGTGTCCCACAGCGACACTGGGGCCGCTCCCCCCGGGGTCCCCTTGGGGACACAGCGCCCTGGGTCACCCTGCCAGGCTGGCCCGGAGGTGACAGCAAACTCCAGAGCTTTCCCCGGAGCCCCCGTGGGTTTGGGTTCCATCCCTCAGAGCCGCATCCATCTGAGGCTGTACCTGACAGGGAGAGGGGAAAACCCCCGGGGCAGAGCTGGGATTTGGCTCGGGTGGGGCTGCGTGGTTTAACCCGGAATGGTGCCGCAGGTTCCGAGCTGCAGGTACACCCCAAAACCTCACTTCTCAGCCCGAATCTGCTGTTTGTGGTGTTGCCCGGGCCGGAATGGGCTCCGTGCTCCCCCAGAGCGGGCACTGTCCCTCCCGGGGCGGGCACACACACACACCCCTGGTGCCCCGCAGGTGCCTTTGCACGGATAACGCGGTGTTTGCACAGCTTCATTCTCCTCTGCCGGGCTCGGGGTGATGCCTGGGGCTGCTCCCCCCCAAATCAGGGTCTGGGGGTCTCGGGGGGGGGTGGGATGGAGGTGCCCATGGTTGGGGAGGGGTCCATGTGGAGCTGCTGCTCGGCTCCCCCGTCTGGCCGAGCCCCCCTCCCCCGAGCCCCCGGCGCCGTGGGCAGGGTGTGAATTCGGCTCCGAGCTGGGTGTGAAGAGACTGTGAATGCTCATCAACACTTTCATTACCTTAATAAAATTACTTCAGGTCTGCTAAGTTCTCGTGCAGAAGAAAAAAAACAAGCGGTAATTGCAGGGTTTGCTGGCTTCTCCTTCCCCTGACACCCCCCCCCTCCAAAAGGCTCAGCCCCCCGGGTCTGGGCACCTTCGCTGAGGAGCTCTGGGCTCTCCTGGAGCAGGTGAGGAGCTCTGCTTGTCACCGAGCTTCTGTCAGGATGGCCCCTCTCCCCCCATCCACCGAGCTCTGACAGATCCTGAGGAGTTATTCAGAGCTCTGGGCTCGTTTGAACATTATATTGTCAAAGCTTTTTTGCTTTTTTTTTTTTTTTTTTTTTTTCCTTTTTTTTTTTTCTGTGGGAGACAGATTCTTACCTAAACTCACCCACTCGACAGAAATAGCAGCAATAATAAGCCTGAAATGAGGAGATGAAGAGCTGGGAGTCGTTTTAGAACCATGGAAGAGTTTGAGTTGGAAAGAACCTTTAAAGGGCTCCCAGCCCATCTGATCTTAGCCCTGCTCGAGGCTTTGCAGGGTTATCCACTCTGCCCTGCACTCCCTGCCACCCTGGAGATTCCCTAAATCCTTCTGGCTGTGGGATTTGTCCCACTCCAGCCTGGCAGGTCCCAGTTTGGAGGCAGCAGCAGCAGCCAGAGCAGCACAACCCAGACTCAGCACAGCCTGGGCTAACCCAGCCTTGTGTCAGTGCCTGCTTTGCTTTAAAATGTCTTTTTCCACACAGCAGCTCTGATGTGAGGGGATGGATTGGGAAAGGCTTTTCCTGCCAGCCAGATCTCCCAGAGCCTGGGAGCTTTTGGGCAGCTCATTGGCACGGGAGGTTCAAGGGCTGCAGAGGTCAGGAGGAAGTTGCCTGGAAGAAAGCTGGATATTATGGGATGGGCTTGGAGCAGGTGCTTGGTCAATTATTGGGTTGGTCAGGCCTTGGAATTGTGGAATCATGGAAGGGTTTGGGTGGGAAGGGACCTTAAAGCCCATCCAGTGCCACCCCTGCCATGGGCAGGGACACCTCCCACCATCCCAGGCTGCTCCAAACCCCATCCAGCCTGGCCTTGGGCACTGCCAGGGATCCAGGGGCAGCCACAGCTGCTCTGGGCACCCTGTGCCAGGGCCTGCCCACCCTCCCAGGGAACAATTCCTGCCCAATCTCCCATCCAAACCTGCTCCTTATTAATTCTAAATTTCTTCTCTCTTACTTTCAAACCTTCCCCCTTGTTCTATCACTGCTGGCCCATGTGAAAAGTCACTCCCCTGTCTCTTGTCAGCCCCTAAAGCGCTGGAACATCCCTGCCCTGGAGATGGAGGCCACCCCTGCAGCCAGCCCACAGCAAGGGCTGCCACCCCCTGACTGGGGCTGTTCCTGAGCTGCTGTTTGCAGGGTCTGCTGAGGCTGAGCTGGGAGCACAGAAACCCCCCGGGAGGTGCCTTTGCTTTCCCTCCAGCGTCCCCCAGGGTGGCTGGAACACTTTGGAGCCACCTTAACACCGAGGTGGAGGCCGCACCCTCTGGTAACCAAAGTTGGTAGCAACAGCGCTGGGCCCCCCGGGAGGAGCTCCTCAGCCACCCCTGTGTCCTTCCTTGGCTTCTCTGCCACTGCCTGCCCAGCACCCTGCAGAGATCCTGCCCTCTGAGCACATGGACCTCGGGATTGTTGCAGAGAATGAGGATGTGAGTATCCTGACAGAGCATCTTGCTGAAAACCCAGGTATGAGGCTCTGCAGCCCCTTCCCAGGCCATGGGGCCAGCCAAGGAAATCCTCACTCCAGGGGAAAAAAGGCAGCTGAACAGCCTGGCTGGGGTTTGTTCAGGTTCTGAAGGGCTGGAGGTGCTGAGCTCTGCCATGGCAGGGGGAGAGGGGGGCTCAGCTGGAGCTGCTCTGGGCCTCCAGGTGCAGCTGGAGCACAGGAACCAGGAGATGCACCAGCCTGGAGACCCACAGGAGGAGATGGGGAGGCTGCCTGGCTCCAAGACAGGCTTCCCAGGCAGGATGGTCCTCAGTGAAGAGGAAAAACTGAAGGTAAAACTTGGGGAGTTGGGGAGAACAGAGCTGAGAGCTGCGTGAGGCCAGTGGATCCACAGAGGGAGATCTGGGGGGGAAATTCCTCCTCCTGGAGGGGGCTGCGTTGTGCTCAGACATCACATCAGAATCCACCCATGGAGTGGATTCACGCCCTCAGAACCCACCCATGGCCTTCACTGAGTCTCCCTCTCCCAGATCTCCAAAGACCTGGTGGATCTGCAGATCGAGACCAACAGGATGAAGGAACGTTACCAGACCGAGAACTTCCAGCTGAGAACCACGGTACCCACCAACTCCAGCCCTGCCAGCGCCCTCACCCAGCCCTGCAGCTCCTAGCACACCCACCTGCTCTTTGCTTGGCACCTCCTCCTGCCTTTCCACGGCGCTGAGCTCCCCAGATCCCGGGGAGCTGCCCTGGGCTCCTCTCCCTGCTCCTGGCCGGCGCTGTGACCCTGTCCCCGGTGTCTGACCGCGCTGCCCCCCGTGCAGATGCAGGCGCTGGAGGGGCGGGTGCAGGAGCTGGAGCTGAGCGGTGCCAGGGTGAGGGGGGAGCGCGATTCCCTGCGGGAGCGCCTGGGGGCCCTGCAGAGCAGCCGGCAGGAGCTGGCGCAGGAGTTCATCATCCTGAAGAGCAATTACCTGGCCCTGGGCAGAGAGCTGGAGCAGGAGGTGAGAGATGCTGCAGGGCTCATCCCAGAGCTCCCAGCTCCACCTCACACGCCCTGCTGTGCGCAGGTTCCTCACCTGGCTTGGCTTTTGGTTCTGCAGCCCCGGCACAGCTCAGGTCCAGGGAGGCTTCTCGTTGAGGGGATCTCTTAAAGGCCACTGAGCCCAAAAACCCATCCAGTGCCACCCCTGCCATGGCAGGGACACCTCCCACCATCCCAGGCTGCTCCAAGCCCTGTCCAGCCTGGCCTTGGGCACTGCCAGGGATCCAGGGGCAGCCACAGCTGCTCTGGGCACCCTGTGCCAGGGCCTGCCCACCCTCCCAGGGAACAATTCCTGCCCAATCTCCCATCCAGCCCTGCCCTCTGGCACTGGGAAGCCATTCCCTGTGTCCTGTCCCTCCAGCCCTTGTCCCCAGTCCCTCTGCAGCTCTCCTGGAGCCCCTTCAGGCCCTGGCAGAGGCTCTGAGCTCTCCCTGGAGCCTTCTCCTCTCCAGGTGAGCATCCCCCAGCTCTCCCAGCCTGGCTCCAGAGCAGAGGGGCTCCAGCCCTTGGGGCATCTCCGTGGCCTCCCCTGGACTCTCTCCAGCAGCTCCAGGTGCTGCTGCTGTTGGCCCCAGGGCTGGGGCAGCTCTGCAGGTGGGGTCTCACCTGAGGGGGCAGAGGGGCAGGGCTGGGGGGCTCAGCCCAGCACAGGGGGGGCTGCAGGGCCCCAGCACAAGTGGCCAGGACATCTCCAGCCCCTGACCTGTGACACGGCACAGCCTGGCCTGGGATTGTCCCCGGGGATTTGATGTGACACAGCTCCTTCCCCAGGGCGTGTGGGACCCGCCCTGACAGCGGGGACAGGGCTGGGGACAGAGCTGGGGACAGGGATGGTGACAGGGATGGGGAAAAGAATGGGGACAGAGCTGGGGAAAGGGATGGGGACAGGGATGAGGACAGGGCTGGGGACAGAGCTGGGGATGGAGCTGGGGACAGGAATGGGGACAGGGATGGGAACAGGGATGGGGATGGGGACAGGGATGGGAATGGGGATGAGGACAGGGATGGGAATGGGGATGGGAACAGGGATGGGGACAGAGCTGGGAACAGATTTGGGGACAGATTAGGGGACAGATTTGGTGACAGGGTTGGGGCCAGGGCTGTGCCCACGCTGACCCGCTGCTCCCCCGGCACCCCGCGGGCAGAGCCCTCCCGTTCCCCCGGCGGCCCCACGGCGGTGCCCGGAGGTCACGGCGGGGCTGCCCGGGGCCGCTCCCTCGGCGCTGCCAGCGCGCTTTGTTTCCCTTTTTTTTCTGCTTGGCTTGCGCGGCCGGCACGTGAAGGGATGGGAGCAGCTCTCATTGCGGGAAGGGGCCTGGCAAGTTTATAAAAACACCGACTCCCAGCGAGTTTGTGATGGTTCCTTAAAAGCCAAAGGCACCTTCCCGCTGGCTGCCGGCTCGGCGGTGACCCAACGCGCGGCGTTCGGAGCCAGAGTTCTGCGTTCCTTTGGCCGCTTCAACAACCCTCCCTCCGTCCCCTCCCTCTCCCTCCTCCCGCTTCTCCTTCTTTTTGAATGGGACGGAGTGACTGACACCCTCCTGCCCGCTCCCTCCCTCCCTCCCCCAGCAGATAGTTCAGCTGCCTCGGCTCCATGACCTGGTTTTCCACGCCGAGCTGAGCTGGGAAAAGCTGCAGCAGGAATGCTGCTTCGGTCCAGCGTGCCTGGATGGGCTCTGGCGGAGCAGGATAATGATAAACCCCCGAGTTAGTGACCCTTGCGGTGAGATCATTTGTCTCCCGGCAGCGGAGGAATGGGAATTCCTCGCAGGGAGGCGAGCTCGGCTCTCGCAGGGGGTGATCCCAGCTCCGCTCCCGCTCCTGCCGGGCTCGGAGCAGCAGCACTCTCAGCTGCTTCTCGTCCCCAAGGGGGTGCAATGTGGTTGTCAAAAAAACTGGATTTTTCAGGCAGCTGACGTCTCTAAAGGACGGCGTTAGCAGGTTAGCGGTGATCACGCCCCGCACGTGGATCGCGGGATGTTTCGGGGAGCGAAAGCACGTGGGGTGGGTTCTGTGCCAGAGAACATCCCGAGGAACCGCGGAGTCACGGGATGGAAGGGATTTCCAAACCCTTCTCATTGCACCCCCTGCCACGGGACACCTCCCTCTGGACCAGCGCGCTCCAAGCAGCGGTGAAGCGGCTCCAGGAGCCAGGGGGTGAATTCCTTGGATCTCCTCCATGTGCCATGGGGTTTGCCCCAAGCTCCTTGGCTCCGACTCCCAAAAAAAAATCCCTGCCCGAAGCCAGAGAGGCTCCGGCTTGGCAGCCCGGGACTTGTCGCGACATGGGCCTCTTGCTCATTATTTTCCCAGCGCGGACTTTCCCAAAGGAAACGGGGGGAAGCAGCCTGCGGTTCTGCCCCCTCCCCTTCCCCGGCGCTCTTCTGGGGGAAGACAATGAACCTTTTACACATTCCCAATTACAAGTGCTACTTGTGACCTTGCCAATATGTTGTCATGGCTGCTTGGCGCAGGAGCAGCTCGGCGGGCTCATTCACGGCCCCTCGGCCGGGGAACAGTCGGAGCCGCTGAATCGTCGCGGCCCCATTGTCCGCGGGGTTCGCCCATCGCCCGTGTCTGTCCGTCTGTCTGTCTGTCTGTCCGTCCGTCCGGCCCTTGGGAAGCGCCCGGCAGGAGCTGCCAGGCAGGCACTGGCTGCCTGTTTTCTGACTCGCTGTAAATTCTGCCTTTCCGAGCCTCTGACCTTTCCTCGCTCCCCGTTTCCGTCTCCTTTTGTCCGCCGGGTTCGCGGCGGCTGCGGCGGCAGCCCCGGAGGGGACCCGAACGCGCTCTGGGTTCCACGCCGGGGTTTTCCCTGGAGCCGCGCCAGGCTCGGGAGCTCAGGAAAGGCAGCGAAGCCCAGCTCAGACCTGGGCCTGCCCCGGTTTTGTGGGGGTTTTGTGGAGTTTTTTTTGTTTTGTTTTGTTTTGTTTTGTTTTGTTTTTTTTGGGTTTTTTTTTTTTTGTTTTTTTTTTTTTCTCTGGTTTGGTTTGGTTTGGGATTTTTTGTTTGTTTGTTTGTTTGTTTGTTTGTTTTGTGTGTGTGGTTTTTGTGT
>WQNJ02000011.1:1565000-1620000 GCA_016584745.2 Phylloscopus trochilus trochilus
CCTCCCCATCTGCAGCCCTTGCAGAAGCAGCCTGGGCTCCTGCTGGGAACCTGACTCTCAACGTGAGCGTTTCCCTGGGGAGAGCCACACATGTGCTCCTCCACGTGCCCTGGCTGTGCCCAGACTCCACTCCTGCCGTGCCAGAGGGCACCAGCCCCTCCCAGTTAAACCAGTCCTTGCCCCCCAGCATGGCACTGCTCAGCTGGACAAGTGCTCAGCCCCAGCTTCTCCTCACTTTGTCCTTTCTGCCCCGTCTCCCTCTTCGTTTGTCCCTCAGTTGCTTGGAAACCAGGATCACATCAAAGTGGAGCTGGAGAAACTGAAGAAAACCCACGAGGAGCAGCAGCAGAAGCTGCAGGAGCGAGTGTGAGTGTCCCTCTGCCTGGCCAGGGGTTTGTGGGGTTATTGCAGCTGGGTTTGGCCCACGGGAGCAGGAGAGGAGGCAGTGACCATCCACCCTGGGAAGAAGCGAGGCCTGGAAGGAAAACCTGATGTTTCCTTCCTCTTCAGAGCTGTCAGATTAAAGTTGGTGGCGTTCAGGGACACCTTCAAAACCCCCTCTCTGTGACACACAGCAAAGGTGTGACAGCCCAGAGATTAACCCAGCCCTGCCCTCACCCACACACTGGCTGTTCCACCACCTTGGTTAATGCCCCAGGGTGCTGCTGCAGGACCCTCTGAGCCATGGAGGGTGCTCACCTTTAGTGGAGAGAGCTTTTGTGGCACCAACTGACACACATTTGGGGGCTGGCAGCTGCTGCTGGGAGGTTTCTGTCGTTCCAAAGTGACTTCCTTCCCAAAGCCGCCCGTGTTGGACCTGTGGAGAATCCCAGGATCCCAAAATGGGGTTGGGTGGGAAGGGACATCCCTCCACCCCATCACCCCACAAAGCCCATCTCATCCCCAGGACACCAGGCTGTTCCAAGCCCCGCCCAGCCTGGCCTTGGGCACTTCCAGCGATGGAGAAGGGGTTTGGGCAGTTGAAGTGAGCCCAGCTCCCCCGTGTTTGTCTGCAGGCTGGCGCTGGGGCAGGAGCTGCGGGAGGCGAAGGGCGCGGCCGGGGCCAGCCGGCGCAGGCTGGCGGAGCAGTCAGCGGTGAGCAGCGCCTTCCTCCCTTCCCTGGGCTCCTCCTGAGCCAGCAGGGCCTGGGATGTCTGGAACCCGGGTGCTGCAGCACCTCTCCCTCCCCGGTGAAGTAATTTCTTTTTCTCAGCTTTCCGAGATCAGCTGCTAGCTCAGATTTAGGGAGGTTAGGGTGAGGGGAAACTTCAGGATAGGGACATAAAAACTAAAGGAGGCTCTTACCCTGAGATGTGTTCCAAGGCTTCATTCCAAGAAGGGGATCTCAGGGCGAAAGAGAGACTAACCTCGGAGGGAAAGGGGGTTTTATGCATTTCAGGGTAGGGGGCAGGGTTACCTATGGCCAAAGGCCATAGGTCAGAGTCAAGGGACAGGTAGGGTTTCACAGGGAGGGGATACCAAAGGGAATACAACACCCCGGGGAGCTCGTCACAGCCCGGTTCTCCCCGTGCAGGTCCCTCCCGCACGTGGCGGTGGGAGGAATTTTGCTCGCTGGCTTTCAGGAGGAGTTGGTGGAATCACCAGGGTGGGAGGGTGGCAAATGACAAGAAGGTAGCAGGGGAATAAGGATTACAAACATTTCCAGTGAGTTCCTCCAAAAACCCAGGACCTCCCTGTCGCTGTTGGACACGATAATGGAGGCAGGGAGTGCTTCAGAAGGCTGCAGTGGACACCTCAGGGAGGAGCCACCGGTTTATTTCTCAGGCTTCTTTTATGCTTTTACAGATGTGCCCACCTTAGAGGTGGGACCTTTGGGAACCATTGGTCAGTTCCAGAGACCACCATGCAAAAATCCCTCCTCTGGGAAAATTGTGCAAAACAAGGTAGTTTACACTATGTGACCTTGTGTACCAAAAAAGTGCCTGAAAACAGAATTTCCCAAAACCAAAACACGGCAGGCACCAAGCGTGGCAACACCTCCCCAGCTCTAGTGAGGCCAAACACCTGGAAATGGAGACCCTCAGCTCCTGTGAAGTGTCTCAGCCCCTGTGAAGTGTCTCAGCTCCTGCTGGTGGGCCGGAGGAGCAGGCCAGCAGGATTGCTGTTTGCTGTGCCAGGTGCTGCTCAGGTGCCAGGGCCAGCTGCAGGAGGTGGAGGCGGAGAACTCGCAGCTGCAGCTGCGGCTGAAGGAGCTGGCCGAGGAGTACCGCTGGAGGCTGGGCCGGTGCCTCAGGGACCTGGCGGTGCGTTCCTGGGATGGGGAGGGCTCACAGAGCCATGGAATGGGATCCACAGGGATCATGGATCCACCCCCCGGCCCTGCCCAACAATCCCACCCTGAGCACCCCTGGCAGCGCTGTCCAAAGGCTCCTGGAGCTCTGGCAGCCTCGGGGCCGTGCCCATTCCCTGGGGATCACTTTCCAAGCAGCCTTGCTGTGGCTTTGGCCTCCAGGCCATGCTGGCAGCTCCCAGGCTATCTCAAGGCTTTACTGTCCCTGCTGCTAAAGGAAGGAGAGCAGCCCCTTGTCACTCCTGCCCCCATCCCAGAGCAACCTTTTGGCATCTCTGTGACCAGCTGGGGCTGATGGTTCCCCTGTGCTGGCTCTGCTGGGGCACCTCCAGTCCTGGGAGCACCCAAAGGCTCCTGGAGCTCTGGCAGCCCTGGGGAGCCTGGGCAGTGCCCAGCACCCTCTGGGGGAAGAACCTTCTCCTAAAATCCAACCTGACCCTGCCCTGACACAGCTCCAGCTATTCCCTTGGGTCTCTCCATACTGGCACCCTCCTCTTGTAGGCTGCTGCCAATAAATTAAAGACATAAAGCAAGGGGGTATTAATCCCTGCAATCTGACCAGGAAACATCACATCAGAAGCTCACTGATGATTTTGTGTGGCCAGCCAGGAAATCTGTGCAGGGGTGCAGGGGGCTGCTGCCATAGAATCATTGAAGGGGTTGGAAGGGACTTAAAAGCTCATCCAGTGCCACCCCCTGCCATGGACAGGGACAGATCCCAGTATTCCCATGCCCCTCCAAGCCCTGTCCAGCCTGGCCTTGGGCACTGCCAGGGATCCAGGGGCAGCCACAGCTGCTCTGGGCACCCTGTGCCAGGGCCTGCCCACCCTCCCAGGGAACAATTCCTGCCCAATCTCCCAGCCAGCCCTGCCCTCTGGCACTGGGAATCCCTTCCCCGTGGATTTCCCTCTCTGTGCATTTACAGAACTACATGGACAGCAAAGCCAGCAGCGTGCCAGCCCACAGCAAAGGCCCAGCTGGCCCAGCTGCCATGAAGAACTTTGTGGACAGCATGCTCAGGGACATCCGGGCCGCCTACAAATCCCGGGAGGAGCAGCTGGCCCGGGCAGCTCGGGGCTACAAGAAACGCATGAAGGACTTGGCCAGGAAGCACGAGAACCTGCTGATTGCTTATGGGTAAACCTCAGCCTCCTCCCCCTGCAGGAACCAGGGAAAAGCCCCAGAAGGGAGCAGCCATCCCCTGGGGCACAGGGAGGGAGGCTGGCACCGCTCCCAGGTGCAGCAGGGCAGCTGAAATGCACATCCATCTCCCTGCTCCTGGGCAATCCAGGACCAGGCTGCCCCCAGCTGCACATCAGGGTGCTCTGGACCCCGCAGAGCTGCTTTTGCACATATGTTCCTCCCACTTAGAGTGCAGGGTGAGAGATGGATCCCACGGCGGATGGTGTGGAAATGCAGAGGTACCACAAATAGCTCCACCTCCCAGCCCGTCCCTGCAGTGCTCTCAGCTCTCTCGGCAGCTTGGGCTGTGGGAAGGAGCAGAAATACTTGTGGTACAAAAGCCACAAATAGCTCTGGGACAAGCTCCCTTGGGAAACTCTCCCACTCCTCCTTTGCAGGTGGCCAGAACCAGCGGGTGGCACCTCCAGGAGCAGCAGAGCTGCTCAGTGGTGTCACCCAAAAAGGGGCAGGGAGTGACCCCTGTGGTGGTTGCAGGCGGCAGCGGGAGCAGATCCGGTCCCTGGGGAGCAGAGCCATGGACTGTGGCCCTGCAGAGCTCCACCTGTGCATCACGGACCCCGAGCTGCTGACAAACAGCTCCCGGGAGCTGAACCGCCTGCGGGAGGAAAAGGCCAAGCTGGAGATGCAGCTCCAGGAGCTGCAGGAGGTAGAGATGGGAGATTGGGCAGGAATTGTTCCCTGGGAGGGTGGGCAGGCTCTGGCACAGGGTGCCCAGAGCAGCTGTGGCTGCCCCTGGATCCCTGGCAGTGTCCCAGGCCAGGTTGGATGAGCCATTCCCTGTGTCCTGGCACTATCTGCACACGTAAAAAAGACATTCTCCTGTCACAGTCGATACGTGGTAGTACTCGACATGGACACTGCACTCACACTCGAGGTGCTTCATCAGAAGGCTTCAAGTATCAGTATCTTGACATTCAAAAAGTCTCCCACACCTTTTCTCTGTGTCTCCTAAGAGCAGCTCCACATGGCTCTAGCTCTCTCTCTCTCCTTCAGCTCTGGCTCTCTCCTTCAGCTCTGGCTCTCTTCTGCTCTGGCTCACTCCTTCCTGACCCTGGCATGGCCACCTAACCCTGTCTGTCCTATGTACAATATCTCACCTTTTCTGGCCCTTGCACCACCTCCTATCCCTGGGTCTTCACAGCACAGCCAGCAGACTCCAACTGACTTCAGCTCAGCTCACTCACTCTTTATCACACCCATGGCTGTGAGGGCAAGGCTGTTTCTACTCAAGGATGATTAACAGAGGTGTAAGATATCAGGAGGGAGACTGCCCTCAGCAGCATCTCCTTTGTCTCCCCACATTCTCCCTCTCTTCTGTACCCTTGGAAGTGGCACAAGTCATCCCAGCACTCCCATAGCCCCCAGTGCCATGGCAAGGAAATGATGGGCTGTACAGTCTGTAGGTTTCAGGTCTGCCAGCCTCTGAATTTTGAAGTAAAGGCATCCTGTGCAAATCAAGAGCCACATTTGCCCAGTGGGAGGACATTTCCCCATCCCTGGCAGTGCCCAAGGCCAGGCTGGACAGGGCTGGGAGCAGCCTGGGGTAGTGGGAGGTGTCCCTGCCCATGGCTGGGGTGTGATGGGATCATCCTTAAGGTCCCTTCCCACCCAAACCCGTTCCATTCCAGGATTTCTCTCAAAGTGGCAGGGTCTGGGGTTACAGTGGGTTCACACTGACAGGAATTCTGCATTTCCTTTGCCTCCAGGAAAGCCTGAAAGGAGCCTCTGCCTTTCCAGTGCCTCCAGAGCAGTAAGTGCTGCTTCTTCCTTGGGATATCTGTCATTCCAAACTCTCATGGATGTGTGTAGCCCTGGTTGGTGCCTGGGATGTTTTGGTTTTCTCTGAAACTCTTTTCCCAGAGAGTTTTCTGTCAACAAAAGACATGTTCTTCTAACTGTAACATTTGTTTAGATTCCTTTCCCTAGGAGGGACTTCTTCTTGATGTCCCTCTGACTTGACCAATGTGATTGAAGAAATTTGTGTTTCTTTTACCAATTGAGTTGTTCTCTGTAGAACAGTATAAAAGGGAAGAAATTCCCAGAAATAAACAGAGTCATTGCCAGCGTTCTGAAGTCGGAGTCTGTGTCCCTGTGGTCTTTAACAGCATCCTATGTGAGGATTGAGGGGTCTCCTCTGCCTGGCTGGAGGCAGCAAGAAGCAGGGGCAGGGAGCTCTGGGCCTGCAGGGGAGGAGGCAGCTGCTGCCCCCTCAGCACAGCACAGCACAGCCCTTCCTGCAGGGAGTGACCTGCTCACTGGGCCTTGGGCCAAGAAAGCTCTTAAGCACATATTTGACTGAGTCGTGTTTTTAGCCCCACTGACCTCTCCAAAAGCAAGAGTTGAGCGTGTGCCCAAGTGCTTTGGTGGGTCACAACCAGAGAAAGGCCCGTGGGACACCAGCACTTTGGGATGGTCCTGTTTTCCCTCCTTCCCAGAGCAGGAGCTGGGCTGGAACCCTGTAGTCACTGCCTGTCATGTTTGGGTTTTCTGAAGTTCTTTCCCAGGGATGAAAACTGGTGAACAAGGTCACACTTTTTAAATGATCTTGTTTTTCACATTTCTCTCCTAAGGAGGGACTTTGCTTGTTGACCCCTTGGTGTGACCAATGGTTCAAAGGATCCCACCTCTTAGGTGGGCTCATTGTAGAAAGGTATAAAAATAGGTTCTGAGAATAAACCAGCTTCTCCTGCGAGGAGTCAGCAGCCTTCTGAACCAGACTTGAGTCTTTCCTCCGTGTCCAACAGCGACAGAACCCCTTGGTGCCACTGTGCTGATGCCTCCCTGGCTTCCCAACAAACCCTGCAATTCCTAAATTTGGATGGGTCTCTTCCCCCTGGCTCCATTATCCTGCTGAAACTCAGCCAGCTGTAGCTGTGGGGAGGGAGAAACCTGAGCTGGGGTTTTTCAGCTCTGTGGTCACCTAGAAAACATGTCAAATATTCCATTAGCTGGATGCCAGCACTGAGGAGCGGGTGAGTGCCACAGCCCCTGGGCTCTGGAGGGGCTCCCCAGGCACAAGCTTGAGCCCCAACCAACCTCTGCCACTGAAAATAGCAGTGGCCTGTGAGTAAATGCAGCAATTTGGGCAGACACCACGGGAGTGGGGCATGGAAAGCCCAGAACCTGAATTTCAGTGATGCATCTCATCATTTGGGTTTGTTTTTTGTTTTTTTAACTGCCATGAGACCCCAGACACTCCAAACACTGCTGGGTTAACCTGTGCTGCTGCCCTGCTCCTCCAGCCAGAGAGGGAATCCCAGTGCTCCCTCAGCCCCAGCCCAAATTCCTGCTGCTCCTGGCCTTTGCCATTGGCTGGGTTGGCTTGGGAGGGACCCTGAAGGCCAGCTCTGTAGCCATGGTTTGTGCTGTGATATTTGGGTTTCTCTGAAACTCTTTCCCAGGCACTGTTCTGTCCACAAGAGACACATTTTCCTAACCCTAACCTGTGTTTACATCCCTTTCCCTAGGAGGGACTTCTTGATGTCCCCCTGACTTGACCAATGCAGTTGAAGAAGTTTGTCTTTCTTCCACCCCTTGGGTGTTCTTTGTAAAACAGCATAAAGGGAAGAAATTCCCAGGTAATAAAGATTGGAGTAATTTCAGCCTTCTGACCTCAGAGTCCGTGTCATCACAGAATCACAGAATCACACAGAATCACACAGAATTTCTAGGTTGGAAGAGACCTTCAAGGTCACCAAGTCCAACCCATGCTCTAATACCTCAACTAGACCACGGCACCCAGTGCCACATCCAGGCTTTGTTTAAACACATCCAGGGATGGTGACTCTACCACCTCCCCGGGCAGACCATTCCAATACTTCATCACTCTTTCTGTGAAAAACTTTTTCCTGATATCCAACCTGTATTTCCCTTGGCACAGCTTGAGACTGTGTCCTCTCCTTCTGTCAGGTGTTGCCTGGAGGAAGAGACCAACCCCCAACTGACTGCAACCACCCTTCAGGAAGTTGTAGAGAGTGATAAGATCACCTCTGAGTCTCCTTTTCTCCAGGCTGACACTGTTCGGTCCACAAGAGACACATTTTCCTAACTGTACCCTATGTTTACATCCCTTTCCCTAGGAGGGACTCCTTCTTGATGTCCCTCTGACTTGACCAATGCAGTTGAAGAAGTTTGTTTTTCTTCCACCCCTTGAGTGGGTCTTCGTAAAACAGCATAAAAGGGAAGAAATTCCCAGGTAATAAAGATTGGAGTTATTTCAGCCTTCTAAAAATTCGGAGTCCATGTCGTTGTGATCTTAAACAGCGTCAGTGGTGTTTTATTCCTCTGGGGAATGGTTTTTCCCCCAGAACCCCCTGAAGCCTGTGACCGTGCAGTTTGACCCTTCCATCCTATCTTGACCCTGTTGGCTCAGGCCCAGCTCTCTCTCCTGAGCAGAGACCAGATAAAGTCCTGTTCTTCCTTGTTCTCTCTCTGCCCTGGAACCCTTCGAGAATAAAGCCTTGGGCTGATCCCAGGGGGAGAGAGCCTCTTTTGGAATCTTTCACTGTTTCCCTGAGATATTCCTCCAAAGCCCCTCAAGGAAACTCAGTTAGCCACAGAAGCCTGTAGCCCTGGTCCGTGCTGTGATGTTTGGGTTTCTCTGAAACTCTTTCCCAGGCACTGTTCTGCCAACAAGAGACACGTTTTCCTAACCCTAACCTATGTTTCCACCCCTTTCCCTAGGAGGGACTCCTTCTTGATGTCCCTCTGACTTGACCAATGTAGCTGAAGAAGTTTGTCTTCCTTCCACCCCTTGGGTGGTTCTTTGTAAAACAGCATAAAAGGGAAGAAAATCCAGGTAATAAAGATTGGAGTCATTTCAGCCTTCTGACCTTGGAGTCCGTGTCATTGTCATCTTGAACAGTGTCACAGCTCCTTCCACCTCCCGTGCTCTGGGGGTTTCCCAGCTGCACCAATCCCCTGCTCATCGTGGGCAGAGCCAGGTTAACAGCTGCCCTCCAGTGCCTTTTCCAACCTGCACAACTCCACCATTCTTTGATTCTGCTCCACCTGGTTCGAGGCCAGGCTGAGTCTGAATCAGCTTTCCCAGGCTGGTTCCTGCTGGCTGCAGGGCCACAGCATCCTGAGGGAGTGCTCCATCATTCCCTGGGGGTGGAAAGCCCAGCACCTGCACAGGTGTATCCAGCCCCGTGGCCACAAGAAGGGAGAGGTCGTGGCTGAGAGGTCAGAGTGATGGGGGACTGGTCAGAGGAGTCTCACACGGCAGAGAGGGGCTGAGCAGCATCACTCACAGATCTCCTTTTTTCCCATGTTTTTTCCATGTTTTTTCCATGTTTTTCTCCATATTTTTCCATGTTTTCTCCATGTTTTTCTCCACGTTTTCTCCATGTTTTTTCCATGTTTTCTCCATGTTTTCTCCATATTTTTTCCATGTTTTCTCCACATTTTCTCCATTTTTTCTCCATGTTTTTTCCATGTTTTCTCCACCTTTTCTCCATTTTTTCTCCATGTTTTCTCCATGTTTTCTCCACGTTTTCTCTACGTTTTCTCCACGTTTTCTCCATGTTTTCTCCATTTTTTCTCCATGTTTTCTCCATGTTTTCTCCACATTTTCTCCATTTTTTCTCCACGTTTTCTCCACGTTTTCTCCATTTTTTCTCCATGTTTCCTCCACGTTTTCTTGCCCCTGCAGGAGCACCTGGAGCTGGCAGGGAAGCCAGCTGCTGCCTGGGGCTGTGGTGGCAGAGGAGCAGGTGTCAGAGCTGCAGGGACACCTCAACCAGCATCTTGCCAGCTGAGGTGGGGGACGCCCCCTGTGCCCCCCCCTCCATCCCCAGGCTTGGTGCCAAGGCCAGGCTGGACATTGGGGCTTGGAGGACCCTGGGATGGTGGAACAAGAGGAGCTTCAAGGTCCCTTCTGTTATAAATGCAGATTTTGGAGTCGGCTTTTCGGAAATATTGAAATGAATGTTACACATACAATGTAAGAAGGCTGTACTCTATTTTCTTTTATTTGTGGAATTTAAAAACGTAATTGTAGTCACTGCTTGTCATGTTTGGGTTTTCTGAAGTTCTTTCCCAGGGACCTAAACAAGGTCACACTTTGTAAACTCTCTTGTTTTTCACATTTCTCTCCTAAGGAGGGACTTTACTTGTTGACCCTTGGTGTGACCAATGGTTCAAAGGATCCCACCTCTTAGGTGGGCACATTGTAAAAAGGTATAAAAATAGGTTCTGAGAATAAACCAGCCCCTTTTCAGAGCATCAGCCTTCTGAAACCACGAGTCCGTGTCTTTCCTTCATGTCCAACAGCGACACGTAATGGAGGTGTATTTTCAGATTGTAACAAAGTAGAGATGGGAGGTTGTTTTGTCTTTTTTTTAACTCCTCAACTGATAGAAGACAGAAGGGACGTCTGGAATTCCTGAACTAAAGATTTCTGATAAAGAACAATTGAGCCTTTGGGAGTTTTGAATCTTTGGAAGACAGATTTACAACGTACTTCTACACTTCATGGAATCTCACAGATAAACTGTGTGCTTAGGGGGGGTCTTGAAACCAAAATGAATATTTGAACCATGCATTAGCTTATTTAAATATGTAACACCAAGACTTTTAAATACCAAGGAATTTAGAATTCAGGGTGGGGTGTGTTGCTTTGCACCCTCAGCTGAGAAGCTATCTTCTTTTGTCTCCTTATTTTTATTTTATTTTTATTAAACTTACAAATTAATATAAAAAGGTGAAACGTCGTTTTTCACAATTCCAACCCAACCCACTCCATGATTCTGTGACTCTGTGGTGGGAAAACCCCACTGTCCTCTGTGTTTGAGTGGAAAATGGAATATTCCTTTGAAGAGCAGGGCCAGACTGATCCTTCACTGAGGTGAGCTGGACAGGTGGAAAGGAGCAGAGCAAAGCCCAAGCCCAGGAGCAGCAGCTGCTCCAACTCCAGGAGCATCCAGCAGCTCAAAGAGAAAGCAAAAACCTCAGAGGAACCATCAACCAAGACTTTATTTTCAAAAATTGAACAGAAATAAAGCAGCAACCATCCAAAAAGGGGCACTGGAGCTTTATCCCTTAAACCCAGTGTCAACCTCAGGATTTCTGGGTCCGATTTTCTCCTCACACTCTGGACAAACGAAGGGCTGCCACCCTGCAAGTCCCCAGGACAAAGGCTGGGCCAAGCACTTCTGTCCTGAGCTGAGCTGGAGCGGCTCTGAGCCTCAAAGCCCGGCTTAAGGAGGTGTTAAGTGGGGTTTAAGGAGGCTGGGCTCAGAGCTGGCTCTCCTGGGCTTCTCTCCGCACCTCCTTCATGTCATAGGCCCAGACCTGCTCCAGCCCCTGCCCCAGGCTGCTGCTGGGGGTCCAGCTGGGGAAGGGGAAGCGTCCGGACACCACCCGGGCATCGTCGGGCAGCTCTGCCAGGAGCTTGGTGGCCAAGGGAGGTTTCTGGGGAAGAGAGAACACAGCCAGAGACAGGCAGCCTTAGGTCACGGTCGCACACAGAGTGGCAGTGCCAGCAGAGAGCACGGGGCAGCTCCTGGGGCGCCATGGGGAATGGTAATTCATGTTCTCATCGTTTTTGTTATTGTGGTGAATGATGCCATGGAATCGGCTCTCTAAGTTTGTAACAGGCACCCAGCAAAGAATCACACAGAATCACAGAATTTTAGGTTGGAAGAGACCTTCAAGATCATCAAGTCCAACCCAAAAGACCCTGCAAAGCACAGGGCGGGTGCTGGCCCCTGTGCCAGGCTGGGATTTGGAGCCAGGGATGAGCAGCAGGACAAGAGGAAACGGCCTCAAGCTGCACCAGGGGAGGTTCAGCTTGGATGCTGGGAAAAGTTCCTGGTGGGAAGGGTGGTCAGGCCCTGGCAGGGCGTTAACAGACACAGATGTGGCACTTGGGGACATGGGTTAGTGGTGGCCTTGGCAGCGCTGGAGGGACAGTAGGAATCCACCTCAGAGGGATTGATTCCACGACCAGAATGATTCCATGAGTCTGCAAATCCAAATGCTGTGCAGCACCAACCCACCCACCCCCAGCCATGCCCACCTGGCCTTATTCCACCCCAGACCCCCTCCCTTTCCCAGGAAAAGCCCCCTCGAGTGGCCCAGGCCAGCTCAGGGCGGGAGGGACCGACTCACCACGCTGGGGGCCAGGAACACGATCACGTTGTGGCAGTCAGAAAGATTCACCTGCAAACAGAAGGAAAAGGGGAATAACGAGCAACAGGCAGAGCAGGAACAGCTCTTTGAGCATCCAAGCCTCGTGGGTGATCTTTGGGACCTCGGAGGGAGCAAAGATGCCACAGAACACCTGGGATGGGGAAGGGTGGGTGTGACAGACTTGGGAAGCACCTGCCTCCAGCAGACCCACATGCCCTGAGGGATTCTCTCTGGTCAGGCTGCAAATTCCTGGTGGCAGCCTGAGAAGCTCATCTCTGCAGATAACCCTGCCAGCAGCACCCAGGCCTCTCCTCCCTCAGAGCTGCTCCAAGCAGCAGAAGTGCCCCAGCTGGCACTCCCCTGGAAAGGAGGGTGGCTTCCCACCTCCCTGCTGCAACGTGGGATGGGGAAGGAGCAAGCAGCCAGCAGCAAATCCATCCTGGAGAGGCGAGCAGAGCTCTGGCCCTGCCCTGAGCACCCCCAGACCCTCGGGAGGCTGTTATTACCTTCCACAGGTCCCTCTTCAGGAAGGAGACGTCCCCATGGCAGCCGGCCCTCCAGGCGCGGTACCTGGCCAGGCACAGCAGCCAGGGGTTGAGCTCATAGCCCAGGGCCGGCCTCAGCCCCTGCCTGTGAGCCTCCAGCACCTGCAGAGGGACAGGGGCAGGGCTGACACCCACAGCACCTCGCTCTGGGGCAGGCTGTGGGTGGGCAGGCTGTGGGTGGGCAGGGTTGGCTCTTGCCCAGCCCCTGCTCACCCCATCCTGCTGGGCAGGGTCACCTCGGCGCTCAGCACCACCCAGAGCCCTCATTCCCACCCTGCTCCCTGCAGGTGATGTCCTTCAGGGCTCTCAGAGACCACCTGGGACCATCCAGAGCCACCCTGGACCACCGAGGACTGCCTGGAACCACCTGGGGCTGTTTAGAGCCACCAGGGACCATGTTGGGTCACCCAGGACAACCCAGGACCATCTAGGACAGCCTAGGGACACCCAGGACAACCCAGGACCACCTAGGGCAGCCTAGGGAAACCCAGGACCATCTAGGACAGCCTAGGAACACCCAGGACAACCCAGGACCATCTAGGACAGCCTAGGGACACCCAGGACCATCTAGGACAGCCTAGGGACACCCAGGACAACCCAGGACCATCCAGGACAGCCTAGGGACACCCAGGACCATCTAGGACAGCCTAGGGAAACTCAGGACAACCCAGGACCATCCAGGACAGCCTAGGGACACCCAGGACAACCCAAGACCATCTAGGACAGCCTAGGGACACCTAGGACAACCCAGGACTATCTAGGACAGCCTAGGGACACCCAGGACAACCCAGGACCATCCAGGACAGCCTAGGGACACCCAGGACCATCCAGGACAGCCTAGGGACACCCAGGACCATCTAGGACAGCCTAGGGACACCTAAGACAATCCAGCACCACCTACAGCTGTCTAAGACCACCCAGGACCCTCTGGGACCACCTGGGATGGCCCTGGACCGCAACCAGGAGGGGCCACCCAGCGCCACAGCCCGGAGCAGCCGGGCAGCAGCCGGGTGGGGCTGTGCCCGTGCCTTTAGCCCACCCTGGCCACCCCAAACCCCCCCTGCCCGGCACCCAGCCCTTACGAGCCGTCCATCTCCCGATCCCAGATCCACCGTCTTCCCGGCGCGGCCCCGCAGCAGGGCCAGCGCGTTGGCCACCTGCCGGGGGCTGGAGGGCTGGTAGGGCACCTGGGGGGCACAGGGGGGTCAGGGGGGCTCAGGGCTCGGGGCAGGGGCCGGGGGGGCTCCCGGGGGTACCTGCAGGCGCAGGGGGACGCGGCGGAAGCCGGGCATCAGCAGCAGCGCCCAGGTAGCCCAGGCGGCCGCCCCGCTGGCCACGGCCAGCTCCAGCAGCGCCCGGCCACCCAGCCCGGCCCCGGGACCGGCCCGGCCCGGCTCCCAGCCCGGCTCCCAGCCCGGCTCCCAGCCCGGCTCCCCCGGCTCCCAACCCGGCTCCATGACCGCCGGAAGGGGAGGGAGCCCGGCCCGGAGCCTTCCGCCCGCAGCGGCACCGGGCGGGGGGGACACGGAGCGGGGGTGGGAGGGACACCCGGGGACAGGAGGGACACCCGGGGGACAGGGGGGACACCCAGGGACAGGAGGGACACAGCCCCGGGGACAGGGGGGACACCCAGGGACAGGAGCGACACTCGGGATAGGAGGGACACTGGGGGAGCAGGAGGGACACAGCCCCAGGGACAGGGGGGACACGGCCCCAGGAGACAGGAGGGACACGCGGGGGACAGGAGGGACACCCAGGGACAGGAGGGACACGCGGGATAGGAGGGACACTGGGGGAACAGGAGGGGCACCCGGGATAGGGGGGACACCCGGGGGGACAGGGGGGACAGGGCTCTGGGGACAGGAGAGACACCCGGGGATAGGAGGGACACCCGGGGGACAGGGGGGACACAGCCCCAGGGGACAGCAGGGACACGGCCCCGCGCTGCCCCCGCCCCGGGCTGCGTGTGCGGGGCTGCAGGAGCGGCAGGGCAGTCTGTGGTTGTGTGCGGGTGTGCACAGGTGGGTGTGTGTGTGCGTGTGTGTGTGCAGGGCTGTTTCTGCTCCAGGGCCGTTCTGCACGGTTGTTGCAAACACGCTTGTGTGCAGCTGCGAGCGGCCGTGCTCTGCTCTGTGTGTGTGTGTGTGTGCAGGCTGTGCACGGCTCTGTGTGTGTGTGTGTGTGTGTGTGTGTGTGTGTGTAGGCTGTGCACAGCTCTCTGTGTGTGTGTGTGTGTGTGTGTGTGCAGGCTGTGCAGTGCTCTGTGTGTGTGTGTGTAGGCTGTGCACAGCTCTGTGTGTGTGTGTGTGTGTGTTCAGGGTGAGCACAGCTGTGTGTGTGTGTGTGTGTGCAGGGTGAGCACAGCTCTCTGTGTGTGTGTGCAGGCTGTGCAGTGCTCTGTGTGTGTGTGTGTGTGTGTGTGTGTAGGCTGTGCACAGCTCTGTGTGTGTGTGTGTGTGTGTTCAGGGTGAGCACAGCTGTGTGTGTGTGTGTGTGTGCAGGGTGAGCACAGCTCTCTGTGTGTGTGTGCAGGCTGTGCAGTGCTCTGTGTGTGTGTGTGTGTGTGTGCAGTGCTGTGTGTGTGTGCAGGGTGAGCACAGCTCTGTGTGTGTGTGCAGGCCGTGCACGGCTGTGCGTGCAGGGGTGAGTAGCTGTGTGTGCTGTGCACGGTTTGCACGGATGAGCACGGCGGTGTGAGGTTGTGTGTGTGCAGTTGTGCCTGGCTGAGCACCGTTGTGTGCAGCTGTGAACAGCGGTTCAGTTGTGCACTGTTACACAGATCTGTTCACTGTTACACCCAGTTCTGTGTGTGTGCACTGTTACACACAGTTCTGTGCACTGTTACACAGTTCTGTGCACTGTTACACCCAGTTCTGTGTGTGTGCACCGTTACACACAGTTCTGTGTGTGTGCACTGTTACACAGTTCTGTGCACTGTTACACACATCTGTGTGCACTGTTACACACAGTCCTCTGTGTGTGCACTGTTACACACATCTGTGTGCACTGTTACACACAGTTCTGTGTGTGCACTGTTACACAGATCTGTGCACTGTTACACACAGTCCTGTGTGTGTGCACTGTTACACACATCTGTGTGCACTGTTACACCCAGTTCTGTGTGTGTGTGCACTGTTACACACATCTGTGTGCACTGTTACACACAGTTCTCTGTGTGTGCACTGTTACACAGATCTGTGCACTGTTACACACAGTTCTGTGTGTGTGCACTGTTACACAGGTCTGGGTGGTTGTGCATGGCTCTGTGTGCTTGTGCACTGTTACACATCTATGTGTCTGTGCACAATTACACTGATCTGTGTGGTTCTGCACGGCTGTGTGTCTGTGTGCACCGTTACACACCTTTCTGTGTGCACAATTACACTGATCTGTGTGTTTGTGCAGGGCTCTGTGTCTGTGTGCACTGTTACACACCGTTCTGTGTGTGTGCACTGTTACACACATCTGTGTGCACTGTTACACACAGTTCTCTGTGTGTGCATTGTTACACACAGTTTTGTGTGTTTGTGTATTGCTATACAGATCTGTGTGTCTGGGCAGGGCTCTGTGTGTTTGTGCACTGTTACACACCGTTCTGTGTCTGTGCACAATTACACTGATCTGTGTGGTTCTGCACGGCTGTGTGTCTGTGTGCACCGTTACACACCTTTCTGTGTGCATGATTACACTGATCTGTGTGTTTGTGCAGGGCTCTGTGTGTGTGTGCACTGTTACACACCGTTCTGTGTCTGTGCACTGTTACACACAGTTTTGTGTGTTTGTGTATTGCTACACAGATCTGTGTGTCTGTGCAGGGCTCTCTCTGTGTGTGCACTGTTACACACCGTTCTGTGTCTGTGCACAATTACACTGATCCGTGTGGTTGTGCCGGGCTCTGTGTGGCTGTGCACGGTTACACAGATCTGGGTAATTGTGCAGGGCTGTGCACACCCATGTGGGGCTGTTGGGGCTGTGCACACCCGTGTGGGGCTGTGTCTGTGCACACCCGTGTGGGACTGTGCACACCCGTGTGGGGCTGTTGGGGCTGTGCACACCTGTGTGGGGCTGTGCACACCCATGTGAGGCTGTTTGGGCTGTGCACACCCATGTGGGGCTGTGCACACCCCTGTGGGGCTGTGTCTGTGCACACCCATGTGAGGCTGTGTCTGTGCACACCCGTGTGGGGCTGTGTCTGTGCACACCCGTGTGAGGCTGTGGCTGTGCACACCCGTGTGGGGCTGTGTCTGTGCACACCCGTGTGAGGCTGTGCACACCTGTGTGAGGCTGTGGGGCTGTGCACACCCGTGTGGGGCTGTTGGGGCTGTGCACACCGCTGTGGGGCTGTGGGGCTGTGCACACCCATGTGAGGCTGTGCACACCCGTGTGGGGCTGTGCACACCCATGTGAGGCTGTGCACACCCGTGTGGGGCTGTGCACACCCGTGTGAGGCTGTGCACACCCGTGTGGGGCTGTGCACACCCGTGTGGGGCTGTGTCTGTGCACACCCGTGTGAGGCTGTGCACACTCGTGTGGGGCTGTGCACACCCGTGTGAGGCTGTGCACACTCGTGTGGGGCTGTGCACACCCGTGTGAGGCTGTGCACACCCATGTGGGGCTGTGTCTGTGCACACCCGTGTGGGGCTGTGTCTGTGCACACCCGTGTGAGGCTGTGGGGCTGTGCTGCCCCAGCCCGGGGCTCTCCTGCCGGGGGCTGCGGGACAATCCCCGGGCTGGGATGCCGGGGGGCAGCCGGGCCCTGCCCAGCCCCGATCCGTGCCCACCCCCCCGCAGCCCGGCCCGGGGGCACAGAGGGCAGCACCCCCTGCCAGGCCGGCCACATGTCCCCGGCGCTGTCACTGCTGTCCCCTCCCCAGCCCGCGGCTCAGTCTCTGTGGGGTTTCACGGGGGTTTCCCTCCAGCACCGAATCCCCCCTGAGAGCCTGGGGGGGTCTGATGGCCCCCATGGCCTCGGATGGGGACCACCAACCCCATCCCGTGCCTCGGTGTCCCTGGAGCCGCAGCCAGCGGGGAGGAGCCCCCAGCCCCATCCTTGGGATGGCTTTGGGGTGCAGGGAAAGGGGGATTGGGCAGTGGGATTCCCCCTCCTCAGTGCCGGGGCCAGCAGCAGCCCCCCGGAGCCCCCCTTTGCAGAGGAGCTGCCGGAGGCAGCAGCGTCCCCGCTCCCCCCTCCCCCGGTTTGTGGGAACCGAGCGGGATGAGGATGCACACGCACCCACACACGCGTTCACACCCGGACACACAGCTCAGGGCCCTAAAAACCCATTAATCACTCACAGTCCCCACAGCGGCACTGGGGCTCCGGCGGGGGTGGTCAGGCTGTCCCCAAAATACATCCCAGGGCTCTTCCCTGCCCAGCCGCCCCCCAGGGGCCCCGGGTGGCCAAATCGAGGGTCACGGGGATCGCCCTGATTTTCCACTTTCTGCTTTTTCTTGCTGGCAGGTGGAGCTGGTTGAAGCAGAAAATCCGGGGAAATCGGAGCTGGGGGAGCACGGGGGGCGAGGGGCTGCGGAGGAGGAGGAGGAGGAGGAGGAGGAAGAGGAGGATGGTCCGTGGGGATGAGCCGCTCCCCGGAGCAGCCCCTTGGGTGCCGCAGAGCGAATTAATTACGGAAGCGATACCCAGGCAGGGCTGAGCCCTCCTCGCCGGGCCTCTGGGATTTAGCAGGGGGGCGGCCGAATCCCCTCCTGTCCCAGCCCCGGGGTGCCCGCAGCATCTCGGAGCGGCGGGCCGAGCAGGTGGCCGTGCGAGGGGACCGCTTGCGATGTGTCATCGGAGCCAAAAGAGCTTTTTTTAATCCTCCTCTTTTCCAGGGCAGCTTCCCCCGCCGGGGCCGCGGCGGCTGCAAAGCAGCCCTGACCGCCAGGAATTTGTCGCTATGTGCTGGGAAAGCTGCTTCCCACCAGCTGTCGGCAGCCGGACGCGGGGGGACGGGGGTGAGGGGCCGCGGGGGTCCCGCTGCAGCCCCCGCAGCATCCCTCCCCGCGCTGGGAGGATGCTTGGCCTGGTTTTGTCCCGGGTTTTGTGCCAGGATTTGGGGTGCGGCTCCCCGAGGGGTGGAGGCTTTGGCCGGGGGGTGTCCCCAGGGTCATCAGGTTTTCCCTTCTCCTCTCTTCCCCCTTCTCCTCTCGCTTCCCCCGGCCCCGAGGTGCTCGTGCTGAGCCTCTGGGGCATCCTGGAGCCCGGGGGCTGCATCCTGAGCTTGGATGTTTTGGTTTTACCCTTCTCACTGCCCCGTTTTGGGGCCGGGCCGGGCTCTGAGGGCAGGATCTGGCCCTGGGGAGGCTGATGCTCCACGCTGGGCACTGGAGGCTGCCAGCATCCCCCTGGATTTTGGCATCATCCTGAGCCTGTGGGCTATCCCTGAGCCCCAGGGGTCTTATCCGGAGTTTGTGGGGCTCCCCCTGATCCCAGGGGCATCGTCCAACTCCTCAACCCCTGGGAGCTCATCCTGACCCTGCAGGGCATCCCTGAACCCCGGGGACATCATCCTGACCCTCTTGGGGATCCCCTGCTCGCAGGGCCACCCCTCCGCCCCAGGGCAGCTCCTGGGCTCTGGGGTGCTGCAGGCAGGGTGGGCAGGCTGCCCGGGGGTCCCCGGGGGTCCCCACTCGGCGCCGGGGGCCAGAGGGAGGGCTGAGCGAGCCCGGCCCGCCTTTGTGCCTCCCCTTTGTGCCCCGCGATTCACACGTTGTTCGGGCTTTTATCCGGCAGCCGGGGGAGGGAGGAGGGCGAAGGGAGCAGGAGAGGGGGGAGAAGGGCTGGAGGGAGAGGGGGGGGAAATGGCGGGAAACGGCGACTCCCTTTGTGTGACAGGGATGGGGACAGGGACCGGGGGACAGGCGGCAGTGCCACCGCTCTGTGCTCTGCCCACCCACAGCGTGACCGAGGGGCTGCACAGCACCCGGGAGGGTCCCGCTCTGGGCTGTGGGGATGCCTGGGGCTGATCCCACGGGATTCCCGGTGCACATCTGCACTCAGAGAGCAGCTCTGGGGCATTGCTGCCCCAAACCCCACCTGCTGGGGGGCAGGACGATGGGTGGGGAGGGGGCTTTTGGAGCAGGTCTGGCTGGATCATCCCAGTGGGGGCTGTGCTGGATGGGCAGCCTGGCACCCACGGGCAGGGCCACCCATTCCCTGAGCTTCCAGGGTGCTGCCACAGCCCCTCCCTCCCCGTGGGCACCTCGCTCTCCATCCCCTGCAGGAAATATCCCCCGGGATGGAGTTGGTTTCTCTGTGTTTCCACCCCTGGTGGCCTTGCTCTGTGCCAAGCCTGAGGCCCCTGAGCCCCAGGGCAGGAGTTTGGCTTGGCCAGGGCTGGACTCTGCTTTTGGGGAAATGAGCAGGCCTGGAAGGATGGAGCTATGGGATCCCATCTGATTCCCGTGAGCCGCAGGGAGGGGCTGTTAACCCCAGCTCCCAGCGGGGAAACTGAGGCACGGGGTTATCCTGTGGGATGATCCCGTAGGAAGCAGCAGCTCCCTGGCCGGGGCCCAGCCCTGCGGGGAAGGGAGGGAGGGAGGGCGGGCGACCCAACCTGACACGGGGGCAGAGAGCACCAAAAACAGCCCCCAAAAAAACCCTCCGTGGCAGAAAAGCAGCCGAGCAACAGCCCTTTCCTCCGCAGCACAACGAGCTGCTTTGGCCAAATTAAACGGATTGGAAGGAAAAGGGGAGATTTTGCTGCCGGGCAGGGAAGAAGCGCCGGATGCTCGGGGGTTGCACCGGCGTCATTTGGCCGCGAGGAATGTGCCGATGGCGGCGGGGTCGGGGCAGCCCCGTGCACGCAGAGGATGCCGTGGGCAGCACAATTCCCTCTGCACCTCATTTTTTTATTGCTTTTCCAGCTTCATTTTTCCTCCTCCGCCGGGTTTCCCACTCCTTCCCCCCCTTCCCCCTGCCTCGCTTGGCTCCTGCTTGCTGCCAAAATCCAGGGGGATGCTGGCAGCCTCCAGTGCCCAGCGTGGAGCATCAGCCTTCCCCAGGGCCAGATCCTGCCCTCAGAGCCCGGCCCGGCCCCCAAAACGGGGCAGTGAAAAGGATGAAATCAAAATATCCAAGTATAAAATTGGCAGGAAAGCGTAAAGTAAGCAGCAAACTCTTCTCGAGGGAAAACATGTGTTGTGTATCAAACCCACCAGGATCTTATCACAGCCAGATCATTCTGTACACACACATACATACAGATATTTATATTTAATTATGCTCCAAAGCCCACAGCATTCTTTGGAAACTTTTTTTTTCTTTTTTTTTCTTTTTGGCAAGGAAAAGCACATTGCGGTCAGCGGAGGCACCAAGTCCTCAGCAGTTCATCCTGGCTGGGGATATTTGAAAAGGTGTTATTGAAACAAAATTGGAAAGGTGTTAAGTACGAGCAGAGGTGTGACAGGAGCTTTGCTTGGGGGGCTCGAGGGGTTTGGGGGGGCTCAGGGGCTGAGATTTCCTGTGGCATCACTGGTGAGGAGGAGAGGTGCCTGGTTCAGGGTGCTGTGCCCCATTCCCAGCTGGGGATCCCATATCCCAGGAGGATCCAGTGCCCCATTCCCAGCTGGGGCTCCCATATCCCAGGAGGATTCAGTGCCCCATTCCCAGCTGGCGATCCCATATCCCAGGAGGATCCAGTGCCCCATTCCCAGCTGGGGCTCCCATATCCCAGGAGGATCCAGGGCCTCATTCCCACCTGGGGCTCCATGTCCCATATCCCAGGAGGATCCAGTGCCCCATTCCCAGCTGGGGCTCCCATGTCCCATATCCCAGGAGGATCCAGTGCCCCATTCCCAGCTGGGGCTCCCATATCCCAGGAGGATCCAGTGCCCCATTCCCAGCTGGGGCTCCATGTCCCATATCCCAGGAGGATCCAGGGCCCCATTCCCAGCTGGGGTTTCCACATGGCATCCCTGGCTGGGGATCCCGTGTCCCTTCCCTGACTGAGGCTTCTCTTCCCCGTCCCCAGGCAGGGTTCCCATGTCCCCTCCCTGTCCGGAGGTCCCGTCCCCGTCGCCATTCCCAGGGAAGCGGCGCAGGCGGAGGAGCTGGAGGGGGCAGCGGCGGGCTGGGAGCGGGCAGGGCCGGGCTGCTGGCGCCGCACAAGCCGGCACAATGAGGCCTTGTGGCCGCTGCCTCTGACGAGAATCGCTCCTGACAGCGGCTCCACCAGCGGGGTCACCCACCCGGCACGGGGCCGCCCACACCCGGGGAGACCCAGGGAGAGGCACCCCAGAGGGACTCGTCCTGGGGTGCAGGATGTGCAAACAGCAATGAATCTCCCTGTACAGAGAGATATCCAAGTGTCAGGGTTGTTTCCAGCAGGGTCGCAGCTGGGGCTCCCATATCCCAGGAGGATCCAGTGCCCCATTCCCAGCTGGGGCTCCCATATCCCAGGAGGATCCAGGGCCCCATTCCCAGCTGGGGCTCCATGTCCCATATCCCAGGAGGATCCAGTGCCCCATTCCCAGCTGGGGCTCCATGTCCCATATCCCAGGAGGATCCAGTGCCCCATTCCCAGCTGGGGCTCCATGTCCCATATCCCAGGAGGATCCAGTGCCCCATTCCCAGCTGGAGCTCCCCTGTCCCATATCCCAGGAGGATCCAGTGCCCCATTCCCAGCTGGGGCTCCATGTCCCATATCCCAGGAGGATCCAGTGCCCCATTCCCAGCTGGGGCTCCATGTCCCATATCCCAGGAGGATCCAGTGCCCCATTCCCAGCAGAGGCTCCCATGGTCGCAGCTGGGGAAGCACACACCCCACCCCGTCGGTGCCCATCCTGCTCAGCTTGCTCAAAACAGGAGCCACAGGCTACAAATACAGCTTGGTTTATAGAAAAGAAGTCACAAATTTGGTATCGTGGTAACTGTAGTGCACATAGGATGCCCCCACCCCCACCCCCTCACCTCCCACGGTCGGAAATTCCCCGCGGCTGGCACAGCCTGCCCCGCTCACCCCAGGGCTGGCAGGGACACCCAGGGTGGCACGGTGACCTCTCCCTGCTCCCACGGCACCTTCCTGCCTCGGCGCTTTGGTCCTGCCCTGTCTGTGCCAGGGACACCTCTGCTCCCCCGCACCAGCCTTCCTCCCACCTCACCGCTCCCTTCAGCCTCGCTCCTCTTCCTCAGCATCCGCCCCGCAGCTCCCGCCCCTGCCAGGGCCGGGCTCACCGCTGCCTGCTCCCCCTTCCACCCCCAACCTTACAGATCCATCTCCTGCTCCTTCTGCTCCCTTCCGTGCCTCCTGTGTCCCCGAGCCCTGCTGGAGTCCGGGGGCGAGGGGGCTCTGGCTGCCCCCTTGGTGCCAGCCCCACTGTGCCCCACAGCATCCCCTGAGCATGCAGCACCCCGCTCCCCCGGGAGCCCCAACCCCTCACCCAGGCAGCTCCCTGGGCACCCTGGACAAGCACGCCCTGGGAAAACCCCTTCCTCTCCAGCAGGATTTTCCCAGAACCGCCTCCCCCCGCAGCCCGCCGGCGGGTGCCGCCACAAATGCCCAAATGCCTCCGGGCAGCATTCCCGTGTGCCCCGGGCACGGTGAGGGCAGGGCCGTGGGTGGTCCCGCAGCTCCCGCGGGGCCGTGCTGCGCTCCCGGAGCCGCTCAGTCCGCGGGGAACTCGCAGGGGTTCTGCCGCCTGCGCTGGGCGCCCCGGTAGATGCGCTGGAAGTCCCGGTAGCGGGGGGCGCAGCTCAGCCAGGCCTCCCCGAAGTGCAGCCACCCGGTGAAGAGGAAGGTGCCGGGCCCCGGCTTGACCCCGCAGCGCAGCGGGGTGCGGATGCTGCCCACCGGCCGCCCCGCCCGCCCGCCCGCCTGGAAGAGCGGGAATTTCTGGCGGTGGATGCGGCTGGCGCTGACCCCGATGATGGATTCCTGCAGCTCCGCGTCGTTGGAGACGCTCCGGATGCTGCCGCGGATCACTGCAGGGGGGGGGAGGCAGGGAGGGTGTCAGCATGGCCCTGGCCCCGTCCCCACTGCCGTTCTTGTCCCCATCCCTATCTGCATCCCCATCTCCATCGCTGCCCCCATGGACATTCCCATCACCATTCCCATCCTCATCACCACCAGCCCCATCCATATTCCCATCCCGGTCCCTGTCCCCAGCTGCATTCTCATTCCCATCCTTATCCCCAGCTCCATTCTTGTCTCAGTCCCATTCCTGTTCCCATCCCCATCTCCATTCCAGTCTCCATCTTCATCTCCATCTCCATTCCCATCCTGATCTCCAACCCTGTTCCCATGCCCATGCCCATTCCCATCCCCACTCTCATCTCCACTCCCACTCCCACTCCCACTCCCACTCCCACTCCCACTCCCACTCCCATCCCCATTCCCATTCCCATTCCCATTCCCATTCCCATTCCCATTCCCATCTCTATTCCCATTCCCATTCCCATTCCCATTCCCATCCCCATCCCCATTCCCATCTCTATTCCCATTCCCATCCCCATCCCCATTCCCATCTCTATTCCCATTCCCATTCCCATTCCCATCCCCATCCCCATTCCCATCCCCATCCCCATCCCCATCCCCATCCCCATCCCCATCCCCATCCCCATCCCCATCCCCATTCCCATTTCCATTCCTATCCCCATCCCCATCTCCATTCCCACACCCATCCCGAGGAGCTCTGCACAGCCCATCCCATCCCATCCCATCCCATCCCATCCCATCCCATCCCATCCCATCCCACCCCATCCCATCCCATCCCATCCCATCCCATCCCATCCCATCCCATCCCTCCCATCCCATCCCAGCCCAGCCCAGCCCAGCCCAGCCCATCACGGACCAGCCCAGCCCAGCCCATCCCATCCCATCCCATCCCATCCCATCCCATCCCATCCCAGCCCAGCCCAGCCCAGCCCAGCCCAGCCCATCCCATCCCACCCCATCCCATCCCAGCCTGGCCGGGTGTCCCGGTGCCACCCTCAGGGTGTCTCTGCCCTCCGGGAGCCGCGGGGGCCGCACTCACCGAAGTCACTAGTGCAAATGGCCATCAGGATCTCGGTGTCATTGCACGGCCGGCACGCACCTGCGAGGCCAAGCACAGCCCTGTCACAACACCTCATCCAGCCCCTCCTCCTCACCCTGCGGGCACCCGCCAGGGAAAGGGAAACTGAGGCAGGGCCAGGCGCTCACCTTCGGCGCCGGGGCTGGCGGCGGGCAGCGCGGGGCGGGCCAGCCAGTCCCCCCGCAGCTCGTAGCGGAAGGCGGCGATGCGGCGGCTGATGTCGGCGTGCGGGGTGGCCTGCAGGAACAGAGCCACCTTCTCCTGGGGCAGCCAGCTGAAGCAGCGGGCGCGGGGCCGGGGGGCTTCTGGCAGCAGCAGCTCCAGCACCCCCTCCCTCTCCAGGTAGAGCTGAGCCCCCCGGAAGGTGCCGCTGGGTTTGATGCAGGCGGTGACGTGCGGGGGGCTCCCGCCCTTGACGGCGGCGCTGGTGGGGGGCAGGCGGGGGGCCAGGCGGAGGCGAAGGGCCCCGGTGGGGTACAGCCATTCCAGCGAGCCCTCGGCGCAGTGCAGGGACAGCTGCTCCACGCTGCCGGCCTCCTGTGACAGCCCGCTGTGGGGCACAGCGCCTCGTCAGTCGGGACCCCCGGGTGGCTGGGACCCCCCCCCCAGCCCCTGTGCCCCCCAGCCCCTGTGCCCCCCAGCCCCTGTGCCCCCCAACCCGAGCACCCCGGCGGCCCCTCCACAGACGGGTGCGGGACTGCCACGGGCAGGAACCGCACCACACCCTCCATGACTCGGACTTGGGGCTCCACCACATCGTTTTGGGGTGCTTGTGTCCCCCAGCACCTTTTGGGAGGAGCTAAGGGGAGGGGGGCGCAGCAGCACAGCCCCCTTCACACCCGGTGTGGGCCCCCAAAGCGCTCACAGCCTCGGGGGTCACCTGCTCCCACTTTGGGGGTCCCCAGTGGATGCGGGGTCCCGCTCTGGCAAGGGGTGCCTGGAGCCGCCTCCTTCCCGCGGCACTCTGGGGGGGACACGGCGGGACGCCAGCCCGGGGCAGCAGGCACAGCCGGGGGGCCGCTTTGTCCCTGACAGGATGCTGGTGGCTGCGTGGCCCCCGTGTGCCCCCACGCCCCCCGCGTGGGGCAGCCCCTCCTGGCGGGCCCCGGCTCTTTGTTCGGAGTCCGGCGCCTTCGGGCGATGCTTCGGGCCCTGCCGGGGGCTGGGGGTCCCGCCGGCCACGGGGATGAGTTTCACGGGTGGAGGGGCTCAGGGAAGGGGTCCCGGAGAGGCGGGGAGCTCCGCGGTGTGACCAGCGCCCCTCAAAGCGGGGGACAGCCGCACCCAGGAGAGAGGAAACTGAGGCGCGGGTTCCCAACATCCCACCCGCACCCTGCCCACGGATGCGGGAGGGGGGTCAGCCCTGAGGATGGAGGGGGCGGGGGGGCGAGGAGAGCAGAGTCCCCCTCCCCCCATGAACCTGCCGGGGCGGCGGGAGATCCCCGGCGAGCTGCGATTCGAGGGGCCCGCCTGTGCCACCCCCGCCCACCCGGCGCGCTGCCCCCGGTGCCGGTGCTCCCGGTGCCGGTGTGTCCCGGTGCCGGTGTGTCCCGGTGCCGGTGTGTCCCGGTGCCTACCTGCCCCTCCAGCTGCACTGATCCGCCGCACCGCCGCCGATGGCCGCGCCCAGCCCGGCCAGGCAGAGCGCCCGCAGCGCCCACATGGCCGCGCCCGCGGCGGCCCCGGGCGGCCCGGCCCGGCCCGGCCCTGCCCGCACCGCTGCCCGCACCGGGGCCGGGGCGGCGGGGACGGGGGAGCGCGGCCGCCACCCCGCGTCGCGCCCCGAACTTTCCGCCAATGGCGGCGGAGGGGCGGGCACGGGAGCCGCCCCCGAGACCCCCCGTCCCCACCGCCGGGGGCACCGGCATCCACCGCAGCGGCATCCCCGGAGCCCCCCGGCGCTCCTCAGCAGGGGGTGCTCGGTGCGGGGGGACACCGGGAAGGGGGCACGGCTGAGCCGGGGGACAGGAGCCGGAGCAGGGCTGGGGTACCCCGGGTTACAGAGCCGTAGCCCCCGGGAGTGCACCCCGAATCCTGCGGGCCCGGGGCTGGTCACAGCCGCGGCTACAGCGTTCCGGACTGGGAACACCCCAACTGTGCGCATCCCAAACTGTGCACACCCCAAACTGCACACCCAAACTGTGCACACCCCAACTGGGTGCACCCCAAACTGAACACCCCAAACTCCACACACCCCAAACTGTGCAGACCCCAAACTGTGCAGACCCCAAACTGTGCACACCCCAAACTCTGCAGACTGAAACTGTGCGCACCTCAAACTGTGCACTCCTCAAACTGTGCACACCCAAAACTGTGCACACCCCAAACTGGGTGCACCCCAAACTCCACACACCCCAAACTGTGCACACCCCAAACTGTGCAGACTGAAACTGTGCACACCCCAAACTGTGCACACCCCAAACTGTGCACATCCCAAACTGTGCACACCCCAAACTGTGCACACCCCAAACTGTGCACACCCCAAACTGTGCAGACTGAAACTGTGCACACCCCAAACTGTGCACTCCTCAAACTGTGCACACCCCAAACTGTGCACATCCTAAATGGTGCACACCCCAAACTGTGCACACCTGAATTGTGCACACCCCACACTCCACACACCCCAAACTGCACACACCCCAAACTGCACACCCCAAACTATGCACACCCCAAACTGCACACACCTGAACTGTGCACACCCCTGGCTGTAGGCTCCCCAGGCCAGGCACACCCCAAATTCTCACACCCCAGGCTGCAGCCAGCCCTGTCTGTGCACACCCCAGCCATGCACAGCCAGGCCACAGGTGTAGCCCGGGCTATGAACCCCCCAGCCTGCCCCTCTCTAGTTCATGCACCCCCCAGAACACTGCACCCCAAGACCTGCAGACCCCCCAGGCCAGGTACACCCCAGGATATGCACACCCACGGTCACGTACACCCCAAACCATGCACGTGTGGGGCTACAGGCACCCCAGGCTGGGCACACCCCAATCTGTGCACAGCCCCCCTGGTTACATAACCCCCCCCAGAACTGTGTACCCCCAGAGTTACAGGCACCCCAGCCCTGAGTCACACACACCACGGGTTCCCTGCACCCCAATTCATGCACACCCCAACCCTTGCACACCCCAGGCCACAGGCAGGCCAGGCTATGCACACCCCAGACTACAGCCTGGGGTAGTCAGGGTAGTTACACCCTCCAGAACTGTGTACCCCAAAATCTTACACCCCCTACAACCTCCTTTTAATTTCCCCCCCATCGCCAGCAGCGCCCCCCTCCCCACGGAGACACTTTTCTAACCGGGGGGGAGCACAGGCACGTGGCTCCGGGCCCGACACGGGGGTCACACCCATCCGAACCCCCAGTTCCCCCCCTCCCAAGCTGGGGATTTCTGTCCACCCCCTCCCTTCCAGCCGCTATTGTGCCACCGCTACAGACCCCACCATTAATTAAGTTTCCATCCAGTGACAGCCCGCCAAAATGTTTGAAATAAACACGGAACAATTGGGATGGGATGATACAGGCCGGGAACAAAGTCCCCGGCCAGAGGGTGGAGCGGAATGGAAATGAGGGATTGTAAATTGGGATGGTGGGAAGAAAGAGGGGAAGGGGGGAAGGGGAGGGAGGGGTGAGGCAGGCGGGGAGAGGAGGATTCACAACCCTCCGGCCATGAAATGATGCTGAAAGAAGTCATGCTGCTGGAATCCGTGGAAAATGAGGGGCCGGAGGGGCTGTGGGTTAAGGTGGAGCGGGTCGGGACGTCGGGGTGTCGGGGGGCTGGGCTGGGGGTCGGGGTGGGCGGCTCTCTGCCCGCTGGCCCTCGTGCTGAGCCCACCGGTTGCCGTGTGGGTTTTGCCGGAGGGTGGCTGGGTCGAGGGTCTGGCCGTGCCCCGGAGGGTCACAGTGACCCCGGCGTGGGGGGGACCGACCCGGTGACACAGCGAGGAGGTGGAGCCGGCTGGGCTCGGAGCTGAGCAGGGAAATCAGCCATGGACCCCGGGAATGGCTCTGGCCAGGGACCCCGGAATGGCTCTGGCCAGGGACCCCGGGAATGGCTCTGGCCAGGGGACCCGCGGGAATGGCTCTGGCCATGGACCCCGGGAGTGGCTCTGGCCAGGGACTCCAGGAATGGCTCTGGCCAGGGACCCCGGGAATGGCTCTGGCCAGGGGCCCCAGGAATGGCTGTGGCCAGGGACCCCCGGAATGGCTGTGGCCAGGGGACCCCGGGAATGGCTCTGGCCAGGGACCCCCGGAATGGCTGTGGCCAGAGGCCCCAGGAATGGCTCTGGCCAGGGACCCCCGGAATGGCTGTGGCCAGAGGCCCCAGGAATGGCTCTGGCCAGGGGACCCCGGGAATGGCTCTGGCCAGGGGACCCCAGGAATGGCTCTGGCCAGGGATCCCAGGAATGGCTCTGGCCAGGGACCCCAGAATGGCTCTGGCCAGGGACCCCAGGAATGGCTCTGGCCAGGGGCCCCGGGAATGGCTCTGGCCAGGGACCCCAGAATGGCTCTGGCCAGGGGCCCCGGAATGGCTCTGGCCAGGGGACCCCGGGAATGGCTCTGGCCAGGGGACCCCGGGAATGGCTCTGGCCAGGGACCCCAGGGATGGCTCTGGCCAGGGACCCCCGGGAATGTCTCTGGCTGGGTGCCCAGGGCCGAGGTGGCAGCAGGGGAGGCACCAGAGGCAGGGTGACACCAGGGGCTGGTGTCCCCAGGCAAGGACCTCTCCCCACCGAGACTGATCCCCAGCCAGCTGGGGTGCCCAGCACCCTCCGGGGATGTTCCCTTGGGACACCCCAAGACGCTGGGAGGTGGGACGTGGTGCCACCGTCCCCGCAGGCACATGGCAGTGTCTGTCCCAGAGCCAGCGCCCCGGGGTGAGGATGCACCCCTGGCCCCCTCCACAGCCCCCGACCCACCTTAACTGGGTGTTGATGGAAACCTCGGCACCAGCCGGACCGCCAGCCCTGGCTTCCCTCCCTCGGCACGATGTGGGGCACGGCCATCGGGGGGCCCGGAGCCCCTTTGTGGGGCTGGAGCTGAGCTGGGACCGGGCGGAGCACCCAGCAACCGCCCCAGACCTCCGGAGCAGCCCGCGGGGCTGAGCTCCTCTGCGCACCCACGGGGAAGCCAGCCGTGCCCGCAGCTGCTGTCTGGCCGTCCCCTGACTGTGTCCCCCAGCGTCCCCTGGCCACCCCCTCCTTGTCCCCGTGGGACTGGGGAGGAGCGGGGGGCTCCGAGTGCCGGCGGCCCCCGGGAGCTCCGCGAAGCCGCCGGTCCCTGCTGCCTGTCCGGAGCTGCTCCGGGCTCCCGCTTGGCCCCGGCCCCCTCTCCGGGCTCTCCGGGATGCTCGGGCTCGCAGTGCCCTCTGGTGACCGCGGGATCCGCCACCCCCGGGCGAGGGGGCTGGGGAGGCTCGGGGTGGGGCTGGGGACAAACGCGTCCCGCAGGGGAGCAGAACCTCAGCTCATCCAGCAGCACCTTCGGAGAGCTCCCGCTGCCCTGGGCAGGGACACCTCACACCAGGCCGGGCTGCTGGGGCGCCCACGGCTCCTCCAGCTTCTCACTTCTCCCCCACAGTGCGTTTCCTGCCTTTATCCAACCTAAACCCATCCTCTTCCAGCTGCAAACTGTTCCCCCTTCTTCCGTCTCTAAGCTCCTGGCCAAAGCCTCTCTCTGCCACTCTTCCAAGAGCCTTTAAGTACCACCAGCATGCCAGAGGGTTTCCTGCAGGCTGGATGGCCCCAGACCTCCCGGCCTTTCCCCACAAGACAGCTTCTTCCAGCTCCCTGACCATTTCCATGGCCCCTCTGGATCTGCAGTGACTCACCCAGGGTTGCTGGGTCCCTGAGCCATCTCGCACCCAGAGCCCCGGGCTCCCTGGCAGGAGGGCTCTCTCTGCTTCCTGTGGATTGGGATGATCCTGTCTCTTCCTGCTGGGTCACCCCAAAGTTTTTCCTTTCCTGGGCATCCCCCTCCCTCCCTCTCTGGAGTTTCAGGTCCCTGGGGCACCCACGCTGTCCTTGTGGGGTGGCTCTGGGCACCCTCCACGCTGTGCCATCCGTGGGGGATGGCATGGGCAGGGATGCTTCAGGCTGGGCTGTGCCCAGGGGCAAAAACCTTCCTGGAAAGGAAAAAGGGGTTTGGGGGCAGCTGGGACCTTGGAGGGCTACTCAGAGGCTGGGGGTCTCCATCCTGTCCCCATCCAGCTTCCCCCCACCTCCCCCCCGGCTGCGTGGGGACCCCTCTCACCCAGCCGAGCACCCAAAGGAGCTGTGCTGTGGGGGGCACCCACCTTGCCTTTAAAATACAGCTCAGGAGGCTCAGCTCTGCTCCCAGCCCATCCCCGGGGGCGTGCAGGGTAACCCGAGCTCCTCCCCACGGAGCCCAGCCGGCTCTGTCCCCTCTCAGTGTCCCCTCTCACCCAGGCTGGTGTCCCTGGGAGTGGGAATGTGCCCTGGAAGGGCTTGGGGAGCTCGGGGAGCCTGCCAGGAGGGGATGCACGGGTGAGGGTCCTCAAGGCAGGGCAAGGGTCCCCAAGAGCAAGGTGGGGATCCCCAAAGCAAAAATTGGGGTCCACGTGTCAAAGCAGGGGTCCCATGGCAAGGTGGGGTCACCATGGCCAGCTGGGGGTCACCATGGCAAGGTGGGGTCACCATGGCCAGCTGGGGGTCACCATGGCAAGGTGGGGGTCACCATGACCAGGAGGGGTCCCATGGCCAGCTGGGGTCACCATGGCAAGGTGGGGGTCACGATGGCCAGGTGAGGGTCTCATGGCCAGCTGGGGTATCATGGCCAGCTGGGGTCACCATGACCAGGAGGGGTCCCATGGCCAGCTGGGGGTCCCATGGCAAGGTGGGGTCATCATGACCAGGTGAGGGGTCCCATGGCAAGGTGAGGGTCTCATGGCCAGCTGGGGTCTCATGGCCAGCTGGGGATCTCATGGCAAGGTGGGGTCACCATGACAAGGTGGGGTCACCATGGCCGGGGGGTCCAAGCTGATGGGAGAAAGTTCCCATGGAAGGATGAGGCTCCCAGCAGCTGGGGGAGAGTCCTCATGGCTGGTTGAGAGTCCCCCCATGAAGATGAGGATCCCCAGAGTCAGAAGAGGGTCCGACGGTCCCTGCAGCAGTGTGACCATCCCCGTGGCTTTGTCAGGGTCCCCACAGAAGCCCAAATGTCCCCACGCCCTCTCCCACCCTCACCCTCACGTGGCCTGAACAGGGGGGAACCTGAGGGGGAATCAGCTCCTGGGCAGGGCAGAGCTCCGAGCCGCGGGGTCAGCACCAAGGGGGCTGAGCCTCGGGGGTCCCCCCGGGCCGTGCCGGGGCAGTGACCCCGGGCTGGCCAGAGCCCCCCTGCTCCCCCCACCCCTCGCCCCTCTCCCAGCCGGGCCCTGCAGCGCGTGCATCCTGCGGGGCAGCGAATGGAGCTGCCTATTGATTCGCAACCCGGGCTAAAAATAACTTTCAACTCTTCATCCCGAGCTGTGAAAAATCCCCCATTGCTAGGCGACGGGTTACCGGGAGACAGCGGCGCTAGGCGACGGCGGTTGCTGCGGCGACGGCCTCCCCCCCCCTCCCCGCCCGCCCCCGGCGCACTGCGGTCCAGCTCGGCCACCGCCGCTCCGGCCGGACCGCGGATGCTCCAGCGGCACCGGGAAAGCTCGGCCCAGGCTCCCCGCGCAGTGGGGACAGGCTGGGTGCGAGCTCCAGGGGGGCTGGGATGGGAGGGGAGCAGCGGGAGCCGTGTCACTTGGCTCTCCTGCTGGCCTGGCCCCAGAGTGGGGACATTGGCCACCACACTCCTGGGGCTCAGGAGGGACAGGCTCCGTTGGGGAGAGGGGCTCGGGAGGCTTGTGATGGTGACCTGGGGCTGCAGGGTGAAGTGGGGTGACCGGCACCCCGCATCAGGCACCCCCTGGACTGGTGGCACCCCAGCTATGTCCCCTTCCCCAGGTCACACACGGAGTCTCCTCTTGCCCAGGGACTCCTCCTGTTGAAGGAGTTTTCAGCTTTCTTGGCATGAAATTGTGCCCAGGACATGGGGCCACAACAACACGTCCCCTCCTAGACCTGGAGGTGGCAGGGGTTGGTGACAATGTGCCAGGACCAAGGTGTGCCAGGACCAAGGGGACATCAGGGACCATCCAGGGCCCCACTGCTTCCCAGTGCCTGCCACCCCCGATGGCACCTGGCCTGCCCTGGGTGCAGAGTGTGTCCCCAGGGGCTGGACCACAACCCCTGCCCCAGGCTGCTGCTGGCCAATTCCCCTGGAACAACCTCCTTGGGGACCAGGCACCTCGGGGGGCAGGGCACTGCTGGGGAGAAGGAATTGCAGTGGGACTGTGGGGAGAAGGAGCTGCAGTGGGGTTGTGGGGAGAAGGAATTGCAGTGGGATTGTGGGGAGAAGGAGCTGCAGTGGGATTTTGGGGAGAAGGAGCTGCAGTGGGGTTGTGGGGAGAAGGAGCTGCAGTGGGATTTTGGGGAGAAGGAGCTGCAGTGGGATTTTGGGGAGAAGGAGCTGCAGTGGGATTTTGGGGAGAGGGACCTGCAGTGGGGTTGTGGGGAGAAGGAGCTGCAGTGGGATTTTGGGGAGAAGGAGCTGCAGTGGGATTTTGGGGAGAAGGAGCTGCAGTGGGCACTGTCAGAGAAGGACCTGCAGCTCCTCAGGCGATGAGGAAAACACGTGGCACCCGGATGAGGCCACGGATCCACACATCCCTGCACTCACTGTCCCCTCCAGCACCTTCTCCTGCACTTGTCCCCCGCTGGGCAGGGCGTGATGAGGATGTGAGTGTGAGTGTGAGTGTGAGTGTGAGTGTGAGCGTGTGCACAGTCTCCTCCCCCGAGCCCCCTCCCAGCTGCCAGTGCGAAACCCAACCTGCCTTATAAATAATGGAAGCCGGAGCCCGGCGCCGGATCCGGGCAGCTCCCTCAGCCTCCCCAGGGCCGGCCGGGCTGGCCCTGCCGCTCCCGCGGGGCCGTGCCGGGGGAAGGCGGAGGCGATGGGGTTAAATGTGGCCGCCGAGCAGTTCCCTCCAGTCTGGGGAGCAGTGGTGAAGCTGGGTCCAAACTGGGGGTGCTGGGTGGGTGCAGAGCTGGGGGTGCAGGGAAATGGGGGGTGAGCCCCAGCAGGTCGCGGTGCCAGCAGGTCATGGCTTGGGCAGGTGATTCCCCCCAGCACCTGGGCACAGCGGCTCGTCCTGGGTGCCTGCTGCACCCCGGGGTGCTGCTGCAGGGCCGAGTGTCACCGCTGTGCCCCAGGGGCTGCCAGCACAGCCTGAGGCGGCCGCCGGGGTGAGCGGGGTCTGCAGCAGGATCTGCACCAGGATCTCCAGCCCGCCATGCCCTGCTGGGGAGAGAGCCAGAGCAAGCATCCGTCTGTCCATCCAGCCTTCCATCCATCCCTCCGTTCAGCCTTCCAACCCTCCCTCCCTTCATTTCTTCATCCACTCCATCCCTCCCTCAAGCCCCTTCACCATCCTTCCATTTCTTCCTCCACCCCTCCATCCCTTCCCCTCACCGTTCTTCCCTCCATTTCCTCATTCCTCCACCCTCTCCAACCCCTCCATCCTCATCTCTCCATTCTTCCCTCCATCCCCCCAGCTCTCCCTTCATCCCTCCATCCCTCCATTTCTTCCCCCAGCCCTCCCTGCACCTCTCCATCCTTCCCTCCATTTCTCCATCCCTCCTTCGAGCCTCCCGTCTCTCCATCCCCCCTCCATCCTTCCATCCCCCCCTCCATCCCCCATCCTTCCACCCCTGCATTCCCCCACCCACCACCCCTCTCTCTCTCCCTGCACACCCAGCTGCCAGCCCAGCCCTGCCCGTTCCCCCCCGCACCATTCCCTGTGTCCCGCACCCTCACCTCGCCTCTCCCGGTGCCGCTGCTTCCCCAGCGCGCTCCATTATCGCTGCGGGTGACCGTGTCCCTTTAACAGCCTCCGCTGGTGACACGCGTGTGCGTGTGTGCAAACGCGCGTGTGCGTGTGCTCCCGGCTCCCTGGGCTGGCTGGCAGCAGGGCCCCCCTTCTCCATCCCCCCGGATCCGGATCCGGCCCCATTCCCCCCCTCCACTCCCCGCTTATTTTTCCTGTTGTTTGGCGGGGTTGGGGCGGGGGCCGGGCGGGATCCGGCCCCTTCGCCAACGGGGATTTTTGGGGGGATTATCCGCCGTTTTCTTCCCGGTGGGATTTTTTGCTGCAACCGAAGGAAGACGGGCGCAAGGCATGGCATGAGCTTCGGGAGACAGGGCTGGAGGTAAGAGCCGCTCGGGAAAACCCTCAACGACACAAAGCCGGTGCCGGGGTCGGTGCCGGTGCCGGGGTCGGTGCCGATGCCGGGGTCGGTGCCGGTGCCTGTTCTATCGGTACCGATACCGGCACCGGCACCGCAACCGCCCCCAGCCGCATCCCGCATCATGGAGCCGCGTTATATAACGGCGGCGGAGCCGGCCCGGCCCCGGGGCTCCCGGTCCGGTGGCCCCCCCTCCGCCCCCGCCTCCCGGTAGCTCAGCAGAGGACGGTGGTCGGCGTGACCCTCCCCCGCCCCAGTGATGCTGCCCCCTCCGCCCCCTTGCTTTGGGGAGGGACGGGGGGGGTTGTGGGGGGTGAGGTGATGTGTTGTGTGTGTCCCCCCCCCGCCCACAGCATGGCCGGGCATGGCCGGGTGGGTAAAGGCAGGGAAAGGAGGGGATCCGGCGGATCCCGCGGGATGCAGGGCTGCTCCGGGATGGCGCTGTAAAGGGACATCGCCGTAGGGACAGGGTGGCCCCGGTGTGGGGTTGGGGTTTGCCCCTTTCCGCCTCTGCTGCCAGCCTCGGAAATTCCTCTCGTCCTCCCCGGCGGCACCGTTGGCGCCCCCGAGGCTGAGCTCAAACGTCCAGACACCCCAAAAGCTCGCTGTGGCTTTCTGTGGCTGCAGGGGGACACCAGCCAAGGGATGGGGGGGACAGGGGCAGCCTCCCCATTCCCAGAGCCGGGGGGAGGAGGAAGGGGAAGGCCGTGGCTGGGATGGGGCTGAGGGGGCTGGGCCCCACGGCAGGGTCCTGCAGATCCCCTAAATCCATGGGGCCGTGGAGCTGCCATCAGCCCAGGATGGGAACGAGGAGTTTGTTTTGGTGGGGCAGGGGGTGGGGATGGGCAGAGGGATCAGTCTGTGGGGTTGGGCACCAGGCAGACTCGACCCCATGGAACAGCTGGGGCTGAGCACAGCTGGGGGAAACTGAGGCATGGGGTTCTGGCAGCAACCAACCAGAGACCCCCAAGCTCTTGGCCGTGTGGGGGTCCAGGGGCACCATGGGGCACTGGACTGAGGTGGCTCTGCCCCTTGGGCATCTGCTGGTGCTGGTGGGACGTGGCAGTGCCTGGGCAGGGAAGGCCAGAGCGTGGCAGTCCCTGCAGCAGGGATGCTCCTGACAGAGCCTCTCCATGCCCACCCTCTGCCCAGGGTCTGGGGGGTCTTGGGGCCCTGCACAGCACCCCGAGGGGCTCAGCAGGCTGGGCAGGGAGCAGTGGGCACAGAGCGAGCACCGTGCCATGCTGGCATCTCCCCTCCTCTGGAAGCTGGGTGCTGATTTCACTCCGGCTACCAGGAAGAGGGAGGGAGGGAGGTGGCTTTGGAGTGGGGAGGACTCGCTCAAGCATCCATTTTTAATGAGCTAGATATCTATTTTTCCCCGAGCTGGCTTCCCCCACATCGATCCCTTTGCCTGCTCCCCTCCCCGTGCCAGCAGCTCCACGGCAGTGGGGAGCAGCAGGACAAGCAGTGGGACCCTCATGCCTCCCCAAATCCTGCTCCGGGGGAAGGAGTGACCTCACCTGGGCCAGGGTAAGGTGAGACTGGGGAAAGGGTCCCCTCCAGTGGGGTCTCACGTTGACCATCCCGTGGGGAGGTGGCCAGACAGGAGGACAACTGGAGTGGGAGCACCTGGAGTTTTTGGAGGTCGGCTCCTGCCCCTCTGCTCTGCAGCTTTGAGCTGTGCCTGCCTCAGACCCTGGCAGCTCCCTGGCAAGGCCACAGCGTCCTGCCCGCAGCTGTTTCCCCATCTCCCCCCCAGCAGTGCCTGTGCAGCACCCAGGGGAGCGGAGAGGGGATTTGGGAGGCGAGTGGGTGCTGTTGGTGTGGGAGGGAGCAGGATTGGGTGCGCGGGCGAGCGGAGCTCCTTTGGCAGCATCCCACCCCCTGCCAGCCCCTGCCCACCTGCCACGGGGACCAGCCACGTGTGCTGGGTGCTCCAGGGCTGCTGGCTCACGGGAGGAGCTCGGGGCTGAGGGTGAGAGTGTTTGGGGAGGGCAGAGCTCGGCAGGAGCCGTTTCTCCAGGGTTCCTCCCTGCTGCAGGGTTGATCCATGCCCAGCTCTTGCACAGGGGAAGCGGGAGGCCAGGGAGCTGTGCTGGGAGCAGGATCAGGATGGTGCTTTTTGCTTTCCCGGAGGCAGCTGATGGCTTTTGGAGCCCGTGAGGACATTTAGCACCCACAACCCACTGCAGCAAGGAGGGCCAAGGCTGGACACTGCCTGCCTGGTGTCCCACCAGCCCCATGAGCAGGGCCCCTGCTTGAGCCCCACCCCAGCTCCCAGCCAGACCCCAGAGCCCAGGGCAAAGGGACATCAGTGCTTGTGTGGCTGTCACCGTGCCTGGAGGGATGAAGGGTTTGGGGAGGCACAGGTCCCAGCAGCACCTGAGGAGCACATCCACATGCTGTACTTGGAGACAGCTCTCCTGGCTGCTGGTTCCTCATGGGATCTTGTGTTTCACCCCTTCCTGAGCCCAGGAGGGGCAGAGGGAGGGGCTGGGACACACTGGGAGCTGTCACTGGGCTCTGGCTGGGCTTGGAGTGAGAGGAGGCCAGGCTGGGTAGGATCCAGCACAGGAGGAGCTGCTCCCTCCTCTCCTTGCCTTGGTCAGTGGGGAGCAGGGAGAAGCTGGGTTTAAGCATGAGCATCCTTCCATGGTGTGAGATATCCAGAGGAGACTGGAGGGGAGGGGACTGGGGCTCCAGCTCTGCCCTGAACCTGCCTCCCCTGAGCTCCTTTTGGGTTGGGGATTCCTCCCAAGGGGACAAGAGGCTGCCTGGAAAAAGGACAGAGGTCAGGATTGGCTGTCCCTGGGAGGCTGGGGGTTTAGCAGAGAAGTTGAAAGCTGCTGCACGAGGGGCTTGGTGGTCAGAGGGAAGGAACCCTCTTGTGAGGAAGTTTTGCTTGGCCAGGCTTGGGGCTGGAGCTCTGCCTCCCCCCTGCAACTCCCCCATATTGAGGGCTGGGGGGACAAGAGCTGCACCTCCCAGTGCCCCCAGACAGGAGCTGTTCCCTCAGCAAACCCAAAGTTGTGGGGACCCGAGCAGAGCTTGGTACTGGCACCTCAGCCAGCTTTTCCCAGCTCCCTGGGCATGGGGCTGACCCTGCAAAGCCTGAGCCTGACCTTTGGGGAGGCTGTGGGACCTGAGAGATTGCAGTGCTGGGGGTTCCTGTCGTGACAGCTCCTCTGCTTGGCCATGAGCTGCAGGAGCCAGTGTTGGGTTCAGCGGCCTGCCCGGCACTGAGAGCAGCAGCCCCCAGCAATGGGACTCAAACCAGCCGTTTTCCCAGCCCCTCCTGAGCCTCTTTGTCCACTGCAAGGTGGGATGAACTCCTTGGCATCGCTGGGAGCCATCAAGGGAGCTGGGAAAGCTGCTCTTAGCCCTTAGATCTCCCCAGGAGCTCTCAGGGCAGCCCCAGGAGGCGTTCTCAGCTCCCATCACACAAACAGCAGGTCTCCAGGGCCAGGTGGAGAGGCGAGGCCCTTCCCTGCCCTGAATTCCTGCATTGTGCGGCAAGGAAAAGGCAGCACTGAGTTTGGAGCTTCTCTCCCAGCTCACCTGTGTGAGTGCCGAGCCCGGGAGCACAACAAACCCACCTGTGCACACACACACAGAGGTACAGCACCTCCCTCCCCAAACACAACCGCTGCTCCTCCACCCCCGGGGCAGCCGGGGTGTTCAGTGGCTGCTCCGCCTTGCTGGGGCGATCCAAACCCTCCGAAGGGACCCAGCCTGGGGGGCCGGCGTGGCAGAGCCGCTGCTCACAGCACGGGCGGTGTTCTGGCGCGGCGGGATCAGAGCAGGACACAGCGGCACACCACGGAGCTCTGCAGCGGGATGTCTTCACCGCTGCCATGTGCTCCGGGCGGCAGGTTCAGCCCCTCGGGCAAGAGCCCGCCCGGCCTCGGGGCCGCGGCGCAGGGCCGGGGAGCCGCAGGGAGCTCATCCCCCCAGGAGTGCCGGACAAAAGCCTCGGCTGCGTGCTCCGCCACAGCACTCCGCGCCGGGCGTGTTTTCCCCGCCTGTAGAGCAACTTGATTTGCTGCATTAGTAAAAATAGACGGGCTAATGAATTCAGCTGATGCAACCCCGGGAGCGCGTGCCCGCGGCGGCTCCGGCTGTGCGTGTGTGAGTGCGAGCGTGTGAGTGTGAGCGTGTGTGTGTGTGAGTGTGTGCTTGTGTCAGTGTGTGAGTGTGAGCATGTGAGTGTGAGCGTGTGTGTGTGATTGTCTGTGTGAGTGTGTGATTGAGTCAGCATGTGAGTGTGCATGTGTGCGAGTGTGTGCTTGTGTCAGTGTGTGAATGCAACTGTGTGAGTGTGTGATTGTGTCAGTGTGTGACTGTGAGCATGTGAGTGTGTCAGTGTGTGAGTGTGTGATGGTGTCAGTGTGTGAGTGTGAGTATGTGTGTGAGCGTGTCAGTGTGTCAGTGTGTGTGTGTGATTGTGTCAGTGTGTGAGTGCATGAGTGTGTGTGTCAGTGTGTGTGTGTGAGCGTGTCAGTGTGTCAGTGTGTGTGTGTGATTGTGTCAGTGGGTGAGCGCATGAGTGTGTGTGTGAGCGTGAGTGTGTCAGTGTGTGTGTGTGACTGTGAGCATGTCAGTGTGTGATTGTGTGAGCGTGTCAGTGTGTGAGCATGTGTGTCAGTGTGTGATTGTGTGAGCGTGTGAGCATGTGTGTTGGTGTGTGAGCATGTGTGTCAGTGTATGAGTATGTGTGTCAGTGTGTGCGGGCGGCCCGCAGCCATGCCTGCTCGCTGCCGTGCGGCTCTGCTGCCGAAATCGCTTGGCAGCAGTTCTGGGTCCTGGCAGGGCAATAACAAGGCTCCGAGGCGGGCTGGGGGGGCAGCAGTGGGGGCTGCAGGGGCACAGCGGGGGTGACAGCAGGGTCGCACCGGGAGGGTTGTGGGGCAATAATGGATTCTCTCTGGGATGTGCTGGGGCAGATCTGCACAGGAGCCTGCTGGGCTAGGGTAGCATCTCTTAGGAGGATCTGTTGGAGCCAACACTGCATCTCCGTGGGGCCCTGGCGGGGTGATGTGGGCTCCCTTACAGGTGCCTGGCGAGCGGGGGTGGATGGATGGATCCTGGCAGGGCCCGGAGCGGAGCTGGCGGGGACACGAGCGCCGTGTCCTTGCCGTGCCGCTGTCCGCGGTGCTGACCGGGGCCGCTGTCCGTGGTGCTGACCGGGGCCGCTGTCCGTGGTGCTGACCGGGGCCGCGGTGCTGACCGGGGCCGCTGTCCGCGGTGCTGACCGGCTCTGTCCGCGGTGCTGACCGGCTCTGTCCGCGGTGCTGACCGGCTCTGTCCGCGGTGCTGACCGGCTCTGTCCGTGGTGCTGACCGGCCCTGTCCGCGGTGCTGACCGGCTCTGTCCGTGGTGCTGACCGGCTCTGTCCGCGGTGCTGACCGGCCCTGTCCGCGGTGCTGACCGGCTCTGTCCGCGGTGCTGACCGGCCCTGTCCACGGTGCTGACCGGCCCTGTCCGCGGTGCTGACCGGCCCTGTCCGCGGTGCTGACCGGCTCTGTCCGCGGTGCTGACCGGCTCTGTCCGCGGTGCTGACCAGCTCTGGCCGCGGTGCTGACCGGCCCTGTCCGCGGTGCTGACCGGCCCTGGCCGCGGTGCTGACCGGCTCTGGCCGCGGTGCTGACCAGGGCCGCTGGCCGCGGTGCTGACCCCAGCGGGGCCGGGCTCCCGGGGGCTCGCAGGCCGGCCAGTCCCGGCTCTCCCGTGGCTGACACGGAGCCCTCGGTAGGCTGCGAGCCCGGCTATCCCCGAGCTCAGCCCCAATCCCTGCTGCAGCAGGATGCCTGTTTGATCTGGGAGTCAGGGATCTCCCAGCCAGTGCCACGCAGGGAGGCACTGACAGCGTGACTGATGTGACAGCGTGACTGATGGCCCTGCCCGTCTCCTAAGGCCTTCATCCCTCCTCACCACCACGTGGAGATAGTAAACTCGCCAACAGGTTGGACGAGCTCTGTCTTGCTGGCCGTTCCCATCCTGTTCATCCCAGCATCCTCGTTGCCTGTGCAATGTTTTGCTGACAGGCTCTCAGCCCCGGACTTTGTTCTCTCTCCTTGCGTCAAATCCGCCCCCCACCACTGCATCATCACTCACCGTGGGTGACAAACCCCTCCTGAACGGAGTGACTTCTCTGGCAGTGACGTATCCTGTGAGGTGTGCAGCCTCGAGCACATTCGGGAGACTGGAGGGCTTTGACCTTTGCTTTTGTCAGGTTTTCTCCCAGGGCTGGGAGCTGGCACTCCCCTGCTGGGAGACACTTCCATGTGAGAGAGCAAAGGGGGGCTGGGACACAGGGGGGCTGCAAATCTGGGCCCTTCCTGTGGGATCCTGTCGCAGCACAACACAAAAGAAACTACACTCACTCAGATGTCCAAGGAAAAAAGGGGCAGTTTATTTACAGACCTCAGGGTTTATAGAATTCCAGCAGTGATCACGGATTGGAGGAAGAAAACCTTCCTCTCCAACCGCACTGGCCAACCCAACAGTCCATCACCAGTCTCCTCCTCATGAGAAGAATATAAACATAAGAGGACAGTTGCAACAACAATAGGTTGTTTATGTGAAAATTGTGACAGACTCCACTGCAAAAGGTGAACACAGAAGGCTGACATAGAACTTTAGAAAAGCTTTAGAGAAAACAGAGGAGAACAGAAGAAACCCAGGGCAACAGGATCCCAGATGAAGGGTGGTGGTACCGAGTGCTGAACAATCCTAATGATGCTCTGCTTGGCCCAGTCATGGAATCTGCAAACAGTGGCGTGACAGGGAGAAGGGGAAAGGGCAAATCTCTGCTCTCCCGCTGCTTTGGAGTGGCCAAAAAGCCTGTGGAGGTGTTTGTGGAGCTGCTGGAGCATCAGGGAGGGTCTGTGCTGACACCTCCGAGGCAGACAGCTTTGTGTTTGTCTGCCCATCACTGCCCTGGGTCGGAGGCACAGGGCAGGCTCCAGGTGTCCCTGCACTCAGCAGCTGCGGCCTCCAGGGGCTGAGGGAGCTGCACTTTGGGCATCAGGGCAATGTGGCCTCAGTCCTGGGCTGCAGGAACTGTGGGGCTGCCTGGCTGCAGGCTGGGGCTTTCCTGGGGCACAGGAGGGGCAGCTGCCAGCATTGCCCCTTGGTGCCAGGGACAGTGGCTATTGGACCCACTGCCCTCCCCAGCCCGTGCCCCCAGCTCACCTTCTCCACGCTGGGGTCTTTCCCCAAGCACAGATCCACGCCTGGGGGTGGTAGGGACACCCAAACTCTTGCCTGCTCGTTTCCCCAGAGAGAAATGCCTGCCTGGCTTCCCCCCACCGCTGCCCAGATCCTCCTGTGCCAAGAGGCTCGAATCTCTGTCCGTCTTTCTATCTGAAGTGACTCTCCAGCTCGCTCAGGGGCTGGGATTTCTGTGCTCTGGACAGGCAGCCCGAGCGCCCTGGGCATGGGGGGACCTGGCTCAGCTTCCCAAGGCAGGAGTGGGAAAGCTGTTGAACCCACGAAGCCACCCTGAGCTGGGCCGCGGGGACCAGCCGAGCTCTGAGCTGCTCGGATGCAGCGCCAAAACCTCCTGCTGGCTGCCTGTGAGTCCGGAGACTTGTCAGCATCTGTCTCCTCCTGTGACTGTCCCCTTGGGCTCCCGAGGCCCTGGGCTGCCCCTCTGCCACCACCTGCCCTCTCCCTGGGGACAACCAGCGTGCCCAGCGGCTCTGGCAGCGGGCTCGGTGCCGCAGCGACAGCCTGTCCGTGCCACCTGGTAATTATCTCTTTGGACTGCCGCTCTGGGGCTGCGTGAGACACCCCGGTGCACGTTCTGTTTACTCCCCTAATTGCTGCCAAGCGCCGAGCCGCTGGTTTCAGGTTTCTCTCTTCTCTCCCCTCCCCTTCTCCCGCTTTCAGGCGAGTTTAACACATGTCCAAGCATCGGCGGCCCAGCTCCGCTGTCGGGCAGCGTGAGCGGAGGCAGCAGCGGCTGCATCCAAGCCGGGAGCGGCGCCAGGCTGTCTGCACAGGGCTGGGCTGCTCCCCGGAGGCTGGATCTCGCCGGGACGCTGCCACCGAGCCGGGCTGTCTGCTGGCACCTCGGCTGGCAGCACGGCAGAGGCTGCGGCAGCTCCCACCCGCCCCGTCCCACGGCCCCGCTGTGCTGGGAGCGGCTGTCCTCGGGAGCTGCCATGTGTGGCGCATCCCGTGGGTTTTCCAGATGTGCCACCGGCACCTGACCGTGCTGCTGAGCTCATTTTTTGGCGGGCTGCTCCCTCCCTGGCTGCTCCAGGAGGGATGAATGAGGGTGAAAGGGACGGGCTGGCGGCAGCAGGGGATCTGGGATGCATGGGGCACCCATGGAGCTTGGCCACCAGCAGGACACTCTTCCCTCAGTGCCCCTCCACCAGGGCTTGGCTTTCTCCATCCCAAATCAAGCAGCTATAATGATTCCTTTAATCTCGGGTCTGGGAGGAGCTGGCAGGCAAGAGGGTTCTCAGTTCCTGTCACTGATGGATGGATGGATGGATGGATGGATGGATGGATGTGCCAACCACCCCTCGGGGCTTCAGGGCCAGGTCCCTGTCCCCTGCTCCGTGCACTGGAAGCTGCATTCCCGTGCTCCAGCTCCTCGTGCCCCTGGGGGGCTGCCAGGATCAGCGTTTTTGGCAGGGTTTGGCGTGGCACTGGCCCACAGGGTGCGGGCAGGGCAGGCAGCAGTCGGGCAGGGGGAGGGGGCAGAGCCCCCATCAATAATTCAGCTCCGTATTTATAGAGGGCAATGCCGTGAATAATGGATGGCGGGTGCGGCGGGGCCGCTGGGAGGCCGGCCCTGCTGCCGCTGCAATATTCATTGGCCCGGCTCGCCGGGTGCTGCCCCGCTGCCTCGGGGCTCCGCGAGGATCGGCGGTGCTGGGGCTGGCACGGCTGAGTGCTTGCCTGGCATGGTGAGCACAGGCAGCTCTGCTGCTCTGCCTCTGCCCGCTCCCCTCCACAAAAGTACACGGGGGGCTGGAGCCCCTCTGCTCTGGAGCCAGGCTGGGAGAGCTGGGGGTGCTCACCTGGAGAGGAGAAGGCTCCAGGGAGAGCTCAGAGCCCCTGCCAGGGCCTGAAGGGGCTCCAGGAGAGCTGGAGAGGGACTGGGGACAAGGGCTGGAGGGACAGGAACACAGGGAATGGCTCCCCAGTGCCAGAGGGCAGGGCTGGCTGGGAGATTGGGCAGGAATTGTTCCCTGGGAGGGTGGGCAGGCCCTGGCACAGGGTGCCCAGAGCAGCTGTGGCTGCCCCTGGATCCCTGGCAGTGCCCAAGGCCAGGCTGGAGCAACCTGGGATAGTGGAAAGTTGTCCCTGCCCATGGCATGGACATGGAATGAGATGGGCATTGAGGTCCCTCCCGACCTAAACCAGTCTGTGGATCCTTCTCCATCTCCTGTTGGCCATGCTGGATTCTAGGCTCAGAGTGGGATGTGAATGCCAGGGGACAAACCCCCATCTGTCCCTCATCACAGGGGGGCACCAGGGCCGTGCAGCTTCCAGGAGGACCCTGCCCCGGACATGTCCCCTCTGTGGCTGTGCCCAGCAGCCCTGCACCACCTTGGTCCCGTGTGTCACCCTGATCAGGGACCCTCAGGGACCCTGCCACCACCTCCCCCAGCCATGGTCACCCTCCCTACCAGACCCCCAGCCCCTCATCCCACGCCCCTGTGTTGCAGAGAGACCCGTGGAAGATGTCGAACCCGAGAAACGGCGACACCAAGCCCCCATGTTTGCCCCGCAATGGACTGGTGAAGATCCCCACGCAACCCAACGGCCTCGGCTCCGCCAGCATCACCAAAGGCACCCCCGCCGTGAAAAACCGTCTGTGCCAGCCTTCCTCCGTGCCTGCCATCCTCAGCCCGGCCTTAGCCCACCGCAGCGACCTGCCCATCCCCAGCCTGGCCTCCCCGCTCTCCTTGGCCACTCTGGCCAGCGTCTCCTCCCCTCCCGGCGCTTCCTTGGTGGGACTGAATGCCAGCGAAGGCTCGGAGCAGCCCTCCCCGGAGCGGCTGCCGGGCTCGCCCTCGGAGAGGCAGCTGGCGGTGGACGAGAAGATCCTCAACCGCCTGTTCTGGTACTTTTCAGCCTGCGAGAAGTGCGTGCTGGCGCAGGTGTGCAAGGCATGGCGGCGGGTGCTCTACCAGCCCAAGTTCTGGGTGGGCTTGACGCCCGTCCTGCACACCAAAGAGCTCTACAACGTCCTGCCCAGCGGAGAGAAGGAGTTTGTCAGCCTGCAGGGCTTCGCCGTCCGCGGCTTCGACGGCTTCTGCCTCGTGGGTGTCTCCGACCTGGACATTTGTGAGTTCATTGACAACTACCCCCTCTCCAAGAAGGGGGTCAAGTCCATGAGCCTTAAGAGGTCGACCATCACAGATGCGGGGTTGGAGGTAGGTGACCCTGCTGAAGTGACCGGGGTGGCTGAGATGCGCTGGTGGAGGGTCAGCCCTGGTGGCCTTGGAGACACAGACGTCAGCAGAGCTTTCAGTGGTCACAGGGAAGGAGCGGGCAGGTGGCACGGCCATCCCACAGCTGCTGGCAGCACTGGGAGGCCCTGCCTGTGCTCTGGGCAGCCTGTGCAGGGTCAGGAGGCTGTCAGGACTTCACCTCTGCCGCCTGTGGGTGCTGCCAGGAAGGCAGAGCCAGGTGAGGTGGCTGTGCTGCTGGGCAGTGATGTGGCAGTGGGTGACAAGCAGGGCTCTGGGAACGGAACATTCCTGCTTGGCTGGCTGCTCCCCAGCAAGGGGCTCACCCAAGCGAGGGGCTGAGGGTCAGATGGAGACGAGGCAATTCAGGGGGCAACACAAGGTCTCCATTGAGATCCCTGCCCTGTGCCCTGTGCCATGGCCAAACACAGCACCAGCTGCTCCGTGGGCACATCTCACCCAAGCAGTTCCTGTGCTGGGAGCGGGCATCAATCCCAACCCTGCCAGCAGCACCTGGGACAGTGCTGGGGCTGCACCCAGGTGTCCCTGCCTGTCCCTTCCCTGATGCTGGCCTGTCCTAAGGCAGGTGCTGAACCCATGCCAGGGAGGTCCCAGGGAGAGGATCGGACCCAGGCAAGACTGGGATCAGTGGGAAGAGCCCTGGGGGGCCCAGAGGGAGCCGGGGTGGGGGCACAGGGGTGCACAGGGCGGGTGGCAGTGCCCAGCAGGGCCTGACCCGCCGCCCCTCGGCAGGTGATGCTGGAGCAGATGCAGGGTGTGGTGCGGCTGGAGCTGTCGGGCTGCAACGACTTCACGGAGGCCGGGCTGTGGTCCAGCCTCAACGCCCGCATCACGGCGCTGAGCGTCAGCGACTGCATCAACGTGGCCGACGACGCCATCGCCGCCATCTCGCAGCTGCTGCCCAACCTCACCGAGCTCAACCTGCAGGCCTACCACGTGACGGACACGGCGCTCGCCTACTTCACCGCCAAGCAGGGCTACACCACCCACACCCTGCGCCTCAACTCCTGCTGGGAGATCACCAACCACGGCGTGGTCAACATGGTCCACAGCCTGCCCAACCTGAGCGTCCTCAGCCTCTCGGGCTGCTCCAAGGTGACGGACGATGGCGTGGAGCTGGTGGCCGAGAACCTGCGGAAGCTGCGCAGCCTCGACCTGTCCTGGTGCCCCCGCATCACCGACATGGCCCTGGAGTACATCGCCTGCGACCTGCACAAGCTGGAGGAGCTGGTGCTCGACAGGTAAAGGGGCCGTGCCGAGCCGTGCCGTGCCATGCCGAGCCATGCCGTGCCGTGCCATGCCGAGCCATGCCATGCCATGTTGAGCCATGCCGGGCCATGCCATGCCATGCTGAGCTATGCCAAGCCATGCCAAGCCATGCCGTACCGTGCTGAGCCGTGCCATGCCATGCATGCCATGCCATGCCAGGCCATGCCCAGCTGTGCCGTGCCATGTCACCCCATGACAAACCATGCCGTGCCAAGCCGCGCCATGCTGAGCCACGCTGGAAGCAGAGGGTGCAGCATGGGGGCCATGGTTTGGGGACACCCACGGGTGACCAGAGCTGGCCCTGACACCCCGTGTCCCGGCAGGTGCGTGCGGATCACCGACACCGGCCTCAGCTACCTGTCCACCATGTCATCCCTGCGGAGCCTCTACCTGCGCTGGTGCTGCCAGGTAGGTGTGGAACACGGCTGTGCCCGTCCTGGCTCAGCACGGCAGAGAGGGCATGGTGGCACCTCCCTGGGGATGGGCCCTGAGCTCAGGGTGGGCTCCCAGAGCTGGCTGAAGACCCCGAGACTTGGTGCCAGGAAGCAGAGAGCTCCTGTGAGCTCGGCAGGGCTCAGCCCTGGCACCCTGACCCTGCATCCTTGCCCCAGTGCCAGTATCCCCAGACCCAGCACCCTGCTGCAGCACCAGGCTCCCTGCCCTGGCTCCCTGCTCCCTGTGGCGCAACCCAGACCCAGTACCCCGGCCCTGCACCCCAAATCCTGCCCCAGCATCCTGCTGCAACATCCCACATCCTGCTCAGGCTCCCCTCCCCAGCACCCTGTCCCATCACAATTCCCTGCCCTGGCACCCAGAGCCAGCGCACTGCCCCAGCATCCTGCACCCTGCTTCAGGTCCCCAGCCCTGGCACCCAGCTCCCTACCCCAGCTCGGCAACACTGAGCCCTGGTGCTGTGCTTGTCCCCACTGTCCCCCCTCATCCCCACCCCATCTTCTTTTCCAGGTGCAGGATTTTGGCCTGAAGCACCTCCTGGGCATGGGCAGCCTGCGCCTCCTCTCGCTGGCTGGTGAGACCCTCACCCTGCTACCAGAGACCCCAGGGGGCTGGGGGGGCACAGGGCATGGGGACAGCCTGGGGACAGCCTGGGGACAGCCAGCAGCCCCCTGAGCCAGCAGGCACCTGCACCCAGCCCAGCTCCTGGAGAAAGATCCACAGCTGGGTTCTTGGGGTGCTGCATTTTGAGAGTTACCGGTTTGGGATTCAGATTTTCTGGGGTGTTGGATTTTGAGGAACAGTTCTGGGGGGCAATCTTTTTTGGGGGTGGTTTTTCTGTTGCTGTTTGTGGTTATTTGTTTGTTTGGTGGTGTTTTGGGGGTTTTTTGAATGCTTTTTAAAATAGTGGTGCTTTAAGATGCTGGGGTTTTAGGCTGACCTTGGGGTGCAGGTGGTTTGGGGCATTACTTTTTGCAGTTGGTGTTTTGGAGCACTGTTCTTTAGCGTGCTGGTTTTCTGGGTTGTGGTGGTGGGGTTTTGGGTGCTAATCTTGATGGTCTTGATATCTTTGGGTGCTGGTGCTTTAAGGGACTGGTTTCATTTTTGAGTGTTGGATTTTTTTGGGTGTTGATATTTTGGGTAATTTTTTTGGAGTGTTGGGGGGATACTTTTTTTTTTTTTTTTTTTTTATCATGCTGGTTTTTCTGGGTTCTGTCTTTTGGGTGTGGTGAGTTTTGAGGCGCTGGGATTTTGAGGTCTTTATCCTTTGGTCCTGTCTTGGGGGGATTATGGCATTTTGGGATGCTGGTGCCTTTGAGATGCTGGTTTTTTGGGGGGATGCGTTTTTTTGGGGGGCTGTGCTGGTGTTCTGTGCTGACAGAGCCTGTCTCCTTGCAGGCTGCCCCTTGCTGACCACCACGGGGCTGTCGGGCTTGGTGCAGCTGCAGGAGCTGGAGGAGCTGGAACTCACCAACTGCCCCGGGGCCACCCCGGAGCTCTTCAAGTACTTCTCCCAGCACCTCCCGTGCTGCATGGTGATCGAGTAGCGCCGGACCCGGCCGCCCGCTCCCGCGCCCACGCCGGCCTCCATCGCCCACCCCATCTCCCTCCGGCTGCTGGGGGATTCGAGAGACGCCCCCGAATTCCAACCGAGCCCGGAGATCCTCCGCATCGACGCCCCCCGAGGGACGCGGGGCTCCGGGGGGAGATGGGGGAAGGCGTCGCCCCCGGCCGGAGCCCCCCCCGGGTACCGTGTAAATTCCCCCCCACGCCGCCGCCATCGCCCGTGCTCCTCCCGGTGTCCTGCCAACCCCTTCCGGACAGACGAACGGACATCATGGAATCCCAAAGCGGGAAGGCGACGCTCTGCGACCCCCACGCCCCCCAACCCCGGCCGCATCCTGCTCCCCCCGCCGCCGGTGCCGCCAAGGATGCTCCTGGGGACCAAAGGATGCTCCTGGGGACCAAAGGATGCTCCCAGGGATGGGCCAGAGGAGGATGTTTATTTTGGGGTGGCAGCGGAGGCTGGATGGGTCCCCTCGCGCCCCCGGAGCGGGTCACCGAGCTCACAGCGCCCCTTCCTCCCCCCGTGCTGCGTGTCCCCTCCAGCCCCCAGCCCCTCCTTCGGGGCGCCTCCTCCCGGTGAATAGGATGTCCCTCTCCGCCCGCCCGCCGCCCTCGCATGCTCGCTTGCTTCAGTCTCGTGCTACGGCAGGTTTCGGGGTACCCGGGGGGACGGTGACAAGTGACAGCCCCCACTGAGCCCCTCCAGGCGGCTTGGGCCCGGCCGGATCCTGCCCCGGCAGCCGGGCTCTCCTGGCGAGCATCCCCCGCCGCCCTGGGGACCCCACCGCACCCCGTGGGGCTGGGAGGGGTGGGGTGGGAGGGGTGATGCCAACGCCGAGGAGCGACTCATCCGTCTGGGATGGGACATCCCGGGGGACCACCAGGGCCAGGTCTGAGCCACCGCGGCGACAGAGAGACGACAGGAGGTGTGCGGCACCTAGGACGCGCTGCCACCGCCACCGCTCTTCCAGCTGAAAAGCCATCGATCGCCCCGATGCCATCGGCAAGCGGGGCACCGGGGGGGGGACCCGTGGGCTGAGCCGGGATGGGACCGAGCCGGCGCGGGGCTGGGGTCCGAGCCCACCGGGAGCCAGCGCGGGAGGGGCTCGGTGGCCGCCCCGGGGCACTGCCCGCCGCCCCGGGAGGAGTGTGGGCATGGACATGGACATGGGCACGGACACGGGATGGGCACGGACACGGACACGGACACGGACACGCTTTCGGTTTGTTTTGCCTTTGTACCGGCCGGGAAGGAACTGCTGCACCAACCGCCGCCTCCGCTCCCTGCTTTGTCCGAAACGCCCGTTTCTGACCCCAAAACGGCAAAAAGGGCCTCGTGGCCCTGGAAGGGGGTTTGGGGGTCCCCGGGGCTGCGGGATAGGGTGGCACTGCTGGGGCCCGAGGCACCCTGTCGCGCGGGTAGGGGGCTGCCTGCACCCCCAAAGCCGGCAGTGCCCCGGGACACGGGGCCAGGCAGGTGACAGCAGCAGTTTTGGGGTGCCATAGCCCTGCACAAGTGCCTGGTCCCAGGTTACAAAGACAGCCCCAGCACGTCCCCCATGCCCTCCTCTGTACCCCCCACGGCAGTGGCCCCCATACCCCCTGCACCCCTACTCCCCTGTGCACCCCTGTATCCCTCCAGAGCACCTGCACACCACCAATGCACCCCATATCCTCTTGGCACCCTCATTTCCCACCCTGCAGCCTGGCCCACAAAGCACCCACACACCCCTGACCCCCATTTACCCCCCTCTTTCCCCATCCCTCGTGCACCCACACACCCCTGACCCCCATTTACCCCCCTGTTTCCCCATCCCTCGTGCACCCACACACCCCTGACCCCCATTTATCCCCCTGTTTCCCCATCCCTCGTGCACCCACATCCCTCTGGCACCCCCACTCTCCTGGACCCCACATCTCCCCGGCAGCCCCCCTCAATGCCACAGCCCCCCTTGGCAGTGTGCCCCCACCCCCCCAGTGCACCCACACACCCTTGTGCACCCCTATAACCCTCCAGTTCACTCCTACACCCCCAATGCACCCCATATCCCCTCGGCACCCCCATTTCCCGCCCTGACCCCTAATGCACCCCTCATCCCGCTAAACCCCAATTCCTCCTGCACTCCCAGCCCCTCTGGGATACACCTCTGGCATTCCCATTCCCCGCGGATCCCGCATCTCCCTGACACTCCCTGATACACCCCGTAAGCCCCCCAGTCCCCAGTACACCTCCTACCCCTCCAGCACCCCGCTGCATCCCAGAGAACCCCCACTCCCAGTGCACCCCAGCTCCCTCCGACACCCCCGCCAAGGCACCCTATGTCCTCCAGCACCCATTTACCCCTTGCACCCCTATTCCTACTGCACCCCTATTCCTACAGCACCCCACATCCCCCGGGGACCCCCCGGCCCGGTGCCCGCCGTGTCCCCCCGGCCCGGTTCCCGTCGTGCCCCCCAAAGCTCGGTGCCCGCCGTGCCCCCCGGCCCGGTGCCCGCCGTGTCCCCCAAAGCCCGGTTCCCGCCGTGCCCCCCCAAAGCCCGGTGCCCGCCGTGCCCCCCCGGCCCGGTGCCCGCCGTGCCCCCCCCCAAAGCCCGGTGCCCGCCGTGCCCCCCCCGGCTCGATGCCCGCCGTGCCCCCCCAAAGCCCGGTGCCCGCCGTGCCCCCCCGGCCCGGTGCCCGCCGTGCCCCCCCCCAAAGCCCGGTGCCCGACGTGCCCCCCCGGCCCGGTGCCCGCCGTGCCCCCCCCCAAAGCCCGGTGCCCGCCGTGCCCCCCCCGGCTCGATGCCCGCCGTGCCCCCCCAAAGCCCGGTGCCCGCCGTGCCCCCCCCGGCCCGGTGCCCGCCGTGCCCCCCCAAAGCCCGGTGCCCGCCGTGCCCCCCCCGGCCCGGTGCCCGCCGTGCCCCCACCCCGGCCCGGTTCCCGCCGTGCCCCCCCCAAAGCCCGGTTCCCGCCGTGCCCCCCAAAGCCCGATTCCCGCCGTGCCCCCCAAAGTCCGGTGCCCGCCGTGCCCCCCCGGCCCGGTGCCCGCCGTGCCCCCCCCCGCCCCCAGCACCCCGCGCCCTGCGGGGGCCGGGCCCGGCTTGTGGGCGGGGCTTCACACGCGGGGGCGGGGCTTCCTGAGCGACATGGGGTGGGCGGGCCTGGTTGATCCAGGGGAAGGGGCGTGGTCTGATGCAGGGGGCGGTCCGCGAACGGAGAAGGGGGCGTGGTCTACCGGCAGGGGCAAGATCAGACCTGCGGGAGGGGGCGTGGTCTGGTGGCGGAGGGGCGGAGCTCAATGGCAAGAGGATACAGAGGAGGCGTGGCCAGCGGACAGGGGCGGACCCGGGGCGAGGGGGCGTGGCCTGGCGGCAGGGGCGGGCCGCGGTGGCGGAAGGGGGCGTGGCCTGGCGGGAGTTCCGCGGCGGCGGTGGCGGGGCCTGCTCGGCCTGAGCTGCCGGCGGGGGAACCGGCACCGGGTACGGCTTCGGGAACGGAACCGGCACCGGGTACGGCTTCGGGAACGGCTCCGGGCACCGGCGCCTCGCACGGAAGGGTTCCGGGACCGGGTGGCAGTGGCAGGGGACTCTGTGAGGAGGGAGGCGGTTGTGACGGGGCCCTGGGGAGGGTACAGGGTGGGGAGGGCCTCTGAGGGAACGCCGAGCGGGCTCTGAAGGGCTGGGGGTGGTCCTGAAGGGACTCTGGGTCAGGAGCGGGCCCTGCAAGGAGGGAAGTGTGGCGTTTGAGGGGTCTGAGGGGACCTGGGGGGCTGTGGGTCAGGAGGAGGGGGATGTGGAGTGTGAGAGGGCTGTGGGACAGGAGAGGGCCCTGATGGGGTGGGAGTGTGGGGTATGAGGGGCTGGGGGGTGGCTTCAAGGGGTAGGAGGGGACCCTAAGGGTGCGCTGAGAGTGGCAAGGGGCCCTGCGGGGGTGGGAATGTGAGGAATGAGGGATCTGTGGGATCTGGCAAGGGAAGGGCTGGAGAGGGCGGTGCTGTGCCAGGAGCTCAGCCTGGTTCTGGAGGACACAGCCCGTGGGACCCTGTGATCTCTCCCGGAAGCCTGCAGTAGCTGCTGCCTCCCTCTGCTAGAGAAGGAGGGTCATCCCCTGGTTCTTGCAGGCTCTGGGGCTCCGGGTGCCCCACGGAGGTGACCGTGGCCTCAGTTCACCCCACCTGGTGCTGCGGACACTGCTCGTTTCAGCCACAGCGCTGCACTTGACCTGTGTTATCAGCAACAGCGAAACATCTCAGGGTGTGGCCGAGGAGGGAAGAAGGAACCCAGAGAAGGTTTTCAGGAACCTGAGAGGGAGCCACAGAAGGCGGCAGGAGAAGGAGTGGGGCTGTATCTCCCTCCTGCAGGCGGCTCTGTGGCCTCTCACCTCCACAGCTGTTGATGCAGCTGCAAAGAGCCGCGGTCGGAGCCGCCAGGGCCCGGCAGGAGCCGCGGGAGCCCAGCCTGTCCCTGCCCAGCTCTGGCTGAGGTGGAGCAGGGCGGCCATCTGGGTGTGCAGGCAACCTTCTGGAGAGAGGACAACACCCCGAGGACAGCCATGGAGAAGATGGCCAGGGTCACCACCGCCCTGGGGGGCAACGCGCTGACCGGCCGCACCATGTTCTGCCACCTGGACGCCCCCGCCAACGCCATCAGCGTCTGCCGGGACGCCGCCCAGGTGGTGGTGGCCGGCCGCAACATCTTCAAGATCTACTCCATCGAGGAGGAGCAGTTCGTGGAGAAGCTGAACCTCCGCGTGGGCCGCAAGCCCTCCCTGAACTTCAGCTGCGCCGACGTGGTGTGGCACCAGATGGACGAGAACCTGCTGGCCACCGCCGCCACCAACGGCGTGGTGGTCACCTGGAACCTGGGCAAGCCCTCCCGCAACAAGCAGGACCAGCTGTTCACGGAGCACAAGCGCACGGTCAACAAGGTGTGCTTCCACCCCACCGAGGTGTACATGCTGCTCAGCGGCTCCCAGGACGGCTACATGAAGTGCTTCGACCTGCGCAAGAAGGACTCCGTCAGCACCTTCTCTGGTACCAACCTCTTTGTTGTCCTGCACGTTTTACCCTGTGGGGAAGCACAAGTTTAGGAGCTTTGTCCTTTCCTTGCTTGTCCCCTTAGCCCTTAGGAGAAGCAGGGGTTGGGGGCTTTGCCCTTCCCCTTGCCCAGGAGGAGGGTTTGCTCAGGGTGTGGTGCCCAGAGCAGGGAAAGGAGGAGCTGAGAGGCATCTTGGTGCCTTTTTTAGCTTCTCAGTAGTAGTTGGGTCCATGTGGGAGATGGAATACAGTCACAACATTCCTTGCTACCCCTTCTCTCTGCGCCAGGGTCTCCCACAGCTCTTCCAGTGGGACTTTTAGCTTTGCTGGAGCTCTCACCTTGTGTCCCCTCCCCAGGCCAGTCGGAGAGCGTGCGTGACGTCCAGTTCAGCATCCGGGACTATTTCACCTTCGCCGCCACCTTCGAGAACGGGAACGTGCAGCTGTGGGACATCCGCCGGCCCGACCGCTACGAGAGGATGTTCACGGCCCACAACGGGCCCGTCTTCTGCTGCGACTGGCACCCAGAGGACAGGTGAGCCTGGCAGGCAGGCCCTGCCACCCAGCCAGCCTCGTGGGATCAGAGAGGCCCTTCAAACAGGATTGGGGTTCTGTGAGGGAAAGCATGGGCTGTGGTAGTCTGTCTGCTTTTGTTTCAGGGGCTGGGAGGGTGCTGGAAGATGGGAGTGATTGTTGCTTTGAGTATTTTGGGGTGGTGTAAGAGTCTATGGGGTTTGTTCTTTGGTAATTAGGGGGTTTGGAGGCATTGGGTGCTTTATGGTTGTGTCACAGCAGCCTTTTGCTCCAGTGCTCAGCTTAAGGAAGGCACTGCTTGGCTGCTCTGGGGCACAGCTCGATGGTATTTATTAGAAAACACGCTGTTAGTGTCCGATGAGAGAGATGATCTGAAGACCAGGATGCTCTTTGGGACATGTGGTTTATTGGTTGTGCTTTATTGGTCGTGGGAAGGCAGCCTAACTGGGGAAGAGTCCATAAGTCTAAAGGGACAGGGATCCAGCAGAGCAAGAGAGCGAGTTACCTGTTACATTCCATTTTAACCCTTTCTATCGTGAATGTTCTAATGAGCATCAACCAATCACCTCAAGATACAAAACCTACAGAATCTACATACAGCCTATGAAAACTATTACATTACCATACTACTCTACATACCAAAACCTGTGAAACCCACCTTTTTCCTGCTACCTGAGAAGGTCCAACCCCTTATTCATCCTTTTGTCTTGGCAGGAGTGTCACTGAAACACCCAGCCCAGTCTTTTCAGTTAACCTAATCACCCTCTTCCTGCCCAGCACCTTACAGTTCAAATTTTGCTTTCAATTCTATTCCTCTTGTAGGTTTCATACTCTTAGAATCTTTTACTAATAAATCATCTCTGCAGGGCCGAGCTACTTCATCCTCTCCAACAGGTATTCAGTTGTGTTTCCCTCCTGCCTTTCCTGGGAGGTTGCTGGGAAGGATTTGGAGGCAGCTGCTACAGTGTGCAGGTCCCTCCTTGCTCTCTGCCAGGCACTGCTCGTGATCTTAGAGAGGCACTGAAATACATTCAAAGCATTTCCTCTCTGCTGTGCCTGTCCAGTGGACAGCAGAGCCTGAGAGAACTGGTCTGACTGGGATGTGGCTCTAGAGATACAGGGCTGTAACTGGGGGTGGGGAGGAGGGTGTTGCCTGACCTGGTTGTCGCAGAGTGGAGGTGTCAGGTGAGCTCACGGCAG